>JAZKJV010000114.1:432475-749590 GCA_037367405.1 Ottelia alismoides
TGCCAGTACCAGGTGAGGCCTTCAAGTACCTCAACATCTTATGAACTGCATCCATATACGTCTGTCTAGGCTACTCCATAAACTATTTCACTTTGCTCACTGCAAATGATATGTGTGGTCTGGTGATGGTTACATATAACAACTTCCTACTAACTCCATGTATCTTCTTTTGTCCAACTTATCAGTGTCATCATCATAGAACTTCATACACGGGTCCATGGGAGTAGTTGCTGGCTTGCATCCTGTCATACCTGTCTCAGTCAATAGCTCTATAACATACTTCCGCTGGGCCATCACAAGACCTCGGTGGTTTCTAGCAAACTCCAGTCCAAGGAAGTAGCGTAGACTGCATAGATCCTTGATCACAAACTGTTGACCTAAGAAATCCTTTGCTGATTTGATCTCGTGTGCATTGTCTCATGTAATGATAATGTCATCAACATATATCAATATAGCAACGGTCCCCTTCTGAGACCTTTGGACAAACAAGGAGTGATCTGCAATAGATCTCACAAACCTATTTTTCTCTATCGCATCGGAGTGCTTCTGAAACCATGCTCTCGGACTCTGCTTAAGATCGTATATTTCCTTATGAAGTCTGCATACCTTCTGTGTCTCCATCTCAACAACAAAACCTGGTGGCTGTTGCATATAAACTTCCTTCTGGAGATCTCCGTTGAGAAAAACATTCATCACATCTAGCTGGTAGAGAGGCCAATCATGTGTGACAACAACAGAGAGAAGAACCCGGAGGGTAGAGTGACGAGCAACTGGAGAGAAGGTGTCTTGGTAGTCTACCCCATAGGTCTAGATGAATCCATGTGCAACTAGTCGAGCCTTGTAGCGGCCGGTGAACACCCATTTGCATCCCACAATAGATGCATATGCTGGAGCTGAAACCGTACTCCATGTGCCATGTGACTGTAATGCTACCATTTCCACTTCCATGGCAAGGCATCATTCACTCACTTGGAGTGCTTTCCGATAAGTGCTAATGGTTGTAACATAGGAGTGTCCTACAACAAAATTCCTGAAATATGGAGAAAGCCGTTCTAGAGAAACCTTGCATGTGATGGGATATCGGGCACAAGATTGTTTGCCTTTCCGTAAGGCAATAAACCATCCTAGGTCATTGTCTGCTGGTAGTTCCTGCTCAACCTGTATATCTACATTGCCATCTTGCAAACCAATAGTTCTATCAATCATAACCAAGTTTTCAGGATTTATCTGGGGCATGTTGGATGCTGGGGAAGGCACTGGAACATGGATAGCAGGTAGAGGGATCTGATGAAGTGGTGGTGGTGGAGATGGTGGTGGAAAAGCAACAATCTCATTAGAATCAGAGGAGTATATGCGATCACCTGTCAGAGAGTATTACATTATGGACTCAAAGAAAGTGACATCGGCACTAATATAGTATTTGCCACGAACAAGATCAAAACAACGAGAACCCTTCCGGGTACGCGAGTATCCAACAAACATGCATTTGATAGCTCGAGGAGCGAACTTGTCATGACCAGTCCATAGTATATGAACAAAATCCACGTAACCGAAAATATGTGGGGTAAGAGAGAATAAATCCTTATTAGGAAAGGTAATGTCAAAGGGAGCTTTTTCACCCAAAACGATAGACGCCATTCTATTAATAAGGTAACATGTTGTCAACACGGCATCACTCCAAATGGAATGTGGGGCACGACTCTGGATGAGTAGAGTCTTGGTGATGTCAAGAAAGTGACGATGTTTGCGTTCAACCACACCATTTTGCTAAGATATATGTGGGCAAAATGTCTGATGAATAATGCCCTGTGCTTGGAGGAAACAAGACAAGTTTGTAGAACCGAATTCTAGGGCATTATCAGAACGAATAAATTTTATTGAAGCAGAGAAGACATTCTTTAGTTCAATAACAAAATTTTGAATAACAATACTGGCCTCAGATTTATGCTTCAAGAGAAACACCTATGACAATCTAGAAAAATCATCTACGTAAACAAGATAATGTGTGTGACCCTGATGATCAGGCACACGACTCGGACCCCACATATCAAGGTGAAATAAATAAAAAAGACCATGATTACTATGACTCTGACGACTTGGAAAATTGAACCTGTGATGTTTTCCGAGTTCACATGACTCAATTAAATATAGATTTAACAGAAACTTCAAGAATAAGACGGCAAATTTTCTGCAGTGGAAGATGACCAAATCGAAGATGTCATGTGTAAAGAGAGACTGATCCTACAGAGAGAGACGTGGCACCTGCATAAGGAGATTGAGATAAACTGTATAGGCCTTCATGTTCACGGCCACATCCAATCTCCCTGCCCGTGAGTATATCCTGAAACACAAGAGAACTAGGGTCAAATATCGCACGATAGTGTAAATCTTTTGTAATTTGGCTGATAGATAATAAATTCATAGAAAAGATGGTGCATGAAGAACATTCTGTAGATGTATGGTTGGTGACAAATGAACTTCCCCTTGTCCAGTAATAGGGGATTGAGTTCCATCAGCAATAACAACGGATCTATCGGGTTTAACAGGTTTGTATGCGCCAAATTGAAGTTTATCACCACACATATGATGTGATGTACCCGAATCCATGATCCATTCCGAAGAGTCTGGTCTGGAATGACCAGAAAAAAGCGTGAGTAGTATCTAATGTGGAAACGGAAGCCACAATATCTGATGAGTGGGAGCCTATGATTTCTGTTGCTGAAGGCATAATCTCTTGAAGTCGAGCAACGAAATCATCGTAGCGATGATCAGAAGTAGTAGGAGTAGTCGGGTTCCACTCTGCAACCCTAGCTGATGGCGGGTACCCATGCTTTGAATATCACGTCTCCTTTGTATGGCCTGATCGATGACAATAAGAGCAGGTCTGTATTGGGCGAGATCCACCTCTTCCTTAGGAGCCACCCCTCCCACGAGTAAATCTACCTCGTCCATGTGAGGCTGTCAAAGTGGATGGCGTCTGAGATGGTGTGGAGGAGATATCGAGTCAACTCAATCTCCGATATGTCTTCTCTATTGGAGGTATGGTGGCATCTGTCAGTAACTGAGAATGGGCAACATCATATTTTGGATTGAGTGCTGCAAAGAACACACCTGTCATGATGAATCTCTGTAGGCCTTCAATTGCTTTGGGGATGCTGTCAAGGGTATGAAACTATGAAGTTTCTCAAGCATACCCCGCAGGGAAGTAAACAAGGCGTGAAGCAGGCGATTACCCTGTTTGGTTGTAAAAATATCATGCTGAAGCTGTAAAATTTTTAAGTCGCAACACGATGATCCCACATTGCCTTTGTTGTGGTTTGACCTAGAATGTCATTAGTAATATCCACAGTAACCATCCCAAATAACCAAACGTTGGAATATGCATCATCCTCATCCCATGAGGCATTGGTCCCTGTCTTGTCCGCTGGTTCATCCCACGTCAGAAGATGCTTCTTGCCATAACTGTGCAACATATTCATGAACTGCATGACCCATAACTCGTAGTTTGTTCCATCCATTTTCACAATGGGTGTGACACTCTTAAAGGCACCCTTGGATGGTGTACTGAAGCTATTTTCCGACATCACGAACCATCACAGAAACACAAAATCGATACACTCGATATCTAAACGATCATGTAACACTATGATTGTGTTTGTAAACTCATATCACAACCACAGAAAGAAGAAATCAGGGTCTGATTTGAAGAAAAATAGGGTAAAATGCCCCCACGAAATCAGACATGTCCTTCAGCGAAAAGCACCGCAAGGGTGACTGGTTGCCTATGGGCGGCAACCTTGGAGGTACGTCAGGCTGTTGGTCGTTGGGAAAGCCGCAAAGGGCGGTTGTGGACTGCCGCTGGAGGCGACAAGGCCCTCTAGCAGCCGTTGCGGTCGCAAGGAGGCGGCGAGCAGTAAAGAGAGCTGCTGCGGCCGCAAGAAGTAGCGCATAGGGCCGATGCTATTGCACTGGGAACTGCCCTGGCGGCGAGCGGCTCGCGGGAGCCTCCACAACTACTAAGGCGGTATACGAGAGGTTGCACTGGAGGTTGACGACGCGCGCGAGGCTGGAGGCGTGGGCGGGAGGTTCGGGACTGAAGGGTGGGGCATGGTTCCATATCAGGGCTCCGGTCTAGGACCACCGCTCTGATACCATGTTGTGGTAAAGTTAGAACTTGTTATTCATAGAGCCTCGAGGATTCTCATATATAGAAGAGAGAAACCCTAGTGGGTGAGAAACCCTAATGGGTAAATTATACACTCTGAACACAAGGAAAGCAAAATACATAAAACAATGCTAAAAGCATAAAACTCTTAACCAAAAGACTATAGTTGCCAACTCCTATTCATGTGTAGGGTAGTTGCCCTCATTGGTCCTCAACTGCCATGACGTGTATGCCACAACCTGCCCTTGCTGCATCAATACAGATCTCAATCCTTCCTCAGATGCATATATATACACTGTAAAGTCTAAACTAACAGAAGGGTCAGAATACATGCAATAGTCAATTGCTCCTTGAGCGTTTGTAAGCTCAGCTCACAATTGTCACTCCAGGCGAATGACACACCCTTCTGCGTCTACTGAGTAAAAGGTAGGGCTAATGGAGAGAACCCTTGAATGAAACATTTTTTTTTGAATCAATGATTTTTTTGAATGACCCTCGAGCAAAACATAAGGCCAAAGAAACTACGATCCTCCATAACCATCTTGGGCTTCTCCCAAGTCCCAAGTCACGACAGCCTCAATCTTCGCATGATCAACTGCTATCAATGCGCTTGAAATGACAAGGCCAAGAAGTACCACCTCAGAAAGCCAGAACTCATACTTACTGTACTTCGCATATAACTGATGCTCTCTCAATATCTGTAGAACAGTGTGAAGGTGCGACTTGTGCTTATATTCATCTTGAGCGTAAATACATCAATAAAGACTACTATGAATATGTCCAAGTATGGACACAAGACCCTGTTTATTAGGTCCATTAAAGTAGCATGTGTATTCGTGAGCCCAAACAATATCACGAGAAGTCCATAGTGTTCGTATCTCGTACGAAAAGCGGACCTTAGCACATCCGAGTCCCTGATCTTGAACCGATGATATCCAGACCATATACTGATCTTGGAAAACACTTCCTGCTCATGCAATTGATTGAATAGATCATTAATATTTGGGAATGGATAACGATTTTTAATAGTTCGCTTGTTCAACTATTAGTAATTAATGCATAATCTCATGGATCCGTCCTCTTCTACACGAAGAGGACTGGTTCTCCCCATGGTGATGTATTGGGGTAGATGAATCCCTTCTCGAGCAGCTCATGCAATTGCACCTTGAGCTCCTTGAGCTCCACAGATGCCATCTGTTATGGAGGAAATGGAGATTGGCTTTGTATCAAGTAGCAACACGATATCAAACTCAATTTCCTTCTTAGGTGGTAAACCATGCAAATCATCTGGAAACACGCTACAAATCTTATGTATAACTCTAACATCTTGGATCATTCGATCAAGGATCATTGTGTCAATAATGTAGGCGAGAAAAATTACACATCCCTTATTGAGATACGGGTGTGCCGTCAAAGGAGATATTTACTCGATCATACTGCCCAAAATATGTTCGTCGAATTGAAAAGCTGGTACCTTGGGCCGTTTTCGAATGCCATGTAAGCTCATCAAACTGCCTCCTCTGATCCTCTATCCATTGTCTAGGTAGAACACAATGCATAATTCGTCCACGAAAACCTCCCAATTGATGGGCTTGATCATGTGCTACATGGTGGCGTACCACTATCGCTTATAGACAACCATCAGATATTGTGCAAAAGTCGACAAGTATCATCTGGTGCATGAATCATCCTTAGCATCCTAGAAATGTGGCCAATCCACAACTCGACTTCATCTATCGTAGATGTGTGAAAGAGCCGCGACACACGAGGTTTCTGGTAAGTAGTGTATATGCTATGATGCTTTTACAAAGCATCCAAACCTTCGACTCCTTCTGGCTCTTGAGACATTGAATGGTGGACATTATCCTCCTTCTCGTGAGAGGATGCTATGAGGAGTCACCCTTCTACTAAAGCCTCTACTATATAGCTTCCTAGCACTATTGTATGCCATGTATGTCTTGAACCAGTATGGCCAACTACTATGTTACATTAAGCTCTACCCGAGGCAACATGGTTTTGCAAGTAACGCATGATATCAGTACTTGTTCCAATAGTTAGAGAGACACGAGCATGGTAATTAACTTATACTTTTACTATTCATATTGGACTCCTGTCAGAGTAGGACCCTTGACACTATCTTGTATTTTGACTTTATAAGAATCTAATACTCATGAGAAAGATGGAGTATCATGGTTCTGATACCAAACTATGTTTCCTTCGCCCCTTAGGACCAAGGTACTCAGCAACACAATTCACAAACATCAGATTCACATTCAAAAGATGACAATACGACAATGCAAAGCATGAGAATAAGCAAGTATAAAAAAAGCAATTATGTTGCATTCACTTTAACCGTTGATATATATATATATCATATTTGCCGACAAAGTTTAACAATTTACATGTATCCGAACTGTCTCTCGAAAGTAAAGTGGAAGTAAAATATTGTACAAGTGAACTATCAAAATATAACACTTACCCTATTTAGTACAACACCAACCTGCAAACTCTCAAGCACAAAGCCGTTATTTCTGCATTGGTAGGTCCTTCGAACCTGTTGAACTACCCAAAGAGGAGTACATTATGAGCAAAGGTTCAATACATATTTTAATCTAAACAAGGTAAAGCAGAAACAATAATTGTAAAGAAGTAACTAATATTTTAATCTAAACAAGGTAAAGCAGAAGCAATAACTAAAGCTAAAATGGTAAGAACAACTAAAGTGAGTACACGAGAATGTGGAACTCCCTTGCAAGTGAACTCTACGAGTTATCCCTAAGACTTGGGTTATTATTTCATTTAGAGTTATAACTGCCATCATTATTACTGCCCATTATTTCTGTTAGTAAAGGACATAGAATGTTGTCTTAACCCTGAGAGCTTCACACTACGACTCCAAGTCCAAGGTACAAAGTATCTTAGGGTTGGGGTGCCTTCGTAGGCATGCTATGAAGTAAGGCATCCTAACTAAGTTCCCAACACTATCCTTTACCTATCAACTCAAGTCCATCCATTCCGCTAGCTTATTGATCATATACACCTGTTGATTTGAACACAACCCATTTTAATGTAAACGCCACAAGGTACAACAACCAAGGCAACTCACTCAAAAACCACCACAGGTCGATAAGAATCCACCATAGTAGGCACAACTCAAGTGGGGATCTGGAAGGCTGGAAGAAGGGATCTGATTCTCAATCACTAACTGTAGTTAAAGGCCTACGTCTACCTTTTGTTTTTCTCCGGATATGGGGCAATACCGGTAGGAACACATCCGTCGCTACCCACATCCTGAAATCCCTCCATAAGATCAAGGCGAGTAACTAACTCGAGTGATGGACCATAGTTGACTTCCCTTATTAATCTTATGATTGAAAGTAAAGAAAAGACTACCTGTCACACATCCTCCAACGCTGTCAAGCAACCCTAGAACTACATCGGGGCACATGCGGATATTGCTGGCTATTGAGTCACGGCTCGATGAGCCAGGCTCGGGCTCGGCTCGATAAGGGCTCGTGAGCCCGGCTCATTAGGCTATCAAGCCGAGCCCGAGCCAGAGTTTTTGGCTCGATAGCTTAACGAGCCGAGCTCGAGCCAAGCCTCGCTTGGCTCGATAACTCAATAAGGGGGTCGATAAGGAATATATATGCATATATTATTTATATATTTATATATAATACAAACAAAATAAAATTAGTCCTTTGCAATTTTCCCTCCACTAACTTTGACCCTCCCACGAGTCACGAGTCATGACTTAATTCTCAAATCAATCCCATTCCCATCCACACAATTGCCCCCGCTCACATATTAGTAAATTAGTAATTTTTTTTATAAGCAGATATAATGTTACAATATATATTATAATTAAGATTTTATACACAACTTGGATAGTGGCTTACTGGTAAGGAACACAATCTTTGGTAGAGCAGGTCTCGAGTTCAAACCCGCTCAAAACATTTTTCCACTAAAAAGTACCCATTTTCCTTAACGAGCTCGACTTGGGCTCGAGCCCAGACTAGGCTCGATAAGGAGATCGGGCTCGATAAGGGGCTTGACTCAAACTTTATCGAGCCCGATCGAGCTCGATAGCCAGCTCGACTGGGCTCGAACGAGACCGAGCCCAGCTGGGCTTATCGAGCTCGAGCCCGAGCCAGGGGCTGGCTTGGCTCGTTGGGCTCGATAGCCAGCCCTACATGCGGACCTACCTGTCACCCAACTAACGCAGACACTGGGGTCGATGCCGTCTAGTCTTCTACTCGGGGACCCAAGGGCGCATGCCCATCCCTTGTGGTCACATATCCAACTACCCAAAGCATCACGAGAAAACTGCACAGTGAATAATAACCTCAACACGGGACATACCTCAACCGTGGAGCCAATCTACAACCTCAACACAGGAGAAACCTCGACTGTGGAGATCGCAGAAGCACCAAGCACATGAGAAAAGGCTCCAACCATGGCACAAAACAGATATAGATCAATTTCATCTCAGTTCTTAAGGTATTCAAATATGGAGATTGGTATTATATCATGGATTTCTCTTAACACATTCATATGCTCGCGATACTTTAGATGATTTGAAGTAGTTTCAATCTCAATAAAATGACCTATTTCTAGAAGAATTATTCGTCTCTCAACATTATAAATTCACAGTACAACAATGATTATGGATTCAATACAACCAATGCTCAGTTTAATTTCGTCGGTTATTTCCATACATAATTATTTATGTAATGATATTCCCGATGTCTTATGCATATCTATCATAATTTCATTAAAGTTCTTCCATTTAGAAGACAGTTGGGTCCAATCAGATCCGTATTATATATACGAATTTCAATGCGATATGAATGTAGGATAGCTCAGAAATCGGTCTCGAGCTTTGCGGTATAATATGAAAAACCTCTAAAATAGGCCCACGTAAAATAGCCCAGATCTTCGATCCGAGTGCATGTGATCCTCATCTCGCTGACATCATAATGGTATACTTTTTATCGACATGTGATATCTAGATCTCTGGGAATCACCCAAAGATGTCGTGATAACTCGATACCCTTCAAAAAACGCTTTACATGAACGTGCATGTAATCCTCATCTCGTTCACATAACAGTGGTATATTTCTTATTTATATGCGATACCCGTATCTCATGGAATAGCCATAAACATATCGTGATAACTAGATACCATCCAAAATATACCTCACATGAAACTGTTCAGATCTTCGATCCGAATATGTGCATGTGATCCTCATATCGTCCACATTATAGTGACATACTTTTTATTGACATGCGATACTCATATCCCCCGGAATCACCCTAAACATGTCGTGGTAACTATATACCATCTAAAAACACACATCACGTGAAACTGCTCCGATCTTCGATACAAGTACATACATGTGATCCTTATCTCGCCTACGTCACTATGTTATACTTTTTATCGACATGCAATACTCGGATCTTCCGGAATTGCCCCAAACATATCATGATAACTAGATACATCTAAAACACGCTTCACGTGAAACTGCTTAGATTTTCGATGCAAGCATGTGCATGTGATTCTCATCTCCCCACATCATAGATATGCAATTCTTATCGACATGCGGAACCACATTGGGGAAACAAAGGAAAATAGTGACGCCGAGTTTCGTATACTTGGTTTGCATATTCCCGAACAACCCAATACAGGCTCAAAATAGCACGCATGTAGTATATAAAGATTGTATGGTCCAATGACAAGGCAGAAATATAAAAAATCTGTACCTTCGGTGTCGTATCCATTATTTGTTCTCCACCCCAAAAATGATGTTTTCAGGGTGTTTCACGTGAAATGTACATGAGAAATAGTAGGAAAGGATGGTCCTTTACAGTGAGAGACAACATTTTCAGAATAAAACCTCTGGTTGTTGAAGATCCGATTCGCCCAATCCAGATGACCCAAAGAACCGTAAACGATTTGGAACAATCTTTAGAGTTGTTCTCCACCGCATAAATCGGCCTCCAGAAATCTACAGTCCCTCCAGTCTCCACCCAAGGAATACTAGTCTCCCTCTAAATGTGCACCGACGTCGTGTACGTGAAGAACATGTGGTCTGAGTCTTCGCTCTGACCCTCGCACCTGTCACATTGCGTGTCTTCTAAGCTGAATTGCCGCCCCCTCCTTGCCTTATCGCACAAGCGTTCCCTTCTCTTGCACCAAAGGAAGATCTTTACATGAAATCTTGGCCGCCCATACCACCTTCATGTCTTGATGTAGCTCCTCATCATGTACCTCTGCCACACGCCTCAACCCCTCATAAGCTTTCTTGATTGAGAATCTCCCACCTTCCCATTCAAAATGGTCTGTCGTCTGAACGAAGGGACCAAGCGCGGGAATTCTGCTTGCAATCCTCCAAAATCCTCCAAACGCTGGTCCGAAAGAGCTGGCATAAAGACCGACAACCACTCTCCCGAATCCGCCACCTGTGAAAGAGTGCTCTCCTTCGACGCAACCAATGCAAACAATCTCGGAAATCTATCCTCAAGAGATCCTTCGCCCGTCCAGTCATCTCGCCAGAATATGAACATATGGCCATTCCCCACCTTTGGTTGGAGCCTAGAAGCGAGTGTTGGTAGGATCTCACATATTCTTGCCTACAACGACGATTCAAACCGCACCCTCTCCGCCACCAACTCGCCTGTAACGCCATAGATTTTCCTCACCAGCATGACCACCATTGATGCTGATGAACCCTAGATCTGGATTGCCCATTTAGCCAGAAGAGCCTTGTTCATGCTTTCCACATCCCATATCCCCAAGCCAACATCTCTATATTCTTTCGTCATGTCATTCTAGCTCACCCGATATAAGTCAGATCTTTGTTGTTTCCCATCCGACCAGAAAAATCTTCTTATCAGTGATTCAATCTTCTTCATAACCCCAACCGACATCAAGCGAGTGGAGTAGAAGAAAATGAGAATGGTCGAGAGAACATGTTTTAGGAGAACTAATTTGCCCCTCGACAACGTGATCACCTTCTACCCTACCAGTCTCTGCTCCATTCTTTGCACGACATTGTTCTAATAGGACTTCTTTAACCTCCCAACCATCAATAGTAGCCCCAAGTAGGAAATAGGAAATTTGCCCAGAGGGCACTCTACCGGCTCAACAACTCTGGTGCGATCCGCATCATCCATCCCAAATGTGATTGCCAACTACTTGTGCTTATTAATCACTAGGATCGAGAGACTGTTGAAAATTTCCACCAACTGAACGGTGTTGCTATATTGCTCTTCCGAGCCTCCAAGGAACAAGATGGTGTCATTAACGTATTGAAGCAATGGGATTGATATGTCCTCCAGACGGAAACCTTCGCATCAACCAGCTTCCACCGCTCGTTTGAAAAGAATCACTAATGCATCATCCACTAGTACAAAGAGCATTGGGGTTAAAGGACAACCTTGCCGTACGCCACGTTGGGGCTGGAAAAAACCCTTTTCTAGCCTGCCATTCATCGGGACTGAGTAGGAGGAGGTAGTGACACACCTCTTCATCCACCCAATCCAAACCCCAGGGAAGTCTCTCCGTCTCAGGGATGCCCTCAAGTTCCAATCCATACAGTCATATGCTTTGGCATAATCAATCTTCCACATCACTCCCCTGTTCCTCGACCGCTTCCATTCATGGCAAATCCCTGTCGCCATCACCAAACCATTCGCCATCTGATGCTCGACTGGCCCTGAAAAAGCACCGAGCCCAAAATTGATTTCAGTCTGTTCGCCAAGACCTTAGCAACAATCAGATAGATTGCGTTGGATAAAGCAATGATCTAAAGTCCTCAATCTGCATCGGGATCTCCTTCTTGGGAAGCAGGAACAGAAGCGATTTATTGATCTTCTCGAAGCCTTTATTTCCTTCCCTGAACTCATTGACCACCTTCATGACTTCTCCCTTCAACATTTTCCAAACCTCACGGTAGAACAGAATTGGGAATCCGTCCAGGCAAGGCGCCCCATCCGCGTTAAGCCCCCATACCACGGTCTTGACCTCCTCTTCAGAGAAAGGAGCCAGCAACCCCTTCGCCTGTTCGCCATAAAATGTTCTACCCCTCTCCCCAGCCACCCCCAGCCATCCCCACTCCGCTTGCGCGACGCCCCCACGAATTGTTCACGGAGCGCGCTGCCCAGATTCGCCTTCCCCGCCACCCTTGGACCCTCGATTTCAACCTCATGCAGAAAGTTCCTTCTCCTCCTTCCCGAGGTCATGGTGTGAAAGAATCTCGTATTGGTGTCGCCTTCTCTAAGGCATCTTTGTCTAAACCTCTGCCTCCATTCGACCTCTTCCTTTCAGTCCTCCAATAACAGCTCCTCAAGAAGGTTCAACCTCTCTCAGCCACCTCGTTCTAGTCCAAGCCCCTCTCATCTTCTAGACCATCTAGCCGAGTCACCCCAGTCTGTGTCTCTCTCCTCCTTATCTTGCGCCTTGCCCTTGCCTCCCTCCCGAACTTAGTAAGGATCGATCTGAGCAACGAAAGCTTGCGCGAGAACCACAACACCGTCGAACCATCTGGGGACCGGCCTCTCCAAAGTGTAGCATCCTCTTCCTGAAACCCCTCCTCCAAGAGCCAGCTCCTCTCAATGCGAAAGAAGAATCTGCCTCTCCCTTCTTCGCCGAACGGCCAAAGTATTGGTCTGTGATAAGAATGTGACCGTGATAGGGCTCAAGCACGAGAGAGGGGAAATGTCTTAGCGTCCTCCATTGACGAGAGGAATCTGTCCAACCTAGACCTAGCTCTCGCATTGCGCTATGTATAAGAACAACCATCAACATCGACAATAGGCATGCCCATCGAATGGACCGTAATCCGGAATTCCTCAGAGCCAGGATCCCTGCCTCCACTTCGTTGCGGACTATCATCGGGAAGTAAGGTCAGATTCAAATCACCCCTACTGATCCAGATGCCCGACGATCTAGTCAAACCCAAGTGTTCCAGTTCTTCCGCAAAGGGCCCCTCTCATTTCCTGTCGGGCCATACACATTCATGACCGTAAAACAACAACCATCTGTTCGCCTTCTCAGAGTCACTGTTAAACAAGAAGGGGAATTCGACACAGCCATTTGCTTGAAATCACCTTTCTTCCAGTCAGTCAATAACCCGCCAGAAGCCCCCTGAGCCTCCAACTCCACTAGATCGAACTGACTGCTACCGTCCAGATCTTGCCTGACACCATCCACCCCCTCGACAACTTTGTTTCTTGCAGAAGAAATTTATCTGCCACATCATTATCAAATTTCTAATCCCTTGTCATTTTTCAGGGCGGCCCAATCCCCTTACGTTCCATGATAGGAGCTTCATTTTAGAACACACACATTCCTCTGCTTAGGCGGGACCACCCCCAGGTGCTTAACCACTTCCCTGTCCAAGATGCTGAAGCGGTTCTGTCGAACAGGCAAAGGAGACAAACGTGATGCCTTCTATTGCGGGGAGTCATCGTGATTGGTCGCAACGAGCGGTGCTGCCTCCTCTCTTTTCTTACTGACCTGAGACTCGCCTTCCTGGCGTAGCACGACCCAAATCGAGCATCCCCTTTCCCTGTGCTCAAAACATCTTCCCCTTCTCGTACAAACCCCTTTGAAGGCCCCTCTCCTACCCCTTCTCACGAAGGAGCCTCCTCCTCGTTTTCAACCTTCAATGGGCACCTCCTCGGAGAGGCCACCGGTACATCATTCACGATCGGGACGTCCAAGAGCACTCGAGGGTCTCCCACCTTTGCAGCCAGAGCTTCGAGTTTCCCAACCTCTACCCTATCAAATGAAGAACGAATCTCGCCAGGACCCATATGTTGAGATCTGTCGAATCCTCTACACGCGAATGGCCTATTCGAGTCTACCAAAATCGGGTCGACAGATCGGAGCATCAACATCGGGCACTGACGTTAGGTCCAGAAGGCGGACCCCCGAGTGGTCCCTTCTGGGGAGAGCAATCATGGAATGCTTTGAATGAAGCGGTTCACTTGGGCCTCCAACTCCACGTGGCAAATGAATATTAGATTACGGAACAATGGAGGAGGTGCACGATGGAAGGCGCCACAATGTCTAGATTTGCAAGGAAGCTGCGAAATTTGAGGCCCTTTCTTATTGCCTTTGGCCAAGAGGCAAGGGAAAGGAGAAGAGCTAAGAGAGTGGAGTTACAGACGGATATCTCCAGACTGGATTCAGTGGAAGACGATAAGGGGCTCACCCAAGAGGAGTTGGCAGAGGGGCTTGCTCGCATGGAGGAACTGCTCTTCGAAGATAAGAAGGAAGAAGCGGAATGGCGTAAAAAATCTAGGCAGCGATGGCTATGGGAAGGTGACACCAACATGAGATTCTTTCACACCATGGCCTCTGGGAGAAGATGAAGAAACTTCTTGCAGGAGATGGAGGTGGGAGGAATCCGGGTGTCGGGGGAGGCCGCATTGGGGAAGGCATTGAAGGATCACTTCACTGAAGCTTCTCCGAGGAAAAGGGGGAGCAGTTGGGGTGGCTGGGAAGGGGCGTGGGGTCCCTTTCAGAAACGGAGGCGACTGCCCTGGTATTCCACTTCTCAGAAGAGGAGGTGAAGCGTGCAACTTGGGGCTTAAATGGTGACGGGGCTCCGTGCCCGGATGGGTTCCCGGTGCTTTTCTACAGAGAATTCTGGGACCTTCTGAGTTTCGAAATTATGGAGGTTATCAATGAGTTCAGTATGGGGAACAAAGGGTTTGAGAAGATCAATTGCGCGTTACTCTTCTTACTGCCGGAGAAGGATACCCCTACTAGTGTTGATGACTATAGACCCATTACGCTCTCTAACGCTATTTACCTTATTGTGGCCAAGGTACTTGCTAACAGTCTCAAGTTCGTTTTGGGCTCGGTGGTGTTGGATGAACACTCGGCTTTTATCCCGGGGAGGCAGATGACGAACGAGCTTGTTATGGCGTCCGAGATTTGTATGTATTGGAAAAGGTCGGGGACGTGGGGAGCACTATGGAAGATCGACTTTGCGAAGGCCTATGACTCGGTGAGTTGGAGGTTCCTCTCGATATCTTTATGCAGAAGAGGATTACCTGAGCAGTGGATTGACTGGATGAAGAGGTGCGTCACCACCTACTCTTTTTCGGTCTTGGTGAATGGCAAACCTGAGGGGGGATATTTTCAGCTGCAAGGGGGGTCAGACAGGGTTGCCCGTTGGTCCCGTTGCTGTTTGTATTGGTTGTGGACGTCTTATGAGTTCTGTTTTGAGAGGCACTGGAGGCGGGTTGGTGTGAAGGTTATCGTAGGGCGATCTCCATCCCCCTACTGCAGTACGCAGATGGCACCGTTCTCTTTTTGGGGGGAACTGAGGAACAAAATTCGAATGCAGTTCAGCTGGTCGAGATATTTGGTGGCATGGCGGGTTTGGAGATTAACAAGAGTAAGTTCGTGGTGATACCGTTCGGAATGAGCGAGGTGAGTGGAATGGTGTGGCTGCGGTTACGGGGTGCCCCTAGGGGAACCTCCCGATTCACTACCTGGGTTTACCTCTGGTGGCAGGAAAACTGAAGACGACGGACTGGGATGATGTCATTAGGCGGATGGAGCGAAAACTGGCGGACTGGAAAGCGGTTACCCTGTTCAGAGGGGGTAAACTCGTTCTCTTGAAGCATGTGCTATTAGCGATACCTATCTTTTTCTTCTCCACCAGGTCCGCCAGTAGGGGTTAGAAGGGAGATCGAGTCCCTTATGAGGAGGTTCTTCTGGACAGATGGGAGACAACAGAGACACAACATGCATTTGGTTAGCTGGGAGGAAATGACAAGGAACCGTAAGGATGATGGGCTGGGAATTCACAATGTGGAGAATATGAATAAGACGCTCATCTCGAAGTGAATCATAAAAATTTGTGGGTCTTCAACTTCTCTTGCGGTTAGATTAATGAGGAAGATCTATGGAGTAACGAGCCGGTTCGAGGTGAATAGGGTTCATTTTGAATCACCCTTTGGGTGGTATCCGTGTGGTATTGTCGTAGCTTGTCACTAAGGTTCGTCCAAAGGTTGGGGACGACAATCTGTTTCGATTCTGGAGGGATGATTGGACGGGAGAGTGGAAGCGTGAGGACATATTCCGTCAGTTGTTTGCCCTGGCGGCCTCGAAGGATGCTACTCTAGTGCAGACGGTGCAAGTGGGAAGTTGGGTGCCTTTGTTCTTGACGGATCTTTCAGAGCAACGCTAGAGGAGTACTTGGCTTTGCAGGGGATGCTACCCCAGGTGAGTTTGTTAACCATGGACATGGACCATTTCGAATGGCGGGACAAGAATTTTACCGTGAAGAGAGCCTACGAACATTTTAACATGCGAGAGCAGGAACAAGAACGGGACCTGAGGGCGATGTCAACATAATTTGGGCTGCAAAAATCCCTAGCAGGATCATGGTCTTTTTGTGGTTTCTGAGAAGAGGTCCTTATTGGACAAGGTGCGCAGAGGTAGATTATTGGGTCTAACGGACTCTCGTTGTGACAGATGTGAGGAGATGGAGGAAGTCTCTGATCACCTTTTTCTTAGGTGCCAGAATTGTTGTAAAAGTTGACTGACTAGGCCGACTAGTCGGTCCGACTAGTCGAGTCGGGAGGGTAGCCGACTCGACTAGGCCTAGTCGGCCATTAGTCGGTCAACCCGACTAATCGGGCCGACTACTCGACCGACTTTTACATAGAGATTTTTTATTTATTTTTTATTTTTTTCTTTTTTTAATATCAAACCTATTCTAATATGCTTAATGTTATATTTAAAGTTAATTACTCCTTTTGTTTCATTGTAATAGTATAGAAAATGTTCAAATCTATGCAAATACATGAGAATATATGTATAGAAAATGATTTATATTGCAAATATATAAGAATATAAAAAAATGATTTATATATTAAAAATAAATAAAAAATTCAAAACCGACTAATGACCGACTAAATCCGATTAGTCGCCCGACTGCCGATTAATCCTTAGTAAGTGACCCCACTGACCGAGTACCGACTACCGCATTCTGCAACCTTGGGTGCCAGGGTTCGGCTCAGGTGTGGAGGCATTTGGGGACTCCATGGCTGGATACAGGGAACTTGCCCGATTTCTGGGCCTCTATTAGGCGGGTGGGCAGTGGACCCATGGAAGATCGTTTGAAGCCATACGCAGCATTATGGGCCATCTGGATGGGCCGTAACGAAAAGATTTCAGTAACCAGAATGTTTATGAAGAAATCGTAGTGGCTCATTGTACTGCATTGTATAAATCGTGGACGCTGCGATAATGTAAACAATTTTTTATATATCAATATAGTCTAGAACAAGTGGGGTCCCCCACGATGGGGTTCACCTGCTCTTTCATCAAAAAAAAAAACAAAAGGACCCACTCTAGCATAAGTTAAATCGTTGGTTCGGAAACGGATCGAAGCATTACACGGAATCCATTCACCGCAAATCGTGCCAAATTGAATTGCTGGCAGAATGCTAGGGGTCGTCCCCGTAACCGAAGCATCTCGGCCTTGAGGTCGATCCATCGCTTCTCCAGGAGAACCAGTAGACATCGACGGAACCTTCTCCAGCCGGATTTCCGATCGATGAGTCGAGCTACGATACAAGGAAGTCTACGTCACCTTTCGATAACTCCAGGTGCACTGACATCCCCGCCGCATAGACCTCCCACCACCCCAATGGTTCAGGCTAAGCCCCTCTCGTGTATAATAGGGTCCGGTGGTTCCCCAGGGCGGTATCCACCGCTCTCGATATCCACCAACACAGCAATACCATCCATCAGAGCACGAACCGTCGACAGGCTTCTCGCACCAAAAGGAAGTCCCCTCACTCGAATGCGATCCAGCAGCCTGAACTCAATCGTTCCATCGCCGTCTTGTTATGCATTGTATCATTGCAGTTTCAGACCCTCTTTTGCCCAGTCATTAGAGATGGGATCTCATTTGCATTCTGGACTGATAACTTGACTGGCAAGGGACCTCTCACTAAAAGATTTCCGTGCCTTTTTGCACTTTTTTCGGACTGAGATGCTCGAGTTGCGGAGTGTTGGGCAGATGATTGTTGGGTGTCGTCTTTCCGTACTGATTTTTCAAATCAGTGGCTGGAATATTGTGTGGAGCTTGTGACCTATATTAATCATATGAAGGGTCCAAATGTTGGTAATGATCAAAGTGTTGGTAACGATCATTTGGTCTGGAGGGGTGGCGAGTTCTTCGTAAGATGTGATTGCAAGGCTATGGACATGGCCTCGGATCTGATGCCAAACATTTTAGCCAGAGAGTGCAACTTAACATGGGAACTTAAGGTGCCATCTCATATTGGGGTCTTTTTTTGGCTGCTTCACAGGGACGCATCATGACGAGAGATTGGTGGGCCAGGTTTGTTGTCGGGGGGCAGCGACAGATGCCTCCTTGTGGATGCGGTGGAATATGTGTCGCACTCTTTTTTGCCTGTGAGAAAGTGAAAGCTGTATGGCAAGTACTGAGGATCTATCGGGTAGACATAGACGGTCTTATGGCCTTCTGGAATATCTCTTTAATGCAAGGTTCACCCTAGGAGAGTTCTGCCACAACCTGTTGCAGCACTATGGGAGGTTTGGTAACCCTGGTATTTTTCCAATAACTTAATACATACTTCCAATAACTTAAATACATACTTGGGACACCTTTGCGTGTTTCCCCCTTCTTTGCCTAAAAAAATCTTATTATATTTCTAAAAAAACATCTCTATTGAGCTTACTTAGATCTAAGCTTGGGTGCGATCCAGGATAAGTTTAATTGGGGACAGAGAAAATCCATGTATTTGACTCTGCATAGTGTAGGAAATAACATGATTTCGGTTTTGGCACACATGCATTGTTGCACTTGCACTTTCTACCACCTCTGATTATCCTACGATGTGTTACTTGGCTGAAATTACTTTGTAGCAACTTAATGAACCACACAGCAGTGATGTAGATAGCAGTTAGTAATGACTCATTATGTGGTATTGCACAGGAAAGAGGTGAGCATATCCCACCTGAAGACTCATTTGACGTTGCTCGAAAAGTGAAGGAAACATACTGTTACACTTGTTCAGATATTGTTAAGGTACTTCTTGCCATTTCGTTCCTGCAAGAAATAATCTTACTATGCATGAGTCATGAGTGATGCATCTTTTATAGTGAGGAGGAGCATTACTTGGTTTCTTTATTTTTAATAATGCAGGAGTTCAATAAGCATGACAAGGAACCTGCAAAGTATGTCAAACAATGGACTGGTGTTAAACCCAAAACTGGAGCACCATACTCGTGTGATGTTGGCTATGAGCGCTTTCTTGGTCCTGAGGTTCATTTCATAACTTCATATTACTTAGCTTCTATGTAACACCTTAAACATGCCTATATATTTGCATCATCTGAAGTTTGCATGGGTTGAGACTATGGCGCTCGTGAGTGATACAACATGGGGTTGACTTTATACCTTGTTGTTTTGGTTTACTAATACATTATATGACCAGTAATCTCTGGTTGTTATCCCAATGTTAACCGTTTCTTTTATAGTGCTCTGATTGTGTTATTTCCAATTGTGTATTTCTATGGGAATATGTAAAGGCTCTACTGGGAGAGCGTGTGGCCAATACGTTTTTTGATGATCAATATTGAAAAAAAGCAGTCGAAATTGTTGAAATGACTGAAATATGGGGCCCCTAATACAAAAAATGATCGAAATGACCGAAATTTCGATCGAATTTCCACCGAAATTCCATTTCGGTTGGTCATCGAAATGGTGATCGAAACCAACATTTAGGGCCTTGGATAGCGCACGGCTAAGGGTCCTAGTGCAACTGTCTACTAGATTAATAGGTCTTAAGAAAGTCCATAGTTACAAGTGCTGCCATGCTGGATGTAAGGCTCCATCAAATTTTTTCACACATGTCACTAATCAGATTTTAATGGTCGATAAATTATTCAGTGCTGTGGAAAGGAGTGAAATGAAAGATTGCATTCATCGTAGCTCTAGAGCTCTCTTATACAAGAGAAAAGCTCTAAGGGAAAATTACATAAAATGGACAGAAGAAATAAAAAAATACAATATGTCTACACCCCCTCAAGCTGGAGCATATATGTCTATCATGCTCAACTTGGAACAACGGTGAAAAGGACCCCTAGCAAGAACTTTAGTAAACATAGCTGCAATCTGGTCACCTGAAGCAACGTGAGAGGTGGAAATGATCCCCTTCTGAATTAGATCGCGAGTGTAATGACAATCCACTTCGATGTGCTTTATTCTTTCATGCAAGGTTGGATTATTAACTATGAATAAAGCGACATGGTTATCACATTTGAGGTGCATAGGAAGAGGCACCTCAATAGTTAGGTCAGTCAGGACAGACTTGACCCACATCATTTCCGTTCTCCCTTGAGTCATGTCTCTATACTCTGATTCAATGCTAGATCTAGCCACAAATGTCTGTTTCTTACTCTTCCATGAAACAAGCGAGCTACCTATAAACACAGTGAAGCTTAACATGGACTTCCTGTCCTTAGGGCCCCTAACATAGTCTGCATCGGCACATCCAGTAATTGTGAGAGATACATCTCTTCTGAATAAATGCCATGCACCTAGAGAGGACTTCAGATACCTCAAGATCATGTTAACTGCATCCATATGAACCTGCCTGAGTTGCTCCATAAACTGGATGACTCTACTAACAATAAATGATATATAGGGCATGGTGATAATGACATACAACAACTTCCCAACTAGCTCTCTGTATCGTCTCTTATCCACCTCCTCAAAGTCATCATCATAGAGCCTAACATTGGGATCCATTGGAGTAGTAGCATGTGTACATCCTATCATGCTCGTCTCAGATAGGAGGTCAGTGACATTTCCTCTGCATCATTACCATACCACTCTGATTTCTTGCAAATTCTAGACCAAGAAAGTAACGAAGATTGCCAAAGTCCTTGGTCACAAACTATTGTCCAAGGAAGTCCTTAGTTGCCTGGATGCCATGTTTATCACTGCCTGTAATAATAATGTCATCAACGTAGACTAGAACAACAACAATACCTCTCCGGGTTCTCTTAACAAAAAGAGAGTGATCTGCAGTAGGTCGAACAAACCCTTGTTGTTCAATCAACTTTGAGAGCTTTTGAAACCAAGCCCTCGGACTCTGCTTAAGGCCCTAGATGGCCTTGTGAAGTCTGCACACCATACATGACTCCCCCTCAGGCTTCAGCAACAAACCCTGGTAGTTGCTGCATGTAGACTTTGTCCTACAAGTCCTCATACAAGAAGGCATTTTTAACATCTAATTGGAATAGCGACCAGTCACGTACCACAACAACAACAACGAGAACCCATAATGTAGAATGATGGGCAACTGAAGAAAAAGTATCCTCATAATCCACCCCATAGGTTTGGGTGAACCCACGAGCAACTAGTCTGGCTTTATACCTGTCCACAATACCATCTGTACGGTGTTTCACCGTAAACACCCATTTGCTGCCAACAATATATGCACCAGGGGGAGCCTGTACAACACTTCAAGTACTATGAGACTGTAACGCGACCATCTCCTCCTCCATAGTTAGAAGCCACTGACTATTCTGCATTGCCTCCTGATATGATCGTGGTATCTTAATGGCTGACAAACCCACTACAAACCTCTGAAAATCTTTTGAGAGTTGAGCCAGAGAAACATGAGAAGCAAGAGGGTACATAGTGCATGTACGCCTCTTCTTCCACAAGGCAATAGGCACATCAAGGTCCTCAACTTCTTCAGTATCTGAGACTGGATCATCTAAGGCTTCCTACACATCAAGTTGTACATGCAAATCACTAGTGCCATTAGTGGAATTCAATTGCTTAGAACATACTTGGGGCATGCTTGATGAAGGAGGAGGCACATGAGCACGACGTCTTTGCTAGTAAACCTGCATAAAGAAATTAGGTGTGGCAGGCATGGTATTAAAAGGCTAGCCTCGAGGCAGTCGAGGCGGAACGAGGCGGTGGTTTTTAGCCTCAAGGCGTACGCCTCAGATGGAATTGATGAGGCGTACGCCTCATAAGGTCGAGGCGGTCCGAGGCGGTCGAGGCGAGGTGAGGCGTTCCGTGAGACGCTTTCTGGAATTTAATGCATTTTTAAGGATTTAAATGGTCTTATTGGTAGTTTTAGATGCTTAAAAATGTATAGTTATCTAGGATATATATTTACAAGATCAATGCTTGGAATTTTAAGTTTGTTCATATTCATATTAAACATTGAACTTGTCTAATGTTTTCAAGAAAACTTAATATTGCACTTTCAAATACACAATCCATAAAGCTTAAAGAAAATACAGTGTTAAGAGAGGTGACATAATGAGCAACGATATACCAACTAGAAAAAAGTAATATTAGATTCAAGGCATGTTAATGTTGTCATATTTAATATATTAGTCATATAACAAGTACATCTAATCGTAATTTTTATGCACCTCAATATTTTTAACGAAAAGTATATTGTCTTTGATTTTTTAATGACAATTATTGCTAATGATTCTATTTTTGATTGGGTAGAAATTTAGTAGATATGTTTATGGAATTTACATATCCTTTCTTTCACGTTCTTATCTTCACAATTTCATCATATATTACAATGTTATATATGATATATATGTCAGTTAAGATAATTTCATCAGTAAATGTATTTATTATAGTTTTTATTAGTATTTTCCTATACAAACTGAGGCTTACGCCTCGACCGCCTCGAGGCTACGCCTCGCCTCACATCCAGGGAAAATGCCTCGTTCCGCCTTTCATTTTTTCAAACCTTGGTGGCAGGTGGTGGAGGAGGTGGTGAAGTTGAGCCTGGAGGAGACGAAATCGGAGGTAAAGGCATGTATGTCTCTTCTCTATTCTTCGAAGGAATGAGCTTGTCACTTGTGGGGGAGAAATACATAATAGGCTCAAAGAAGGTGACATCCGCCCTTACATAATACCTTCATCGAACAAGGTCTAGGCAACGATATCCTTTTGGGTCCTGCAATACCCAACAAAAACATACTTGACAACTCTAGGAGAGAGTTTGTCAAGACCTGAAGATGTCTGATGAACAAAAGAAATAGACCCAAAAACACGAGGCGTAAGAGAAAAAAGATCCATCTCAGGAAACACAATTGAAAACGGGATTTTGTCCCCCTGGACTGATGAGGGCATACGATTCTCCATGTAGCACGCAGTTAGAACCGCATCCCCTAGTAAGAATGAGGAGCATGTCTCTGGAGAAAGAGGGTCCTGGTAACATACAAAACGTGATGATGTTTTCATTCAACCACCCCATTCTTTTGAGACGTATAAGCACAAGAATTCTGATGAACAATCCCATATGTTCTAAGAAATTGAGAGAGTTGACTACTGCAGAATTCTAGTGCATTATCAGAATGAATATACTTGACCTTTGCAGAGAAAACATTCCTTATCTCATTAATAAAAGACTGAATAACATGACCGGCATCGGATTTCTTTTAAGAAGAAAACCCACGACTATATTGAAAACTCATCTACAACAACAAGATAAAATCTATGCTCTTGATGGTCTGGGACACGACTTGGACCCCACATATCAAAATGAGTTAATTGAAAAAAGACTGACTACTTCGACCCTGACGACCTTGGAAGGTGGACCGATGTTGCTTCCCAAGCTGTCAGGCCTTGCACTGAAAGGTAAAGCGAGAAGAAATCTGTGGAAGAACGTGAAACAACTTCTGCAGAGGAAGATGACCAAATCAAAGATGCCACACATAGTGAGAAACGAATCTGGTGCGAAGAGAAGAAGCACCAACATACATAGATTGTACCGGTCTATAGATACCTCCTTGCTCATGGCCAGATCCAATCACCCTGCCCGTAAGAATGCCATGAAACACAAGAGCAGATGGGTTAAATATGACACGACAATATAAATCCTTGGTGATTTGACTAATGGACAGTAAATTCGTAGAAAATTCAGGAGTATAAAGAACATTCTGAAGTCGCATTGCAGGGGTTAACTGCACCTCTCCCTGACCAGTGATGGGAGAATGTGTCCCATTTGCTATACTATCGATCTCCCTGACTGAGTCATACTTTAAGTACTAAACTGCCTTTTATCACCGCAAAGATGATGAGATGCTCCTGAATCCATAATCCATTCTGACAAATATGCCCTATAACAACTAGTAAGAGCATATGCTATACCTAATGTAGGCGCTAACGCTGAGGCAACTACCTCTGAGGATCCCGAAGGAGAGCCTGTTGACCCAGGAGCAGGCGTAATCTCTCTGAGCCACTCTACAAGTTCATCAATCTCTAATCAGATGCAGTTGATAGACTCCCAACCTGCTGAGTCTGCTCTGCAACACGTGCTGAAGCGGGAAACCCATGCTTAGAGTAGCATGTTTCCTCAAAGTGGCCTGACCTATGGCATTCGGTGCACGACTGACAGGGCCGACTACCCCCTCCCTTGCCATGGTTACCACGACCACGGTTCTGCGTAGGGCTCCCCTAGTATGAGATGTAGACATAGCTGAAGAGGTCTGAGACTGTTGAATACCACTGGGAGATTTAGAGAGCCTGCTTAATCAACGATATGCCTCCTCCATTGGAGGTATGGTGGCATCAGTAAGAATTTGCGCACGGACAATGTCATATTTATGATCAAGAGCTGCTAGGAAAACTCCGATCATCACCGAATCTCTGTACGCCTTAAGCTGCTCTGTTGTGGTAGTCAAGGAAATGAAACCATGAAGTTTCTCAAACATATCCCTTAGAGGAGGGTAAAGGGTATGGAGAGGACGACCATTCTGATTCGACTTGAAGATGTCATGCTGAAATTGCAGTATCTTCGACTCGTTTTTCGTCGGAAAGTACATAGCGACAAGAATGTCCCACGTAGCTTTTGCAGTAGGTTGACTCAGAATATTGTTGGCTATTACACTGTACCAGATAGTCACACACGTGCATAAGCGTCGTATGCCTCCCATGAGGCATTAAGCCCAATCTTGTCACTTGGCTCCTCCTGCGTGAGGATGTGCTTCTTGCCATTACACTGCATTAGGCTCATGAACTACATGTCCCTTAGTTCATAATTCGTTCCATCTATCTTGACGATGGGTGCTGTACCTTTGAAGGCACCCATGGATGAAACATCTGCTTTGTTGTCTGATATGATGACAACAGTCTCCAAGACTGGGTCTGCAGACAGAAAACTTGGGTCTACACTGACATACGAGAAGATGGTTGTGGGTGTAGACTTATACCACAACCTTTTCCATCCGTTTGAGGTCTCTTTGGGTAACTAGGGTCTTTTTAAATAATCAAGTCGCACCCTAGAAACTCAGAAACAGACCTAACCGGGGACAAAACATGCAAAAGCCGACAAGGACTGCGGTAGCGGAAGCGGTGGCCTTAAGGCCTCACCGTAGGGCACTGGTGGCGGCGGCCTGGACTGCTGCTGCTAGTCTGGCGGCGATGACTGACACTGTTGTGCGGCGACCACCGACGGCTGTTGCTACTACCGCTGTTCTGCTATGTGGTTGCGCGGGCCATCAGCGATGCCTGCATGGGAACAACGGGCGACGACGGCCAGATGAGTAGGGGTGCCCTAGGGTTTAGGTGGGGTGGGGTATCTAAGGCACAGGTTCCGGTCTAAGACCGTCGCTTTGATACCATGTGGAAAGATGTGAAATAAAAGATCGCATTCCTCGTAGCCCTAGCTATGTGAAAATTACATAAAATGGACAAAAGAAATAAGAAAAATACAAAATAAAGATAATGAGATAAATATGTCCACAAGGGTTGGTACTGATCTGTTTAGGCTTATATTTTTATAGTATATAAATTTTCAGATAATTTCTTAAAGTTGTAAAGATAATAAAGTTTTCCTTTTTGCAATTATCTAAAAGGTGCTGATAGAATTTTGGCTAAACATGATTGCTAAGGGCCTTTTTGGGCGCATCACTCCTTGGAAAGACACCGAGAATTTTTGGTAATCAAAGAAAGTGGAGAAGATTGAATAAGTGCTCATTGAATGACATCGTGGAAAATTACATTTGGATGCATATAAATGGCGGTTTATTTCTTTCAGTCACCGCTCTAAATGCACACTGCAGCATAATTATTTGTTAAGAAATTGTCCAATATTTTGTCTTTGCAATTCATGTACCATCACTGCGTGTTACAAGGATTTCTCATCAGCAACGGTTTTGTGTGTGTTGGGGGGGTGTCTAATTTCTTTTATAGCACTATCTAATAGGTTTATGCCTTGACCATTGCATCTTTATGTCCTGCCCCCATTTTTGTATTAAAAATATTCATCATCTAGCTTAAATTTTTGTTCCCGCTGCTGGCTACATCTGGTAATGTGTCTAGCTCCTTTTTCCTTTTATTGGGTGAAATTGGATGGGAAGCCTTAGTTTTTCATTCCTGTGCTGTAATTTTATATTGAGAGAAATGATGGGTTCACTTGTTTTTCCTCTGTTGTATTAACTGCAGTCTATCCTCAGATACGTCCAAATGGATTATTTTGAATATGTAGTTTCTCCTAACATCCTAAACTTTAAATCTTCCTTCTAAATGGACTTAATCTTCGTTAATACTGACTCCTAAGTATAGTGAAGAGATGTATGGACTTAATCTTCGTTAATACTGACTTCTAAGTATAGTGAAGAGATGTTTCCATCGTTTATCTTTTATGAACCTTGTATGGCTAACAAGCACTTAACCCTCACCTTGTTTCTCCTAGTTAAGAACTCATGTGCTTGTATCACATAATGTGGGGATAGGCTTTGTGTTTGCTTTGCAAGGGATTTGTTCTTGTAATTATAACCGGCTAAATAAGCTGGGCATCTCATGTCGGCCTTTGAACATAAGCATTTCCAATGCAGATCTTCTTTAATCCTGAGATATATAGCACAGACTTTTCCACTCCGTTGCCAGTTGTAATTGATAAGTGTATACAGTCAGCGCCAATTGACACAAGAAGAGCTCTTTATAAGGTCAAAACTTAGACTTCATCCTTTGGACATTTGATTTCTATTATTGTTTTTGCTTGCTCGTTGTCTTACACGAGTGGTAATTTCAGAATATAGTATTATCTGGAGGCTCAACAATGTTCAAGGATTTCCACAGACGACTGCAACGTGATGTGAAGAAGATAGTAGATGCTCGCCTTCTTGCATCTGAAGCTCGACATGGCGGTGATGTGAAAGTACGTGCAGATAGATATTTTCTGAAACTTAATCTTAGATTATGTCTAATCATTGGTTATTGTCTAGTCAC
The DNA here is from genome assembly GCA_037367405.1 of Ottelia alismoides. Taxonomy (NCBI): domain Eukaryota; kingdom Viridiplantae; phylum Streptophyta; class Magnoliopsida; order Alismatales; family Hydrocharitaceae; genus Ottelia; species Ottelia alismoides. The sequence goes on from JAZKJV010000114.1 coordinate 459,929, forward strand.
ATCCTGTGGAAGTCAATGTGGTTAGTCATCCTATCCAGAGATACGCTGTTTGGTTCGGAGGTTCCGTGCTTGCGTCAACGCCTGATTTTTATCAGGTATGCAAACCTTTCACAATCTAACCTAAATCGAAGCTTGATGATTTGATGACAGATTCAAATATATAAGCTTGATGATAAATGTACCTGATTGGAGTTGTGTCCTAAAATTGATGTAACAGTACAAGTCAGACCATTTCAACTGAATTCCAGCCGTTCACATTTAATTTTCCAGATACTTTAAATGAAGTCTTGTCCCTTTATGCCTGTCACATCAGTTCATTTTATAACCAAAATGATGATAACATTTACCTGTTATTTCTAGGGCTGTGGCTGAGTAAGTTCCTCCAAAATTGTTCACCATTGTCTTTCGAAAAGCAATCAACCACTGAATAGTGGTCAAATCTCCTTATTGTGTTGTTTTTGGTGGATGTTTCACATTTTCCGATAAATCCAAGAGGCCACATAAAAAAATAATTGCATTAAAGGAGTGGAGGAGAATGCATACAACACAAATGCACACATGGGATGGGGGCATTAGTTTCACATTAAAAATCATGCAATCACACAACAAAAAATTCTATGTGGTGTATGTGGGGGGGGGGTGACTATTATCACAATTTGTCACGCACATAACATTTTGACATCATCATCAATCAAAAGAAATTGAGTTAACATATAAAAAACATGGTTTGAGATGAGGGTAGAAGCACACCTCAAATGAAAAGCATGTGCCTCCCCCAAAGAGGTCAGCTTTGGACCTTTTTTGGGATGCAGATCCATGCCCTTGGAATATGAATGCAAAGAAATGGAGATGGATGCGGATGCGAGTGTTACCATAGACGAAGGCAGATATAATATTAGACATGTATGAAAAATATGGTACCATATCCATTAAACGGGTATGGATATAGATACTCACTAGTAGGTACGGATTATCCATCAAATAATAGATAGATACCCATAACATGTTTTGATATTTAGGTAATACATAATGCTGGCAATATTGTTTGTTGTGCATTTATTAAATTATTTTAATATTATGATATAAATTATTTGTTTAAATAACATAAAGGCAATGAAAATTATAAAGACGCAGGCGGTGGATGGTGAGATAAATGAAGAGGTTGGATTCTGGAGTGCAGAATAAAAATGGTTTTCTCTATTATTTAATGTCGTATCATAGTCGTATACATATTTTCATATAAGACACTATAGATGTATAATATAAATGTACACTTGAAAATTTTATATTACATGTATGTGTGCATGCACACACTTCATATCTACCAAATTTTACAAAATTCTACCATGTCGATATCCATCAAAATACGTATACATATCCATTAAAATTTGAATATATATATTTATCTAAAGAAATAGATAAAACTGTGGGCTCATCCCTACGGGGAGGGGTTTACGCCCAGTAAAAGTCCAATCCTTTAAGGAGTCTAAACGCTACTGTGGTTTGATTTCAGGAGACATGGCATGATCGTCACCATGATGCCCATGTAGTAACCGGGATCCTAGAGCTAGGCTCCTTACTAAAGGCAGAGTACCTACCTCATTGAGGTTTGGGGAGTGAAGCCACATGCTTGAAGGGCTTTCTCCCCTAGCCAAGGTTCAAAGATCCCCACCCAGGTCTAGGTATGGTCTTTTGGGAAGCTAGGCCTAATGTGAATTGCCCCTTCCTATAGGAGTGGGGAAAGAAAGGCAAGGCTCGGAAGGACTAAGAACTAATCATGCTAAGGTTTAACGTCTCTTGATATCATCACATCTACAAAGCCAGAGGAGACAATCCAAAACTCATTAGTGTGATCCCTCGAGATCCTAGGATGGGAGTTCCTGACATGCAATTCAAGGACAATAGCACATGAGATCAACCATACCATGAACTCGAGGGAATACATCCCAAGTGGAATAACATGTTGGTCCTTGAGGGAATTGACAGGAGGAAATGGTCAAGGAGGTGTCTTGGTTTCACCTAGGTGCTTCCTTACTTTGAGTTTGGCTAGTCCCCTAAGGGCCATCTATATAGTTAAGCCGGGAAGATGCCAAGGAGAATCCTTTGGTTGCCATGGATGACATTTCTCAATTAGTACTTGTCCTATCATTCGTCTTAATCTTCATCTTCTGCCTACAAAGTATGCTTATCAACTGATGAAAAAGCATCATAAATCATCCTTGCACAAACTTGTGAGCTTTTCTTGCTTCGATTCTAACTGTAATCTAAAAAAGATCCTCAAAGTTTCTGAAGAAGATAATAGGGTAATTTATGGAAAATGGCCTCAACTATGTGCTGATTCCCAATTAGAGGCCCCATCTTTGAAATGTAACATATATGAGCTTGATCTCATTTTTTGCCTCAAATACATGCCTCTTTAAACTTAAACTTCCACATCCCTTTTATGTTGAGGTTAAACTCTAAATTTGAAAGTCCAAATATTTTTTGTTACATTTGGAAGATGAGTTCATTAAATGGGAATCAATGCATAGTTGTGATCCTATTTTGTAATTTACCCAAGATAATATATAGCTTGATTTTAGCTATTTATTTCTTTTTTCAAAGTATGCGCTCTAAGCCTGAGCCTACCCCCTCAGAGCTCAGATGCCATCTAAGATGGATTCGACATCATAGAAAACAATTTCATTGGGTTAGAATATATGATAGGAAATGGCATGGGATTAGGGTTGACGCAAGACCCTAGTTTATCAAAATTAACTATATATTTAAAAAAAAGAAAATCAAGTATGAGATTGACCTTTCTATTCTTACTGTTTTACCTTAATGATGTCTACGGATCCCACCGACCATCGAAAGCTATTTGATCTGAACCCACATTTGCTTCTTTTATATTGTATTCATACCCCCACAAAGAGGAAGGCTTCCTCACTCGTCTACCAGGACAACTGTCGAAAGCACCCGATTGGGGGAGTACTCGATCCTCTACAAATGAGCGATGGCTTGGGGAAATATAAAAATCCACATTGCCAACTAGTAATACAAAGGCTCAATCACTAAGTCTAAGCTTCCATAACAATGCGAGATAGTTTAGTGGGTCTTCACTAGCTAAACACAATGGTCTTCCCCCCCCCCCCCCTCCCTTTTGGTCAATAAGCTTCTTACTCCCTTCGCCAACTAATAATATAAAATCTTAGCGGTGCTTAATGTATTTTAGTCCCCTTCGCCTACTGCTTATTCCTCCCTTCCCACTGCTAGGAGATCAGTGGTCTTACTGCCATTACTGTAACATGTAGTGTTTAACCACTATTGGCTCAGACCCCAGGTGCAGCTTGAACCTGGACTTAAAATAATGTGATATATCATTGATATTTCGGTAACGCTAGCTTCAGAGTTTCAAAGCTATATGCCAAATTCTAGGATATCAGTTCATGTCATCTGATATATCGACGATATCTCGCCATATATCGATATATCAACTGGCACATGGAATCTTTCTTGTAAAAAATAGCCCCTTTTGACCGATATGGGTGAAGTCATGCCCATATCGATCTCATATCGCCCGATGCTACTGATGTGTTCTGTTGGAGCTTCTCTTTGAGGGTTTGTGAAGGTATGGTCTCCTAATCTCCTCTATTTGTTAGTTTTTGTTAATTTTTTTAGTTTCTGTTTGTCTTGTGTTTGTATCACATATTCTTGTTTTTTGGAAATAGTCAAGAGTATTCTAGGAGATATTATGAGAAATAAATTGAGGGTTTTAAAACTTATGATGACTTGAGTTGATTTTTGTGCAAAGTGGATGACTGAATCTCATGTTTAACACATAAAATCTAGACTTTAAACATTTTATGTTTTTTTTAAAATACAAATGTGTTAAATTTGAAAATGAAACCCAAGATCTTAGTAGCAAGTAATTGAATTTTGTGAAGATATTTGTATTTTCATATCTCTTATGTATCTCTTTCTTATTACCTTTTTCTGCCTTCTACTTTATGTAATTTACCTATAGGCCTCTCAGCTGTATAAGAGAGCATAGGGTTCTCAGGAATAACAAGTTCTCTTATTTTTCTTCCAACATGGTATCAGAGCAGTGGTCCTAGACTGGAGCTCTCGAGGCTCGATTCCTAGAAACCCTAACTCCACCGCCAGCCTTCTCCCTCGACTCGCGCGTCGCCGTCCGCTCCCTTGCCTCTTCGCCGGCGTTGCAGCCTAGTGCGCCTCCACAGCGAAGGCTCTGCGCACGCGCCTCCACAACGCGCACCGTGCTTCTCCTTCTCGCGCGCACAACGCGCTTGTCCTCCTCGCGCGTGCAGCGCGCCCTTCTCGCATGCATCGCACGCTCTTCTCCCTCGCGCGCACAACGCACCGTGCGCTAGCCCTACTCACGCGTACCGTGTGCCTTTCTCGTGCGCACCTCAGCCTCGTCTCGCGTGCTGTCTTCACTTGCATGTCGCCTCAGCCTCATCCGTTGATTGATGGGTTGGTGTGCATGAGTCTACACGTGCACCCAAACCCATATATGTCTGTGTAGACATACAAAATTTGATTTGTTGCACCCGTAGCAGTCTTCTGTCGGCAATATATCTGAGAACAAGGTTGATGTGCCCACCACTGGCGCATTCAGAGGTCCGGCGTCTATTGTGAAAATGGACGGGACAAATTAGGAGCTCTGGGCTATGCAGTTCATGAGCCTGATGAAGTCGAATGGTAAGAAACATATTCTTACCGAAGAGGAGCCGATGGAGAAGACTGGGGTACATGCCTCGTGGGAGGCAGATGATGCGTATGCCAAAGTTTGGCTATCTGGGACGTTGCCGATAGAAATCGCCAACGATGTACTACATCAGCCCACGACTAAGGCTCTGTGGGATATTCTAGCGGCGACATATTCGCAGGCGCGAAACGAGACCAAGATACTTCAGCTGCAATATGATATTTTCACAGTCAAGCAGAATGAGCGCCCTCTACACTCATTGTACACATCCCTACGAGGGATGTTTGAGAAGCTCCATAGCTTCATGTCGTTGACGGCTACTCCAGAACAACAGAAGACGTACATGAATGCTATCATGGTAGGTGTATTCCTGGCTGCCCTTGATCCAAAATATGATGCTGCCCGGTCTCAGATTCTAGCTGACGCTACTATTCCTCCAATGGAGGAAGCCTTTCGTCGATTAAGTCGAATTACTGTTCCAAGCTCGACTGCCAACCGGACACCTTTAGCAATGGATGCTTCCAGAGGTAGAGGTGGCTCCTCTATCTTTTGTGGCCGTGGCCCCCGGGGACGTGGGGGTCGGATTCGTCAACCATGCAGTTATTGTCGTCGATCCGGTCACTCCGAGGACACATGCTACTCAAAGCATGGCTTTCCTGCATCAGCTCGGGTAGCAGAACAAGTTGAGTCTCCTGCACCTTCCTCATTGGACCATCGATTTGATGATCTTGTTGCCAGACTGAGGAATATCATGCCTCCTGATACAACTCCTGAAGGTCAGACGGATGTAGCCGTCTCTGCATCTGCCAATTCACCTGCCATGGCCAGTACTTCAAGTAGTTCTCATGTTCACATCTCTTGTGATGGATCTGTGATTACAAACTAGATTATGGATTCTGGAGCGACACATCATCTCTGTGGGGACAAAGAACATCTCACTTCATATAGACCAGTCTCTTCAGGACGAACTGTGGTGATTGCCAATGGAACACATTCCCCGATCACAGGACAAGGGGAGATTAACTTGACACCTTCCTTGAGATTGCAGAATGTGTTATATGCTCCTGATTTCTCTATGAATCTACTGCCCATTAGCCATATTACAAAAGATTTAAACTGTCGAGCTATTTTTTACTTATCATCTCTTGTTTTTCAGGACATACCCTCGGGCAACGTGATTGGCTATGGCCGTGAGCAGAATCGTCTCTATCGTCTGATCCAGACTCCTTATGTCGGTGCATCTCTTCATTGTATAGGATCAGACTCTCCGTATATCTGGCATCTCCGGTTTGGTCACCTCCCTCTTAAGAAGATGTGTCGTGTTTTGCCCCAGATTTCTCCGAAGTCGTCCTTCCAATGTGAAACGTGTCAGTTGGGAAAGCATCATCGGTCTACTTTCCCGAGTCGTCAGAGTCGGAGCAGTGGCTCCTTGTTCGAGTTAGTCCATATTGATATATGGGGTCCAAGTCGTGTTCCTGACCTCCAGGGACATATTCTATCTGGTTGCAGTAGATGATTTTTCTCGCTTGTCTTGAGTGTTTTTATTGAAGAATAAATCTGAAGCAGGAGATGTGATTCAAATGTTTATCAATGAAGTTAAAAATGTTCTCTTTCTCTGTGAAAATTGTCCGTTCTGACAATGCATTGGAGTTTTGTACTAGAGCTCTGTCCTCCTCACCGCGAGGTATAATTCACCAAACTTCATGTGCTTACACGTCACAACGAAATGGTGTTGAAGAGTAGAAATATCGACATCTATTGGATATCACCAGAACACTACTTATTCAGAGTCATGCTCCACAATCGTTTTGGGGTGATGCGGTTCTCACTGCTTGCTACTTAGTAAACCGCATGCCCTCGTCTGTCTTAGGTGAGAAATCTCCTCTCTCTATAGCCTTTCCTGAGAAGGAGGTGTTCTCACTTCCACCCTGTGTTTTTGGCTGTGTTGGTTTTGTCCATTAGTTGGGTCTAGGTTTTGATAAGCTCTCTCCCATGGCTATCAAATGTGTGTTTGTAGGATACTCCAGGACACAGAAGGGGTATCGTTTCTTTGATCTGCTACGTCGAAAATATTTTGTTAGTGTAGATGTCACATTCTTTGAATCTGTGATGTTTTTCTCCTCTACAGGCGACAGCATGACTACTTCTCATTATGATTCTGAGGTTTTCATGCCACCACCTCCTATGAGTCAGTTACCCTTTGTGCCATCTACACCACCACCTCCTGTCATACCTTTACCTACACCTTTACCACCTCCAGTCACCATTGTTCCCCGGTTACCAAAGCATTATACTTGTCGATCATCATCTGCTCAAGGTCATGGCCCGTCATCCAGCAGCCCTCAGGTTGGTTCTGATAACTTGATTTCTAACGATGAGTCTGAGGATCCATTTATACAGGGAACACAACAGGCTGAAGATAATGAAGACTTGGACATGCCTATCGCTATTAGAAAGCAGAGGCGTACTTGTGCTTCCTACCCACTTGCTTCCCAGGTCTCTTTTCATCGTCTTACAAGCGACTTTCAGAGATTTGCAGCAGCTCTAACTGCAGAAGAAATTCCACGAAATTATCAGGAAGCACTACAAGATAGAAAATGGCGTCTTGCTATCGAAGAAGAAATGAATGCGTTGTAGTCCCGTGGCACTTGGACACTTGTTCCCCCTCCTTCTGGAGCGTCTATTATTAGCTGCAAGTGGGTGTTTACTGTGAAATACCATGCAGATGGAAGCCTTGATTGGTACAAGGCAAGGCTTGTGGCATGTGGTTTTACTCAGATGTATGGAGTTGATTACTTGGACACATTTTCTCCAGTTGCTCGGCATTCTACTTTACGTGACCTTATTTCAGTGGTTGTAGCATGTGATTGGCCGGTATTCCAGCTTGACGTGAAAAATGCCTTTTTATATGGAGATCTACAAGAGGAGGTCTACATGCAGCAGTCTCCAGGGTTTGCTGCTGAGGGGGAGTGTCAGCAAGTCTGTAGACTCCATAAGGCAATATATGGCCTTAAACAAAGTCCAAGAGCGTGGTTCCAAAAGCTTTCAAACCTCATTGAACGATAGGGATTCAAAAGATCAAATGCAGACCATTCCTTATTTGTGCAGAAGACGTCTAGAGGTACTGTTGCTATCATGGTGTATATTGATGATGTTGTTACAGGAGATGATGAGCAGGGAATTAAGATGGCGAAAGACTTTCTGGGCAGCAAATTTGTGACTAAGGATCTGGGCACCCTAAGGTATTTCTTGGGGCTTGAATTTGCTAGGAATGCACAGGATCTTGTGATGACCCAAAGAAAGTATGTTACAAATTTGCTTGCAGAGACAGATATAATTGGATGTCGACCTTCCACGACTCCTATGGACCCTAGCATGAAGCTATACGATGATGATACATATGAAGTTGATAAAAGAAGATACAGAGAGATGGTTGGAAAACTCATTTATGTTACAATTACCAGACCAAATATTGCATTTGTAGTGAGTCGAGTGAGTCAATTCATGGAGCAACCTCGACAAGTACATATGGATGCAATACACATGATACTGAGATATTTAAAATCATCTCCAGGCTCAGGATTACTATTCAAGAAAGGAGACACTCTCTGTATCCACATATGCTGACGTAGATTATGCAGATTGTTCTAAGGATAGGAAATCGACTTCTGGATTTGCAGTATTTGTTGGGACCTCTCTCGTTTCTTGGAAAAGCAAGAAACAAACTGTTGTAGCAAGATCAAGTGCCGAGTCCGAATACAGAGCTATGACCCAAGCAAGTACAGAAATGATGTGGGTCCGAGCAGTGCTGTGCGATCTACATATAGAGGTTCCTCTACCCATGGAGTTACACTGTGATAACCAGGCTTCCCTATTCATTGCAAACAACCCTACGTTCCATGAGAGAACAAAACACATTGAGGTAGATTGTCATTACACTAGAGACATGATTCAGAAGGGCCTGATCTCTACTTCCCATGTCAGCTCGAGAGAACAAACTGCGGACATCTTCACCAAGCCACTGCTCAGAGGATCATTTCAGAAGTGTTCATCCAAGCTGAGCATGATCAATACCTATGCTCCAGCTTGAGGGGGAGTGTGAAGATATTTGTTTCATATCTCTTATGTATCTCTTTCTTATTACCTTTTTTTGTCTTCTACTTTATGTAATTTACCCATAGGCCTCTCAACTATATAAGAGAGCCTAGGGTTCTCAGGAATAACAAGTTCTCTTAATTTTCTTCCAACAAATTTCGTGCCTGGTGTGTACGTATGTGGTTATTCTCTAATAATATCACCTAAACTTAGATTTATTTAAGATGAGCTTGCTTACAAGTTACAAAATGTAACATAGATACTTGAAGGTCATATTAACACTAATTATTTGTTGGAGTATTTGGTTGTGCGCCAATTGAGTTGTAGCAGGGTAAATGGATCCTGGAGAAGATCCATTTACCCCATCCATGTGTTTAGTCCCACATCGTCTAGTGGTGGGACTTGGAGGCTCTGGAGAGGCTATATAAAGAGCCCCGGACCTCCTATACTCATTGAGAAAAAGCAATGAAGCATATGCCCCTTTGAGGGCTTCTCCCGTGGTTTCATCCTGCTCCTCACGGAGTAGGGTTCCACGTAAAACCATGGTCTTCCATGTTTGATCTTTCTTGCTTATGCTCTGTTTATCAATCACTTCCGCATTCTTCATATTTTATAACATGGTATCAGAGCGGGTTCGATTCTCGAGGAGTTTCTTTTATCATTTGTTCGAGATTTGATTTTGATATTTTGTTTTGAAGATTTGTTCTTTTTATCATGTATGATTCAAGATCTAGGGTTTCTTTTTTTTGAAACCCTAATCCCTTGTTCAAGTTACGAAATTCATCCAAAGTGGCTTGGCGCATATCGATCTCCACGGCAGAAGGCGTACTCAATCCCTATTTTCAACAGTCCAGAATCAGTCTTGCATCTCCAGGAAACCCTTCTTTAGACGACGATGGGTTCCAAGGAACCCTAGTCGTGTTGACGATTAATCCTCCATGGCAGCGCTCGATGCACTATCCTTCTCCAGGTTGCTGGTTCTCCTTTTTTCCAGGCGCGAGGGGTCGCGCAGACTTCCAGGCGACATCCTCCCATGCGCCACACCTCCAGACTGCGGCTTCTTCCCATGTCGATCTCCCAAAGCTCGCAGGCACTACGCGTCGTGCGCATGAGGCGCACTCCTGTACGCAGCAGACCCAGATGGCGATGCAGGCTTCCACGCAACCCTTATCTTCTCCATCGAGGGGCATCGACGCCCTCCAGACCTCCATCGAGGGGCACACATCCAGAGACCTCGCGCGACCCCATGGAAACCCTCGTAAACCCCAGATTCAACTCGTGCCACGGCGCAACCGAAGAAGCCCAGGCGGCGTCAAACCATCAGCAGGACCCACACGCCCACGCTATCAGCAAACTCAGATCTCGACGTCGCCTATGGCCGAGCGGCGCATCCGAAGCGTGGCGGCGCGAGTTCAAGAAGCGCAGGCGGCACCGCTACTCTGTGCCGCGCTCACCTCTGGCCAGGTCTTCTTCGCCATGGACTCCAGCCGTGAACCCTTTCGGGGCGGCGGTGGCGTTTCTCCAAGGGGATCCCATTGTGGAACCCTAACGGGGGAGGCCTGCATTTTATTAAAAAAGGGGGGGGGGAATGTTTGGTTACGAACCTAGGGGGGTTGCTGTCTATCAAAGTCTTGTAAGTGGGCCCATATGGGCCATATTGTTAAAAAAAGAGGAGAGGTAGGTGTAGTCCTAAAAAAAGAGAGATTTAGCCCAAGTGGGCCGTGAAAAAAAAAGGTGTTGAGAAGAGGCCCAGTCGGTGATTAAAAAAAATTGAAGAGAGCGGCCTGCGGTAAAAAAAATTGAAGTTGTTTTGTAGGCCCAAATGGGGCAAAGTTTAAAAAAAATGAATGAAAAAGAGGCGCGTACATTTGAAAAGCCGTACGCATAAAAAAACGCCGGAAAAAAATGTCAACGGCTTAAAAAAATGTTAAAAAAATTTGTGGCGGCTATTAAAAAAAATTGACAAAAGCCGCAAGTTTTATTTCTTGTTGTTTACCCCATATTTATCATTATCTTCTCCCAACTTTGTCGATGTTCATTTTCCGACAAGTATGGGAGAAAGTGGGAGTATATGTAGAGTCACAGGTCTTCTTCCAGCCATATTCAGATGTTCCAGATTCACATGCAGAGACCATTCACATTCCAGACTCTACAGTTGTTCAGACTCGACGATCATGATTCCGAGTCCAGTTTCAGACACGCACAAGTGTGCGGTCATTTTCAGATGAGCATATGTTGCCATCATTTCAGAGGTCCCCATCAGTATTCTTGTTGTTGTTCGGCCAGAGTTTTCATGTGAGCCATAGGGACTCCAGAGTAGAGGACCATTCCCTATGCCATGTTGGCAAGGGTTTTCATGTGGTATTATAGGTACACCGGAGTAGTGCACCATTCTCTGAGCCATATGGGAGAGACCAGTTCTCCGACGAGGAGACTTATTTCAGACTCCATTCTCCAGCGACCGTGGACTCCGACGAGGATTGCACAGCCACGGCCTTTTTCAGTTCGGTCTTTTTTTTAGAGATGGAGCGGTTGTCCACATTATTGTGGCGGGCCAGAGTACTCCGACGAGGAGACTCATTCCAGTTGCAACGACTCTGACAGGCGCAGTTTAGAGCGCATGCTCTCCGACGAGGAGACTCAGCAGACTCACACTCCAGCCCGTTCTTCCTCCTCACCTGCACGACATGAGAAGCAACGTCCTCGACTGCAGCAATGTGCGCGTTGGGTTGATATTGTCCGTAGTGTCCTGTAGCGTTGAGTTGGGTTTATTTCTGTTTGTCCAAGCTGAGCATTGCATGCTCCAGCTTGAGGGGGAGTGTTGGAGTATTTGGTTGTGCGCTCATTGAGTTGTAGCAGGGTAAATGGATCTTGGAGAAGATCCATTTACCCCATCCATGTGTTTAGTCCCACATCGTCTAGTGGTGGGACTTGGAGGCTCTGGAGAGGCTATATAAAGAGCCCCAGACCTCCTGTACTCATTGAGAAAAAGTAATGAAGCATATGCCCCTTTGAGGGCTTCTCCCGTGGTTTCATCCCACTCCTCACGGAGTAGGGTTCCACGTAAAACCATGGTCTTCCATGTTTGATCTTTCTTGTTTATGCTCTGTTTATCAATCGCTTCTGCATTCTTCATATTTTATAACATTATTCAATGCTTTATGTATTTTAGGCATTTTAAAAATTATAAATATAGGAAAATAGAAAATAAAAATAAAAAATCTACTAGAAAATAAGGGAGTATTCCTAATTCCTACTATGCGACTCGTGCTCGATTATTCTCTAATTTCTTCGCAGGTTTCGCTGGAGAAAATCAGCATCATCGGCGGAAAATTTCGACTCGGGATCTGATAGTTTTATGATTAGAGGGACAATGGGAGATTGGTTGGAGGTATGCAACCGCACCACATGGTAACAAATCTAAACCACAATGCAACTTATGTGGGAAGAGGTTGGGAGGAGGGGGTTTATGAGACTGAAACATCATCTTGTTGGCAATAACAAGAATGTTGTCAATTGCATGTGTAGTCTCAAAGATGCGAGGGACCCGGTGAAGGATAAGTTGGAGGGGAAGAAGGAAAAGGATAAAGAGAGGCCAAGAAGGAATAGATAATTCAAGGAGTTCATGTTCGAGAAAGAGTTTAATGTCTGCTATGATTCCAATGACGATGACTTTGTCAACATGTTGATATTCAAACCTCATCTGAGAGGAGGGCATACATGAGGGCAACACAAGAATCTCTGAGGAGTGAGTTCGAGAAAAGAGAACTAGGTGGTGCATGGGGCGGTTTCTATAGAATCGATGGCTGTAGGAGTGGTTCTGGTGGTGCACCCGTACCACCACCCACTAAAAAATGGAGGGGGAAGGGAGTCAATCCCCCCTCTTGACGAGGAGCTGGTCAATGCAACACAAGCCAAGCGAGGATCCGAGGCAGAATACATTGAATTACATGTTTACAGATGCTAGGGAGAGAGCGGACAAGGCCATTAACATGTTCTTTTTTTGGAAAGCATCCTGATGAACATTGCTAGTTGACCTTTCTTGCAACACTCCATCGATGAGACAGCTACCGTAGTTACGGGAGTGAAGGCTCCCACATCGTACGAGATAATGAACAAGTATCTAGGAATGGAAAATGAGGAAATGAACGACTACATCACCGAGCTGAGGAGATGGCCAGAGTACGAGGTGACGGTGATGTGCGATGGTTGGGCGAGCTACATAAGGAAGCAAATCATCAACTTCCTCCTTTACTGTGATTGGAAAATGGTTTTTTTAAATATGTCAATGCATCCACACACATGAAAGACCACAAGTACCTATTGAGGCAGACATCATCAAGGATGTTGTGAAGGAGAACATTGTTCAGATAGTCACGAACAATGGCAACAACTTCAAAAAAGCTGGTGAAATGGTCATGGCTTTTAACAGCTACAATATTTTTTGGACACAATGTGTTGCACATTGCATTGATTTAATACTGAAGGACTTCAACAAGAGGAAGTCAGTGTTAAGGGTAGTGGAACAAGTACGAACAATCTCCGCATTGATTCACACCCATTCAAAAGTGTTGTCTTTGATGGGATGGATGTGCAATGGCGAACTGGTCATGCCTAATATCACAAGGTTTTTAACCAATTTTATAGCATTGCAAAGACTTAAACAACACAAAATCGGATTGAAAACCATATGTTGTCATGGAGAAGGGTTCAACATACATGAAGCTCGAACAGAAGGCGAGAGGAGAATGGAGACATCGATCAATGATCTCCATTCTTAGGATGACCTGACACGATACACGAAAATAATGGATCTGGTTGTGTTTGCATTGTGGCTCGTGGATGGTGACATTGGTCAATGATCTCTATTTGTCGGATGCACTACATGAAGGAAAATGTTGGAGAAAGTGTTGGGAAAGGACACAAGGCCTGGCTGGACAATCATTGGCGAACTTTGATCGAAGATACTCTCACATCCTCTTTATAAGGATGGTATGTAGTAAATACAGTGTTGCAGAAGTCGGTATTCAGTATTCAGTCGGAGGGGTCATTGAATAAAGATAATCAGTATTCGGGCGACTATTCGTGATTATCATATTTTGTATTTTTTATTATAAAAATTATTTATAATATATATTCTTATATTTTTATACATATATGGTCATTATTTAACATGAATCCAAGATAAAAGTACTAATCGTATAATAGATATATAGAATTTGACATTTGTGGCGATACTGCGGTAAAATGTAACCCATAAAAATTGAAATTGAACATAAAAAAAATAAAAATATCAAAAGTCAAACTCCAATCGGTCGAATAGTAGATTGGCTATTCGGTCGGGCCTACTATTGACCAACTAGATGTCTGTTCAGTCGGGGACCCTCCCACACCGCACAATCGGATCGAGTATTCAGGATAGTCAACTGACTATTGCAACACTGAGTAAATATATTATTTATGTTTTGATACCAATTTTGCTAGATTAAAATATGAGAATTATGCTTGTTTATGTCCAGCTTATTATTTCAGTTGCAAGTACCAAGGCAAGCACAATCTTGGTACCAATGATGTCATTCTAGCAACTGTTCTAATTGTGGTGGAGAAACTCCTAACGGACTAGAAAACATAAACAATGTGCTTGAATGAGATAAGTACTAAGTAGATTCGGACATACGTTTCTAAATAGTCTGACAAAATATTCAATGGAAGCTTTATGTGACATATTACGAGTTCACTAGATGCATGTGAAGTTCTTTATAGATGCATTGGAATCACTCGGTAGAAGTACCATGGTCAATTGGTGGGGCAATACTCTTCCCGATAAGTACGTAAGATTCGGTTAATATAGTGATGCACTACTCGTTCTTCTTAACTATTACTATTTGTTGTTATTGTTATTATCCGTGTTCATGAAATCGGTTGTATGGGCCGCATATGCGGCCGCATATTCCCGTACGTCATGTAGACCGTATTGATTATATGAATCGGTGCATTATGCACCCTAAGTTCATATGCAACCCGTATATGCCTTGCATACTGCTCAATCGCTTGGTAGCTCCGCCTCCAACAGCTGCAACTCTCCAATCCTCTCATTCGAGTGCTTACCTCCGTAGCTCCGCCTCTTCCTCCATTTAGTTGTAAGAATATGCAATGCATTTATATATAATTGCGATGCATTATACCATTATGTATATGCGATGTTTTATATTTTGCTCATGTTTTATTTTCATGAGTATACACAATGTACCGTCTTATATTTTAATATATGTCAATTGAGGTTTTGCTCATGTATTGCAGATATGCATGTATGTGTAATGAAGTGTTGTTATTATGAATCATCTAATATGTAAAGTTTTTATGTCTAAATGTTCTTTTGTGATTAAATGATAGGCAATTAATGGCATCTATTCCACCTTCCAACGTGAATTGTATTTAGATATTCTTTAACTCCACTTTGATACGTTAATTTAGTAGTAATATTATATATATTTTTTAAATTAAAAATTAGAAAATCGTACAGAATCGCATACCACACATATGCCCTGGCATAATGCTTATTCAGTATTCAATGACCTGTCTGAACGCATACGCATATCGCTTTCCTAAACCTTGATTATTATTATTGATTTCTCTCCTTCGATTTTTGTAGTCGAATGAGTGGTTATTGTACGAGATTAAGGCTCCCAACATGCGTACGGTAGCCGTAAAAGTGTTGTCCCAAATCGCATCTGTCGTAAGAATATGCAATGCATTTATATATAATTGCGATGCATTATACCATTATGTATATGCGATGTTTTATATTTTGCTCATGTTTTATTTTCATGAGTATACACAATGTACCGTCTTATATTTTAATATATGTCAATTGAGGTTTTGCTCATGTATTGCAGATATGCATGTATGTGTAATGAAGTGTTGTTATTATGAATCATCTAATATGTAAAGTTTTTATGTCTAAATGTTCTTTTGTGATTAAATGATAGGCAATTAATGGCATCTATTCCACCTTCCAACGTGAATTGTATTTAGATATTCTTTAACTCCACTTTGATACGTTAATTTAGTAGTAATATTATATATATTTTTTAAATTAAAAATTAGAAAATCGTACAGAATCGCATACCACACATATGCCCTGGCATAATGCTTATTCAGTATTCAATGACCTGTCTGAACGCATACGCATACCGCTTTCCTAAACCTTGATTATTATTATTGATTTCTCTCCTTCGATTTTTGTAGTCGAATGAGTGGTTATTGTACGAGATTAAGGCTCCCAACATGCGTACGGTAGCCGTAAAAGTGTTGTCCCAAATCGCATCTGTTGGGGATTGTGAGAGGAACTGGAGTACATTCAACCTCATTCATTCCAAAAGAAGGAACAAGTTGGGAGAACAAAAGTTCAACGATCTCTTCATTGTTCACGAAATCGTCCTATGCGGTCGCATATGCGTGTCCGACACCTTCAACGCACCGATTTCATGAAGCCCTCCATTATGCGCCCATGGCGCTTATGTGGGCCGCATATGCGGGCTGTGCAGCCGCATATGCATTCTGTGCATCCGCTTTGGGTTAAATGTGATTTTTTTATATATGATTTTTTTATTATGATTTTTTATATGTGATTTTTTAAGCCACCTATTTCATGTTATTGTAATGAAATGTGTCGAATGTGTGTATGAAATGTGTGTTATAGTATGATTTGCGCCACACTTTTTTTATTTGTGCTACGTTTTTTATTGTATGGGGAAATGCACAAGGAAGAAAAAGAATAATGTAGCAATAATTTAGCAAACTAATTTAGTCAGCTAATAGTTATTTTGAATGGCAGATATTGGTTTATGTAGAGTTTGGTACTTTTGATGGAGAATCAATTATAAATATAGTGACATAGATAAATGACATCATAATTCGACAATGGAGGCATTTATATAAATATATATTCACATGTATCGGTATACAAGTTGCAACAAAAATTAGTCCACTTAATTTATTATTAAGGACATCATATCATTGTATTATGAATTTTAGTAGACATACATAGTTACAAGTCTCACCTCCATATATTAGAGTTTACTAGTTCAAGTATTGTTGCTTGAACATTTATGTTTCTTATACTGTTTAATTAGTATTATTAGTATTAAATTTTGAGTTTCTTTCGGATACTTGCATATTTTGGTGATTGTTGTCAATTATTATGCGTGCTAACTTTTCTATTCAAGTATTGATATTTGATTGGTAGAGATTGTTTTGAGCTCTGTATGAAAGATTTTTCTTAGATCTTCTGTTGGATCACAATTATACATAAATTTACTTAAGTTGTAGTCAATTTTGTATATATTTATTTATTTTTAAATAAAAAATTAGGAAACCGCGTAGAATCGCATATACCCCGCATATGCCTCCGCAAACTTAATCGCTATTCAGTGACCAGTCCGAACACATACGCCTACCGCTTTCATGAACCTTGGATCTTGTCTACATGCACTACAATTTAAGATTGATGATGAAACATGTAAAAAGGGGCATGATATTGACAATTACGGGCATTATCCCGATGAGGGGACATCCTTGGAGAGAGAGAAAGAGAGAGGAGAGACTTGTTGCTCCTAGAATGAATTGTATTTTGAGAGCAGACTTTGCCCCTCCTTATATATAGATTCAGACCGTTAGGATTACAACCTAATTGTTGAATCAATGATCAAGATTAAAGGAGCTCATAACCCCTTTTAGGGTTAGAGTTGATAACAATTATCAATTTAATTATCCATATAATCCTCTCAATAAATAAATAAATAAATAATAAAAACGGCGAAGCCTTTTCCCACTTTAAGTAGGGTCGGTTACATGGAATTTTGCTCAAATCCATGTTGAAAGATTCGACTACTCTTTACGATGGTTGTCGACTACCTAAGGCTAAGACAACCCCCACAATGGGGGATTTGAACCCTGATCTTTTGGGTGGTAGGCATATTGCACTACCACCGGACCATTTAAGTGGGTACTAATAAATAATTAATAAAGTAAAAAATAAATAGAGGCTCCTAAGTAAAGGGGACGACCATCATGGTTGTTACAACCATGGACGCCCCCCTTTTTCTAGGGAGCTCCTTTTTTTCCTTTTATTATAATTATTACAGTTGCAATATTTCAACAACCATGAAATTATTTGTTTATTAATTTGGAAATTCAATTATCAATAAATAATGTCAAATTATTTGTGATAATTGCAAATAAATCATTGACAAATATTAATCATATTCACATGTCCAAAATTAAATGTAAATCATATTTACATTTATTGTATAATGTGATTACAATTCACATTAACATTAATTTTATGAATCCTATTCACAATCAAGTCTCAATAGGATAATGTGGATCTTATCCATACTATCCATGATTATTGTGGATAGCATTGTCCACATTAATCTTATCTAAGATAATTAGATTCAATTTAATTATCTCAAAATCCTCTCTGTACATATCCAAAAATAATGTGTTCCACATTATTCTTGGATAACTATGGATAACACTATCCAAGATAATGTTATCCAGGATAATTAAATCAAATTTAATCATGTAGTTATATGCGTATCGTTTATATATTTCCTGTTCTTCTATCCACTTTATGTAATTTACTCATAAGCTTCTCCCTATTTAAGAGAGCCTAGGGCCCATAGAATAAACAACTCTTTCTATTTTCCCAACATGGTATCAGAGCGGCAGTCCTAGACCGGAGCTCCTGTACCGAAACCCTAAACCCCACCTCAAGCCTCTTCCTCACACACATCGCCTAAGGCTTTCGCCGCCCAGCCCTTGCGGGCCTCCACACACCTGTCGCCCATCCGCGAGGCACCTCCCCTCTCCCCCGCGGGGCCCTTCACCGTTGCTAGGCCCCCGCGAGCCCTCCACCACTGTTGGTAGGCCCCTGTGGCCCCTGCTAGGCTCCTGCAGGCTCCCCATCGTCGTTGCCATGCCCTGCTAGGCCACTGCAGGCCAACCTCCTTCCGCTGCGTGGCCCTGCAGTGCGACCTTTGCGCACCACCGCTCACCTAGGGCCTTGCGAACCCTCTCTCTTCGACCGGTTGCACCTACTCGCTCCAAGGGATGTCGTCGCTCTTCCCTTTTAGGAAGGGGACACTGCGTCGAGCTTTCTCCCTTGATGAGATTGGTTGCATAAGTCTACATATGCCACTAAATCTCCCTATGTCAGTGTAGACAAAACTTGTCTAGTCTTCCATCATAGTCTTCTTCAGCTGTCATGTCAGAAAGCAAGGAGATATCCCTTCCACAGGCGCCTTCAGAGGTCCTGCGCCTATAGTGAAGATGGACGGGTCAAACTATGAACTGTGAGCATGATGAAGTGTACAGGTAAGAAACATATTCTTATCGAGGAAGAGCAGACTGAGAAGACTGTAATTAACGCCTCATGGAAGGCGGATGATGCATATGCCAAGGTTTGGCTTTTAGGCACATTGGCGATAGATATTGCCAATGTTATACTTCATTAGCCCACAACCGAGATGATGTGAGATATTCTCACTGTTACTTATTCACAAGCAAAGAATGAGACAGATTCTGCAACTCCAGCATGATATCTTTACTATCAAGCAGAATGGACACACTCTTCTCTCGCTATATACATCCTTGCGTCGGATGTCCGAGAAGCTATATAGTTTCATGCCTCACATCTACTCTTGAGCAGCAAAAGACTTGTAGGAATGTCACCATGGCTGGTGTATTCCTGGAAGCCCTTGATCCTGAGTATGAGGCGACATGTTCCCAGATTTTGGCAGACTCTACTATTCCTCCTATGGATGAAGCCTTCCGCAGGCTCAGTCGGATCACTATTCCATCTTCTACTACCAGTCAGATTTCTTCCACGATGGTGGCCTCTCGAGGTCGAGGAGGCTCTTCTCAGTTTCGTGAACGAGGACCCCATGGCTAATGAGGTCGTGTTCGTCATCCCTGCACATTCTTCCATCGTTCTGGACATATCGAAGATACATGCTACTCTAAGCATGGATTTCCTGCCTTCGCTCGAGTGGCTGAGAAGATTAAGCCCCTGGCTGCCTCCTCTCTGGATCAACGACTTGATGACCTTGTAGCCTGATTTAGGGGCATTATACCTCCAGCCAGTCTCGTTGTGTCTTCCTCGACCTCTGGGAGTCACTCTTATGTAGCTGCTTCAGCCTCCTTCAGTACCTCTGGTAGTACTTATGCACTCACTAGCAGTAGTGGATCTGATGTTATAAAATGGATTATGGACTCCGGTGCCACACATCACTTGTGTGGAGACAAGGGTCAACTTTTGACATACAGACATGTTCCTCTAGGAAGAACTGTGGTTATTGCAGGTGGGACTCATTCCCCTATCACTGGACATGGGGAGCTTAACGCTCTCTATGCATTTACAGAATGTGTTGTATGCACCTGACTTCTCTATGAACTTGTTATCTATTAATCAGATTACGAAGGATTTAATTGTCGAGATATGTTTGACCCATCTTCTCTTGTATTTCAGGACATCCTTACGGGCAAGGTGATTGGTTGTAATTGTGAGCAAGGTGGCCTCTATCGCTTAGTTTGAATCCCGTATGCTGGCATTTCCTCTCTTTCTGTTGGACCAGTCTCACCCTTCACATGGTATTTGCGCTTTGGTCATCTTCCTCTACAGAAAATGTGTTGTGTTCGTCCTCAGATCTCTCCTCACTCATCCTTTCAATGTGAGGCTTGTTAGTTGGGAAAACATCATCAGTATGTTTTTCCCAGTTGTCAGAGTTGGAGCAGTAGCTCTATTTTTGAGTTGTTTCATATAGATATTTGGGGTCCCAGTCGTGTTCATGATCATCAGTGGCACATGTTTTATCTTGTTGCAGTAGATGATTTCTCTCGTCTGTCCTGGGTCTTTTTATTAATAAATCTGAAGTAGGAAATGTTATCAAAAATTTTATAACTGAAGTAACAAACGTGTTTTCGACCTCAGTGAAATTTGTAAGAATCGATATTGCCTTGGAATTTTGTACTCATACTCTTTCCAAGTATTTTTTATCCCAAGGTATTATTCATCAAACTTCATGTGCCTATACTTTATGGTGTTGCAGAGAGGAAACATCGCCATTTGCTTGATTTTACAAGGATCATTCTCATTCAGAATCGTGGTCCGCATTATTTTTGGGGTGATGTTGTTCTTACGACATGCTATCTTATTAATCGCATGCACTCGTCGGTCTTAGGTGAGAAAATTCCCTTTTCTCTTGCCTTTCCTGAAAAGGAATTATTCTCACTTACTCCTCATGTTTTTTTGCTCAGTTACGTTTGTCCACCAGTTGTCACCAGGGATTGACAAGCTCTCTCCTAGCTGTCAAGTGTGTCTTTGTTGGGTACTTCAGGACACAAAAGGGTACAAATGTTATGATCTATTGCGCAGGAAGTATTATGCTAGTGCTGATGTCACCTTTTTCGGGTATGTAATGTACTTTTCTCCTACTGGAGATCGGTTAACTTCTTCAACATCTGATGATGAAATATACATGCCACCATCGCCATCACCACCTTCCTCACGAACTCCACCACTATCGTCACCACCACCACCACTACCACCTCCACCACCTAGTACGGTTCCAGTTCCTCCTTTGCCGCATCACTATACCGTCGGCCTACTTCTGCTCATGGTCACCACTCATCATCTAGCACACATGAGGTATGTTCTGGATACACAATTTCTAGCGATGGGTCTGGTGATCTACCTGAGCAGGAATCTGTACAGGGGGCAGACGTGGAGGTTGCTGATTTGGACTTACCTGTTGCGCTTCGGAAGCAGAAGTGCAACTGTGTATCATATCCTATAGCATCTATGGTCTTCTTTGATCGCTTGACTGGAGATTTCAGAAAATTTGCAGTTGCATTGCCAGCCGTGGCAATTCCACGGAATTATCAGGAGGCCTTGCAGGACAGTCTGTGGCAATTAGCTATGGAAGAGGAAATGGCTTCCCTTCAGTCGAGAGGTACCTGGAGTTTTGGTCTAGCTCCCACTGGAGCATCTATGGTAAGTTGTGAATGGGTTTTACGGTGAAGCAAAATGCAGATGATAGCATTGCCACCTACAAGGCTCGACCGGTTTCACGAGGGTTTCCTCAGACATATGGGGTGGATTATCTTGACATGTTCTCCTCAGTTGCTCGATATTACACCTTGCGGATCCTTCTATTTGTTGCCGTGATTCGAGATTGGCCCCTGTTTCAATTGGATGTCAAGAGTGCTTTTCTGTATGGTGATCTTCAGGAGGAAGTCTACATGTAACAACCATCGGGGTTTGCTGTTGAGGGGGAGTGTTCACAGGTATGTAGACTTCATAAGGCAATCTATGGCCTTAAGTAGAGCCTTAGAGCTTGGTTCCAGAAGCTCTCAGACTTGCTTGAGAAACATGGGTTCAAACGATCGAATGCAGATCACTCTCTCTTTACACAGAGAACCTCAAGAGGTATGACTGTTGTTATGGTGTATGTTGTGATAAACTTATTACATGAGATGATTTGCAGAGAATAAAAAGAGCAAAAGAATTTCTGGATCGTGAGTTTGTTACAAAGGATTTGGGAGCTCTAACATACTTTTTGGGATTGGAGTTTGCTAGAAACCAACAGAGACTTGTGATGACTCAGAGGAAGTTTGTCACTGATTTGTTGAGTGACACGAGAATGTTTGGATGTCGACCTGCGACTACACCCACGGATCCAAGCATGAAACTTTATGATGATGATACTGATGAGGTGGACAGGAGAAGATACACAAAGCTGGTTGGAAAGCTTCTTTATGTTACCATTACCAGACCTGATATTTCATTTGCATTCAGTCGGGTGAGCCAATTCATGGAACAACCTCGTCAAGTTCATATGAATGCTATACGGATAATACTAAGGTATCTCAAATCATCTCCAGGTGCATGATTGCTATTTAAAAGGGGTGATTCTATGACTATCTCAGCATGTGCAAATGCAGACTATGCAGGGTGCTCCAGGGTTTGCTATATTTGTTGGAGATTCTCTTGTCTCATGGAAAAGTAAGAGACAAACTCTGGTTGCTAGATCTAGTGCCGAATCTGAGTACATATCTATGGCACAAGCGGGTACAGAAATGATGTGGGTTCGAGCAGTCCTAACAGATCTACATATAGATGTACCTCTTCCCATGTCGCTAGAATGTGACAACCATGCTTCCTTATTCATTGCTAATAACCTTGTTTTCATGAGAGGCACAAAACACATTGAGGTTGATTGCCATTATACATGTGACATGATCCAAAAGGGATTCATTTCTACATCCTATGTCAGCTCAGGGAACCAGACGACATACATTTTCACTAAAGACCTACTGACATGGCCCTTCCAGAAGTGTTCATCCAAACTGAGCATGATAGATATCTATGCTCCATCTTAAGGGGGAGTGTAGAGATATATTTCATATATGCACACCGTTTATATATTTTCCTATTCTTCTGTTCACTTTATGTAGTTTGCCCATAGGCTTCTCCCTATATAAGAGAGCCTAGGGCCCACGGAATAAACAACTCTTTCTATTTTTCCAACAGTGCCCAATCCCGATTCTCTCAACATGACTGTCCCTAATTAATAATTTGGTAAACAAGGTAAACACCCAAATATATAGTGAGAATAAAATATAATTTACCCTGAAAATGTAGTAATTATTGTAGGGCGATGTATGCCTCATGGCAATTATGATACAATGTGATACGATGTAATTCTTAATTTAAGTAACCCTTAATATACATGCGACATGAGTTGGATCCCAGCTTGGGAGGCCACCCGTTTCTTTCTTAGTGTGTGTGTATAGTAAGAGTAAAATATTTGAAAACCTACTCAAAGGAGGTGGCAAGTCCCAAAGGCTTAGCACAATCACTGTTGCTCTCTCCGTGGCTTTCTCTAGTGTCTTAGCCTCTCAGCTTGACCACCACTCCCGTTGGATCATCCCGATTAATTAATAGCAATAGATATTGATGGAAATCAGAAGTCATCAAAATTCCATCAAAACTCATGAAAACCAATATTCTTCAGTGCGGACAAAATGCCATCAAAACTCATGAAAACCAATATTCTTCGGTGCGGACGATAGTGGAAGAAGCATGCGAGACATGGAGGAGCAAAGTCGAGATCAAAGAGAAAGGGCATCAAATAGACACTTTCATGAAACATATTTACTATCTTGCCTATCCCGAGCCCTTGACGCTTAGTCTCTCATGAACCTGTAGCTAAGTCTATACCGAACTCCAACCCCACCCCCAAAGCCGTGTCGGCACTGTCGGAGCTTTCCCTCACCTTTCTCCCATTGTTTTGGAACTGATATCTTCCATCATAAACATGGGACCTTCTCTTTAAACAAAGTAAACATCTGTCTTCCTATATATAGGCTTCACAAATTAATTATTAAATAAAGTAAATATTAGTCTTCCTAAACGTGGATAATATTCCGATCTTAGTCGGCCATGCCATCTAATATATGTATGTAGTATAATCTGATTACAAACAGTGAGTATTTCTTATAGTTGTTTTTTCTCCTTTTGTGTGTATAGCCGGAAAGACTAGGGCAGAGCTTTCCGTGGTGGCTGCTAACTGGATGGAAGTAAGGATAAAGCGCCCCCCTTTATAGATTTGAAACTATAAAAGAATCATTAAGCAGGAGGGAACCGAGGTATTTCACCGATTTGACATTACCTTAACTCACTGCTACTAATTTAATTAACCTCGGATTGGGCTTGAACTCTCTTCTTCCTCGGGGGAAGACTTTTTGGGTCGCCGAGCCTTATCCAGGAGTCAATGCGCTTGCTATGGGGAAGAACTTTCAGCAGAATGTAGAGGAAGTCCAAAGTCATTAAAAGTAATGGTCGGAGCGGATAAAAAGCTACTCAGAGGAGGAAGGGTAGGACCTGACTGATGTGGGGCTTCACCCCTTGGGAAATACAAGTAGTTTCAAGATCAAAGCTTAAGCCAAAATGAGATTAAGCTATCGAAAAGCTTGCTCAAAGGCATGTTCGCAGGATCAATCCTGAAGGTCATGGTAGCTACCCATCTAGGTGAAAGTTTCCTATCTATCATGTAGGTTACAAGAACACTTACTTTGTTCTGTATAGATAATCTTGATTAAATAGTTGGACTTGGACCTCATCCTCCCATTAGTCCATGCTCTCTATCTCCTGAGACCTTAGTTCCCATGGATTGACTCCAGTTCATAGATCGCTGGTCCACTATGATGCTTGTTCCCAGTGTTAACTTAGAACTCCTCGCCTCAACTCAAGTATAATAATACCTCAACTCAAGTATAATAAGAAATAGAAGAGACCCGAGTCGACCCTTAAGAAATCACAAAGAAAGTAGGAATTCCATGAATAATTAACTGGCTTGTAGTGGTAGGGTAGGAATGAATAGCTATATTATGTGGGTCTTGCTCTCCCCGTGAGTGTCAGTGTGAGACTCCTCTCCTTGAGATTGAGCGTCCAACTCTGAACCTTGAACTCACAGGTTCAATGGCCTTCCCTTTGATCTGCTCACAGGCTTGACGCTCGGAGGAATAAGGGTGAGGTCCCCCATGCTTCAGCAGGCATGCCTGTCCTCTTTTTATTCCTTCAATGCATTAGAAAAGGAGATTCTAGGGTGGTTGTATTAGCACACAAAATCATCAATTTATAATAAGATTATTCAAGAAGGGTTGGTGCAGCACCAATAACATGAATGTTTGCGAATGAATGTGTTGGAAATAGGACAAGTCTCTCAGGTGTGCGAGGAGAAAATCAAACTGGTATTTGAAAGAAATTATCGAAGGAACAAACTGATTTTCTTAGAAAAACCGGCTAATTGGAATCTAAGCATGGAGCAGCTCATGGTAGACACGTTAGAAGGTAAGGAATCCATGCAACTAAAATTACCAACACAATTGATTTACTTGGATTTAGGCATGGTTTTACAGGAAGGTTTGGTTTTGAATTTGGCAATTTAACTGTTATTCCTGGCTACGGAAAAATGCTGACCTTCCCAAATATCTCAAGAACCTTTTAAAATTTTCAAATAATTATTTTATTAGCAATAGTTTATCCATGTAATTTTCTTGGATGAAATGCACTAAAATGACATCTTACTTCCCCTTCGTAGACCAAGGTTCAAACCTTTATGTTCAAAAAAGCTATTGTGGCTCATGATGTTTTTGCTTAGGACAGATGGCTGGCTTTGTGCTCATGATCTATAATGGTATTCATCGTAATATTATAGATATCTGCTTGGATTTATGCCTTAAAATGGATGTCGTTGATTTTAACAGGTAACTCAGGAAGTCAAGCCCAGATAAACTGGATATGGACCCTTCAATTTTAATTCTGCAGCTAATTTTTATGGCCTTTAGCTATAGATCATCTCTGCATGACATTTTTAATGGTTGAGATAACGTCTCCTCTTCAATAACACATTTGGTACAAATCCTTAGGTAAACTCTAGAAAGTTACCACAACTGCACATCATGTGTAAAGAAACCCTCCAAACATAAAATATAGAGAAAAACCTACCCTATTCAGCCTGTGCCAATTGGATCCAAGAAACAATCCAAAGTATTTTGGTCTGAAAATTTAAACAATTTTCGTTATGTAACATCCTCCATTATCATATGTTAATGTATGCGTAAGTCTGGTTTGAAAATCTAAGGCATGAATTACTAGCTGATTTTTCGAAAATCTGCAGGCTTGCCACACAAAAGCTGAATACGAGGAACATGGTGCAAGCATTTGTCGCTTGAATCCTGTCTTCAAGGGAATGTTTTAATTTCAAGGTTTGCAGATTTGCTTTCCTTTAAACTCCCGTGTATCCTGTTTTTGAAAATTTGATACCAGTCATTAGTTTGGTTGTTTATCGCTTCCCATTTGAACAGAAAAAATGTAGAGAATATAGAATTTTTAGATGTTTCTTAGCCGCTCGCCCCTAAATGTGAATTTCTTGTTTACTTCCTGAGCTGAGGTAACTGCACCTGCACATTCCCCATGCCATTTTCGCAAATGTGGCGGATTTTGGCTGCACACACCATTCATATATAGTAATGACAAGGTGATTGAAGGATGCCATCCTCCTTAAAAGTCTATATGATACTGTTGTTCAGCCTCATTTGTATCTCCTCCGCTGCTTATCCAAGCAGCCAGACACGGAGTGGATGTGATTTATGTGGGGCATGTTGATAAGGAATGTGCTACGTGCAAGTATAGCGACTTTTAACTCCACATCATGCCAGGTTTAGGTGACTTGATGTGCAATAGTTGTTATTTTTTGAGTAGTCTGCGCGTTCCACATAATTTTGACGAAAAGCCACTTTCTATATTAATCAGCAAAAACACGCGAATTGAAAATGTTGTGTTACTACTGAAATCTCTGCAGCAATTGTGCTTGGACGGAGATCTGTTAATTAGTAAATGCTGTGACGTAATTAATGAGTCGATGCAGTAATTCTACTAGACAGATGATCTGAATTCCTCACTGAAACAGTTGCATATATGCAGGCATGATTCGTGTTCCTGTTTTGCTGCAAACATGAGGTGCCACCATCTCGCTAGCATGCATGCGAAAGCGCAACATGGGTCGTACAGCATGAGCATTTGAACAGTGAAGTCAACCTCATGCTGCTAGCTCTAGCCCTTCACACTTGCATTATCTACGAGCTTGTCCGTGGCCACTGCTATTCCAATTCGAGCTCAGCATCCATGCTTCTGTCGGAAACAGGAATGTATATTAGGTGGTTACTCCTTGTTATCAATGAGTTGATTGTTGTCCAGTATTCGTGATAGAGTCTTGAGCAGTAACTTTTCTTCTCCGTCGAAATAGCTACCTTCCTGTTTAACAGCAGCGGTGACGAAATGCCGCATACACCTCTCGGCTACCAGATGCTACATACGCCTTCCTCTTTTTGTACCATTTAATTTTGATTTCTCATCAAGTGTATGATTCATTCATTAAACATGTCCGCTGACAGCATCAGGTTTAGTTTTCCTTCTTTGAATGCTCGTACAAGAATGTCTTTCTCTAAAAGCCGTGGCCTTCAACCTGCTGTATGTGTCATCGTATATTATTGCCTCTAATACATAGGTATCGACCTATCGTGGAATATGTGATGTGTATTCTATTGATAACTTGATCATTAATGCATACATTAAACAGTCATTTCTATGATACGAATCAATGCATTATAGATCAACATGATTATAATCATGCATATCTGATTTATATAGCAATTACAAGATACACGCATGAATCAATCAAACCATGTATACAACATTTTAGGTCGAGATTCAAGAATGACAAAGCAATAAATAAATTATGGCAAACTAGATAGAAAACATATTAGATTAGAAATTAACGTAGTGTCCATTACGATCTTTCCTTTGAGAGGATATCATCCTCATTGTCTTCACAATACCTGTGTGATGGGTAATGATGACCCGCTTTCAAGATACGATGGCAGATGATCGTCATCTGCGTACATCGACGAGATTGTTCTCGAAAGTACCTCGGAGAACTGCAGATGAAAGAAAAAGGAATCACATGTAGTTGCGATGGAACAATAAAAGACGGTGAGAGTTTTCTTGCGAGAGTAAAGAAAACGACATTTGGGATGGGATGTAAGAAGACGTAGAGCACATCATTTCATATTTCGAAAATGCCCCCAAGGACGCTCTTCGGATTCTAAAGTGGCGGCTAGATCGGAGCTGTTGGAGTCGATTCGAATTCCCGATTGCGGTTGAATCACAATCAATCAGTTATTTATTCGATCTGCTAATGAAATCTCCAAAAAAAAGTATTGAGATCAAAATTGACTCTCCCGAGCCGGAGGCAGAGCGGAGCACGCGTGTGTGTTCCTGCATTACTCATCCCTATTATTGCTACAAGAGCTTGGTTGTGAACTCATATAACTTCATCAAAAGTTTAGAACTACTAGATGTGATACTAAACTTCCACCCAAGACTCACCTTATTTCAAATTTTGGAATTCCCACCTTTCCTCCAACACAACTTGATTTCCCTATTGAAACTAATTTGTTTCCCAATGTAATTGTACATGTTTATTAATTTAAAACCTAATCATATTGATTTACATACAACAATCCCCCGTGAATTTAACAATTTGAAAACAAGATTCAAAGAGTTCCAAAAAACATATTTCGGTTGCCACAATTTACTTTCAGTAAAGACAAATTCCAGTTTAAACCTCTACATGTCTTTACTACTTTCACTTTAACAAGAACAAAGCAAACTATATCTTGAACTTTAGACCTTAGGGTTAAAGTATACAGTAGAAAAAACAAAGTGTTGTTCTTGGTACAATCTCCAGAATTTATGCTCTTAAAGGCCATATACCCTTATCCCTTTTCATGAGTATATTCAGGAAGGCCTCTTTTCCTATAACTGCAGCCCATAGTAACAGTCACATAGGTGGCGTTCTCCAAGGATGCCCTACTAACATCCTGTTCAAAGGTTTGAATCTATTTAGAGCATGCGCTCTTCCTAAGCTTGCAGCTTAAATAACACTCAGGCTTCCAGGGATAAACACTCATGCATAAGCACTAAAATAAGAGTATCAACCAGTTCTCCAAACAACTTATTATTACTACATTGAACCAACTTTGTGGAATCTCCACTCAGATAGGTTGGGTTGCTACTGTAGAGGAACACCCAATAGGTCTCAATCACATCCCAAGTCTAGACTTTATTACCAAAGATTTATCGAGCTCCTTAGTCAATGGATCTGTCATGTTGTTTTTGGATCCAACGAAATCCATATCCAACACTCCTCGAGATACCAAATCCCTTAACATCTTAAGTCTAATTTGCATGTGTCTCCTTATTTTTTGATTGAACTTTGAACTCTTATCTTGTCAATTGTGGTCATGTTGTCACAATATACCGAGATCCAATGAACTGACTGACCTACCATGGAAATTTCAAAAAGAAGTTCCCTTAGCCATTCTATCTCAATTCCAGCGGTGTCCAAAGCACACAATTCAACCTCAAAGGTAGACCGAATTAGAATGGTCTCCTTCACAAATCTCCAGGAGACTGCACCACCTCTAAGTGTGAAGGCATGCCTAGTAGCATCATTACTCCCAGACTCCTCTATTTTCCCTATCCAACTTGCATCACTATATCCTTCTACTGCATATGAATGTATACCATAATGCAAACTAAGGAAAATAGTTCCCTTCAAGTACTTCAATACTCGATTTAGAGCTTCCTAGTGAGTATAGTCAGGACAACTAGTGTATCTACCCAGCTTTGCAAGCGAGATTGAAATATCAGATCTCGTACAATTTACATGATACATTAAGCTTCCTATCAATTGTGAATACCTTAGCTGAGCTACATGTACTTCACTCTTGTTCTTAAACCGAGTTTTGGATGAATCAAAAGGAGTGAGCTTCACAATCTTGATATCCAAATTTCTCAAGTACCTTCTCAACGTAGTGAGATTGATGAACTACAATCCCATCGATTGATCTTATCGACTTGAGACCCAAGATCACATCAACAACACCCATATCCTTAATATCAAACGTTCCACTTAAGAATATTTTAGTCTCATTAATAATCCTCTGATGTGATCCAAACAACAATATGTCATCAAAATACATCCATAAGACAATACACTCACCACATTTCACCCTGGAGACATACTTATCATATTCATGAACCTTAAAGCAACATGACAAAATAATTTTGTCAAAATTTTCATGCCAGTGCTTTGGTGCTTGTTTCAATCCGTAAAAGGGATTTAACAAGCTTGCAAAGCTTTCCTTCATTCCCAGGAGTCATAAACCCATTAGATTAATCCATATAGATCTCCTCCTCAAGATTGCTTTGTAAAAAGAAGATCACATCCATCTGGTGGATAGAGAGATCATACACATATTCCAATACTATAAGCATCCAGATTGTGGTCATCCTAGTCATAGGGGAATATGTATCAAAATAATAAATACCTTCCTTTTGCCTAAAGCTCTTTGCAATCCTTCACATCTAGGCTTTCTCTTAAAAATTCATTTACACTTAACAATAGAGTACCAATTGGGTAAATCAACTAGTTCTCAAGTTCCATTAGCCATATGGAATCTGATGAATCTCCATTTTGTCACCTCTATTCTCTTATCTTGGTCTTAAATCCCTATATAAATGCATGTAAATAGCATTAAAATGTAAGAAATATCATTCATTATTTATAATATAAATACTATATAAATATACAGATTTAATGTCAAAATAAAAGAATAAAGGAAGAAAAAGAAAAAGAATGAAGTGTCAAAGATACTCAGTGACCTTAGACCCGGAGACTAGGGCATCATGAAGACTTGGTCGATAAGGAATAAAGTAGGGGAAGATAGGACAGATTAACTATACAAAATATAACTCAAAATCCTAACTATTTATTCATCGTAAATCCATTTTTGGACCTATTTTATTCTCCTATTTTTATACCTCAAAAAAATAAAGTCTTCTATTTGAAAGTTGTACATAAAATAAAGGAAGATACAAATTGATTTTACTAAATATAATGCACAGTGTATCGAGGACAAATAGAACAAAAAGCCGCAAAGGAAACTCTCAGACTTGTATCTTTTCCATACTGATTTATAATTGATCAAACTCACCTTTAATGTTCATAAAATTTAATTATCTATTAATGAAGGTGGTTCATTCAATGTGGAGTTAAGGGAAAAAGTTGGCTTTTGAACCCACATTATGCAATATACTTGTATACAATAATCACTATATTCCTTATATTTTTCACTATCTTGTATTTGTACATATTTATAAATATTATTAAAAATACATGTAAATAGTAAAATTATAGTAAAACTAAAAAAATTCAAAAAAATAAACAAAGTCCTAAACTACATAGATGAAATATACTTATACAATATGTAACTTTAATTATTCAAGTAAATAAATAAGTCCAGAAAAATAAAATAAAAATATGTAAATGTAAATTTAAATACTTTATAAATATATAAATTATGTACATAAAATAATAAATTATAAAATACAAAGTAAAAACTAAACACTTCATATATAAGAAATTATACCTATAATCATTCTTGAAAAATACCACATAATAAATAGGTCGATAAAACTAAGTGAAAATTACCAAGAAAATAGCACATAAAATAAGGAAAATTTTTCATATTTTAATAAAAAAATCAAAAAAATTATTTGTTATTTTATTTCTCTTTTCTTCATATTTTCTTTCTGTTTTGTCTTGTAGTGCCTGACGTGGACTAATCAAGAGCAGGCCTTGGTTGACTTGCCGGTCAATTGACTCCCCTACGTCCCTAGTTCCGTCAGCCTTGTTGACCCACCATCTTCTTTGATTTTCGATGCCTGAGAGTTGCATTTTTTAGGATCAATCCCTTTACGACTTTGCTCTTCATTCTATGCTCTTTCACGACCGATTAATTCCTTGAACGTTGGATCACTGAATCGAGTTGTTGCCATGGTCAAGCCTTACCTTGTACATATATCTGCCTCACCCCCATTTTATGATTGGATCCCCATTCTGACCTTTGAGCCCCTTGAATCGAGTCCTTAGGTAGTCCTTCATGAGAGGGAGCAACGCTCGTCAAATCACATTGAGGAGAAGTGTTGGAGGAGTCGATCCACACCTCCTTGGACCTCCTTTGTGTGATTCTTGCACCCAACCATTCTACAACATGTGAGCTCATTTGCCTTGCATTTTTCGATTCTTAGGATACTCAGTAGCTTAGATTTGTAGTTTATTACCCTTGATTTCATTTGAAATAACTAAAAATACAAAAAAATCACGCTGAAGCACTAGGCTCCAACATTCATTCCGCATGTCCAACCATCGTTCTGCCTCCGCTACCACCTCATTCTCTTTGTCCTTTACTTCTAAGGTCCAAGACCCATCCATACACCTCTACCTTGCACAAGTCAGGAGATCAAGCTCTCCTCCTCTGCCTTACGTCGGAGAGCTCTGCCCCAAATCACCTTTGCATATTTCCTCTCAGAAATACCCACGTGACCACTGCTTTTCATCAACCAAGCTAGCCATGTAGGCCATGGAAGTACATAGCCTCTTTTGAGGTGATTTTGAAGCTACAAGAGGGTCCCCAAGTCACCAAAACTTTACGATACGTAAGGACCCCATCGATGGGTCCTGGACATTTTTGAAGACACCATTCGACACGGAGGAGATCCAGTTCCATTTTGGGCCACCTATGAGCCTTCCGGGTGGTTGGAGTCACAAGATATCATAGATCAAAGAAACAACGTACCGTTGTTCTTCCCTGTTTGTCCAAGCATCTCCAGCACCGTCCGATCAAGCCCATTCTCCTGGTGGATCAATAGTCGTAAGATCCATCCATTTTCCACCATCAGATCGTGGAGCTGAGATCTAATCTCATCCCTCCCGTATGAAGCATCATCATGCAACCATGGAGTGCCACGTGTATAAGTGGGACCATCTGCGCTGTCTGCCAATGCGTTGCGAGGGGTATTTTGCACCTACTCCCCTGCCTTTTAGTATTTTATTTTAATCTTTAAACTTTTCATTCAAGTTGTTAATCCACTTATTTTTTTATTTAATCCCCGAACTTAGTCTTATTTGCCTTCCAGTCCAATCCACATCACCTAACATACATGTGCACACAAGGAGACGTGGATTTTTATGTGGACTCCCTTCGAGTTTGGAGTTATTAGTCAGTCCATATTTTTTAGTGTTTAGTGTAAAAAATTTGGGATATATTGCATCTATGACACTGGAATTTATTTTTATTGCAAGAATACCCCTACCAGTTTTGTTCATTTGCTAAATACATGTGATACTTGCATAGGGGATCTTGGACTTCTATTATTTATTAATTTAAGCACAGAACTTCCAAGAAATTGCAATATCATCCCTACAAGTGCAATTAGTTTTATTCTTTATATTTTATTATAAAAACATAGTATTTTGAGCCCAAAAATTCTAGAAAAACTTAATCTAAATATTGAGACTTTATTTAAACCACATATTTTTCTCAAGGTATTTTATTATATTTTTTCTATTTTCTAAAAACAAAAAATGTTGTATTTATTTTTATTCGATTTAAAATTTTTTAAAATTATAAAAATGTCTCAAAAATTTCCAAAAGATATTACATGTATACTATTATCTATTTTACTTAGAAACCAAAAATCACAAAAAATTAAAAGAAAATCAAAAAAATTATAAAAATTATAAAAATCTTATAAAAAATTTGCAGAATTTTTTAAAAATCTAAAAGAGTGTTTTTGTATCATATTTTTATTTATCTAATATTTTACATATTAAAGATAGTCTAAGGATTTTTGAAGCCTTTATCTGTTTTAATTCTCAAAAAGTTCCAGCCTATTATTAGGTTCTCTATGTCTCTTTATTTAATCAATTACAAATACCTAAAAATTAGCAAAAACTTATAATAAAAATCATAAAAATTGAGAAAAAACTCAAAATGCACAAAAAGATTTTATGTTGTAATATTTGAGTTCTTATAACTATATTTAAATATAAAATACTATATAGAATCTATACACCTATTACCACTGTATGTTTATTAATATTAGTATTATTATTATAAATACCTTACATATATTTAAAACCCCTTAAAAAATAAAAGGATTGTACTTACTTGTATTTATTGAATTTATACCTCTTATTACCATTATATATATCTTTATTACACTCATTATTATTTATATACTTATTATATACAAAAAGAAAATAAAATTATAAAAATTTAAAAATATATAAAACATTAGAATTCCATAAAAATCCATAAAAAATAAAAATCCCTATAAAAACACACAAAACATTAGTTGATAGTTTGTTTTAATTGTCAGTTTTTGTGCATATCCTCATTGCTTTCTTTGGTTTGACTACTACACTTGCTTGTTATAGACACTTATTTGTAGGGTACAATAAATTTCTCCACACTTAGATTCATTGTTCACTTATTTTGTCGGTTGATTATTGTTTTAATTGATTGTTCGTGGACCGAGTATCGAAAGAACGGTCGACACATGAATTGTTGAACCCGACTTGTCGGGAACCACATATCCTCAAAGATCAGACATTAGGCCCCTATGAGCAATATATTAAACAAATGGCGTCATTATCGGGAAGCAACATGTAGGATATATTTTGTGTGCATTATTCTTCCTATCATTTTATGCTTCATTTTCCCTTTATATAAATAATTTTTTATCTGTGCTAATACATCTCTTTTGTTGACTTTGCTGCGAGGGACCTTGGATCTTGGGCAACGTTTCAAGGAGGGTTGGTACACCCAAGTCAAGTGGATATCGACTCCTTCTTCACGAACCGGTTGGAGAGGCACCTTAGCCAACATTGGATACCGGATTTAGTAAGGCTTTGAGATTAGATTTTCCTTTCTTTAAGTGAGTCCATTTATTATTGTAATAATACATGGTGGCACTTGGACTTTCGAGCATATTTTACGAAGTGTTTGTTCCCTTGGGGGCTCACCGGTTTTATCAAGTTTTCATTGTCTTCTACACTTTTATCCTCCCTATTTTTCCTCTTAGTTTCTTTTGTTTCTCATGATTTGTGTTTTCCACCTTTATTTTCATTTATTTTATGTGAATGAGCCCATAGATTTTTAGGATTGCTTGATCGAGTAAGCTAGGTCCAAATCCCTAATATTTGCATGCACCTATAGTCTCTGATACATTTGGATCTAGCTCAAACTCAAATTGTGCATCACGATAATGACAATTCTCGCTTAGGATAATTTTACCGCTTTGCATACTACATATAGATTAGGTTTAAATTCTTGTCTTGCATCCCAAATGGAGAGAACTTGGAAGCATTATAAGTCTTCTATCTAAGCATTCATCATTTTGACACAAGGTTGAGATTTCCATCCTAGTATCACCTTACATTGCTTTGTTACTATCTCCCTCTATTTTTGATCACTTTGTTTTTTAAGAAAATCTTAAAAAAATGATAGAAAAATATTTTTGAAAAATACTCAAAAAAAGAGAAAACCAAAATTTTAAAATAAGGGATTGTTGTAGATTTTTTGTCATATGGACACCCTGCATAATAAACATCAGAATAGGCAATAACATAAAGCGTCTTTCAACATGAAAATAGTAAACCTTTCCCTGGAGCAGATTTTCAAGTATCTCGAAATCATCAACAATACCTCTCAGTTCACTTGGCATGGTTTGTCCATGAACTGACTTACTCGGTTAACAACAAAGGATATATCTAGCCGAGTGATGGTAACATACATGAGTTTTCCCACCAGACACCAGTATTGTTTCGCATTAGCATACACCGATGACTCTTCATACATTATTGTACTGGGATCCTTGAGAATAGTTGTTGGCTCAGCCCCTAACATTCATGTCTCTTGTAAGAGATTCATAACATATTTTCTTTGTGAGAGAATTATGCCACCAATATTTCTTGCGACTTCAATGTCTAAGAATGATGAAGTTCTCCTAGATCTTTGGTGAAAAAATGTTCTGTGAGATACCTTTTAGTATCTACCGTGCCACTAGTATCATTCCCACTTAGTATTATGTCATCAACTATCCCTTTCTCGATTTTCTTGACAAATAATGATCTGTAGTAGAGTGAATAAAACCAACATTGGACACAATATCAGATAGTTTCTGAAACCTGGATCTGAGGCTTTCTTTGAGACCATATATTTCCTAGTGGAGTCTTCAAACCTTCTGATACTCCCCTTTGGTGTCAAAACCAGATGGTTGTTACATATAAACTTCCTCGTGCAGATCACAATAAAGGAAAATATTTTTCACATCAAGCTGATACAATGACCAGAAGAGATGGATTGTGACCTAAATAAGAATACATATGGTAGGGAGACAAGCCAATGATGAAAAAATGTCAAGATAATCAATACCATATCTTTGTGTGTACCCTCTGTCTACTAGACGGGCATTATATCGTTCTACAAAACCATTTGGGAGATGTTTGGTGGTAAATACCCACCAACTACCAGCGATAGTTGCATCCTTTAGAGGATCAACTAGCTGCTACATACTCCTGGACAAAAGAGTTTTCATTTCCTCCTACATAGTTGCTTACCACTTAGGAACCAATAATGCTTGCTGATAAGTAGAAGGAATGGCGACTTCATATAGTCTTGTCGGGAAGGTTTTTTATTGTGGAGACAACCTGCTTGTCAACTCATGATTGGAAATACGATGTAGTGTACATGTCTATTTCCCCTTTAGAAGAGCCATAGGTAGATAAAAGTTATCTCGAGATTCATGAATCTCCTCCTCATTAGCATGTTCAACTGTAGATACATGTTCCTCAAGTGCAAGCTAATTAGTGTTCTCATCTTTACATACCTTGGGATCATGCACTGGTGTAAGAATAGGGGGTGCCATCTGACGGGAATACACTAACGGAAATGGCAAATTATCTATGGCACTAGAGTTCTGAGACACAGGACTACACACCTAAGTGAAGGAGTTGGCATAGGGATACTGGCAATCTCTTTACTACTAGGATACATAACTCGAGAATCGAGGGTTGAATAGTACGGTATAAATTTAAAGATTGTTACATCCATACTGACATGATAATGATGACGTGATGGGTCATAATGTCGGTATCCCTTATAAATTCTGGAGTAGCCTACAAAGACATATTTTACTGCATGGGGAGAGAGTTTATCATGACCAATAGAATGATTGTAAACAAAGAAGATGAAACCCAAATATTTTTAGTGGAACATGGAACAAGTTGTTATCAGGAAGAGCAAAGAATATGATGTATGTTCTTCCAAGATGGTGGATGGCATACGATTTATTATATATGTAACTGTGAGAACATCCCCCTCAAAAATTAAGAGGACTCATACTC
Organism: Ottelia alismoides; assembly: GCA_037367405.1. NCBI lineage: Eukaryota > Viridiplantae > Streptophyta > Magnoliopsida > Alismatales > Hydrocharitaceae > Ottelia > Ottelia alismoides. Next base: position 497,681 of record JAZKJV010000114.1, read on the forward strand.
TGAACTAGTAAGATACGAGCCACATCAAGGATGTGTCGGTGTTTCCTTTCAACGAGACCATTTTGCTGAGACATATATGGGCACATTGTTTGGTGGATGATCTCATGCTCAATTAGAAAGGAGCGAAGATATTGATTGTAGAAATCGAAAGCATTATCGGTTCGAATAATTTTGACATGAAAACCATTGATATATTAGTTATCTTTCTTATTATTCACAGAGTATGTATTTCTTTTGTTTTCTTCTTGTAATTTTCCCAACAGGTTCCTCTCCTATATAAGAGAATCTTATGGCCTCTCATAATGCAACTGATTCTTTTGTTTCTACATAGTATCTGAGCGACGATCCTAGACTGGAGTCCTCGTATCCCATGTAATCCCTAACCCTAACCTCTGGCCCCTCTCTTTTATCGCACACCACTGTGACGTCGCGGACTTCCGCCCTCCCCTCCCCGACCGCTGTGTGCCCACCTCCAACCTCCATCAGGCACTACAACCCCGATGTGTGAGTCTCAGGCCCCCACCAGCCCTTCCCAAGTGCCTCTAAGGGTCTGTTGCAAATCCCTCTAGCCTTTGTGCACCTCCTCGCACCTCCATGCTTCTCCATGCACCTTTGTGATTCGAAATACAGTCTAAAATGGTTTGATTTTGACCTAAAAATGTGTCATTCTTCTGGAATGTATAAGCACATGAGGTCCGGTGAAAAATGCCAAGAGATCTAAGAAAGTTATAAAGTTGTAGAAAAACATTTGTTATCTCATTAATAAAAGATTTGATAACAGATCCAACCTCATACTTATTCTTCAAAAAAAGACCTAGGAATGTCTAGAAAAACATCAACATCTATCAGATAAAAACGATGTCCTTGGTGATTAGGGACACTCCTCAAAACCCAAATATCTAATGAAGGAGATCAAATAATTGAGAACTACTCTAACTTTAGAAGGATGGAAAAGTGGAATGATGATGCTTCCCAAGCTGGCATGCCTCACACTGGAAGGAGTACCTCATGGAATTCTAAAGGAGAACATGACACCGCATCTGTAGATGAACGTGTCTAAGATGAAGGTGCCACAGATATGGTGAGACTGGTCCGGTAGGTATAGTATAAACGCTAGCATGAGGATGTTGGACCAGTCTGTAGAGCCTTCGCGGCTCACGATCACATCCAATCACCCAACCCGCGAGTATGTTCTGAAACACAAGAGATGAAAGGTCAAAAATGGAACAACAATGCAGATCCTTAGTAATATGACTAATGGAAAATAAATTTATATGAAATTCAGGAGCATATAAAACATTATGAAGGTGCATGGACGATGTCAAATGCACACACTTGTTATGTAATGGGTAAGTGGTCTCCATTAGCAATGACAAACCATCTACCCGGAGGCATGGCCCTGTCATGGGAAGCATTAGAGTCCATAATCCACTTTGTCACATCCACACCACTACTACTAATAAAAGCGTAAGAGATACCTAAGGAGTTCGAAGAGGCTCTGCTACAACTATGGTATGTGTAGTGGTGGTGCCTACAACAGGAGTCATGATCTCTCGAATACGAGAGACTATATCATCCAGGCGAGGACCGTCATGGGATGCTAGAGTTTTTGAAGGCTCAATATGTTTATCCACACAACCAGAAGAAGGATATCCATGCTTCTAGTAGCATGTATCATATGCATGTCTTGACTGACGACAATAGGTACAAGGTCCACAATTACGTCACCACCTCTGCCACAAGGGCTACGTCCTCTGGAACGTGTCATCCCTCTTCTACAACGAGAAGCGGTCACCGCTGAAGAGGGTGGAGTGGCCATAGAAGGCATAATAATCCGGCTGAGACGACTATAGGCCTCCTACATGGAAGGTATGGTAGCTTCAGTGAGAATCTATGTGTGTGTAGCATCATACTCTGTATCAAGTCTGGCCATAAAAACTCCAACCATCGTGGAGTTCGTATATGCCTTCTATTGCTCTATAGATGTCGTGATAGCCATGTAGCTATGAAGCTTCTCAAACATGCCATGGAGCGAAGAGTAGTACACATGTAGAGGATGACCATTCTGCGTGGCCTTGTCGATATCAAACTGTAGCTGAAGAATCTTGGTCTCATTCTTCGCTTGAGCATAGGTGGATGCCAAAGTCCCACATCACCTTGGTAGCGGGTTGATTCAAAATATCATTGTCTATCTCCATGGTGAGAGTTCTACAAAGCCAAGCACATGCATCATCTTGCTTCCAAGAAGCATTGGCCTCGGTCTTATCCGTTGGCTCTGGATCTGTTAGGATGTGCTTCTTGTTATTGTATTGCATGAGGGTTAGAAACTACATGGACCACAACTCATAGTTGGTCCCCTCCATCTTTGCGATGGGAGTCGGTCCCTTGAAGGCACAAGACGAAGAAAATATATCACCCTTGTTCTCTGGCATGATGGTAAAACGACTGAACAATGGAGTTCGACTGGGGAGTAGACATATATTAATGAGTCTACACGACCATATGGAGGATTGGTTGTATATTTAGACTCATACAACCATTCTCGTCAATCTTTGTTGCATACTAGGGCCGGAAAACACGACTAATAGGTATGAAGTCACTGAGCGCAAACACCGTCACTTACTTGATGTGACCAGAACCTTGTTGATATAAAATCGTAATCCTCACTCTTACTTGGATGATGCAATCCTCACTACATGATATCTAGTGAACTGCATGCCCTCATTTGTTTTGGGAGAGAAGATTCCTTTATCGATTGCGTTTCCTGAGAAGGATCTTTTCTCCCTTACACATCGTATGTTTGGTTCAGTTGCACTTGTTCATGATTTCTTTCCAGATTGTGACAAGCTCTCTCTTAGAGCTCTCAACTGTGTTTTGTTGGCTACTCTTGTACCTAGAAGGGGTATCATTGCTTTGATTCGCTCATGCGGATATACTTTGTTAGTGCCGACGTTATTTCTTTGAGTATGTCATGTATTTTTCTCCTACAGGTGACAGACTAGCCCCATGAAATTCTGAGGCTGAGATCTTCATGCCTCCACCTCCTACTATCATAATACCACCTCCCTCTACTCGCATGTTGACTCAATCGTTGCATCAAATTCTTACACTCTGATCTGGATATACCTAGTGAGGTATAATCCTGTGCTGGAATGACCTGATGTGCCATTGGGTCTTTCATGCTTCCCCCAACAGCGATCCTCAGATTTTCCCATGCAACCACAAAAGTACACGAGGTCTTAACACATCTAGAATCATGACGATGCCCTCTACCTCTAAAGAAGGTCCCTTGAACTCTTCCTGAAGATATGACCATAGCTGATAGTGTCTCAATGCGTGTATCTACCATAGGACATATAGACAACCTGCTCAACCAGCTATAAGCTTCTTTCATAGACGGAATCTAAGATGATGCGATCATCTATGCTCTTGCAGATTCATAGATAGGATCTGCACCTCTAAGGAACAATCCTACCATCAATTGAGATCTGAAGGAAATTTGGGTTGGGCAAGTACATATAGGCATATAGGAATTCAATCTCTGGGTTCCAGAATTCAATGCTGAATAGAACTGAGCTAGAGGGCAGCCATTTTGTTTCAATTAAAACATATCAACATATGTCTGGAGGATTTCAACATAATTTTTCTCCTCAGGATACGTCTCGAGAAGAATGCCCTCATACATTTAGTTATATTGTAATGCACAATACCATTTGCAATGCGAGAGATGAGGGTACTCATAATCCATGCTTTGACCATAACGTTATCCTTTTTCCATGTTGAATTGTCGATTTTTTCAATTGGTTCCTCCTTAATAATGATGTGCTCTTTATCATGCCCTATTATGTTCAGAAGGAATTGAGTTCATAGCATACATTTCTCACCATCCAACTTGGTGATGGTAAGAAAAAAGGGCTTCTTCATATCTCCATCATGAGTAGTTGAATCTACCACACATGATTAATAATATGAAGAACCAATCTAATAATCACAACAGAAAGAATAGGAATAAATTATAACGAAATGCAGATTCTTACAGCCCAGATCATGATATACTTGTCAAGTAGATTTGAAAAATGCTCTTGACGACACAGAAATTCCCAAAATACTTCGTAGTTTAGGCATGGTGTACCTCGAACGGCTGAAAAAAACGTACTAGAGATGAAGAAGAGATTGATGGTGAAGCCAAGATGTTGTCTTCTCTGTTGTAAAGGCTACAACGGCACTAAGTGAGGCTGGAGGAACTGTTAGCGATGAAGAGAATGACTAGCAATGAGAAGAGGTCTAGTGGCAGCGGTGGGAGCTATGGATGCATGGGTTGACGAGATCTGGCAGTACTCGGCTGGAATCAGCGATGCTCCGAGTAGAGGCGACTCCAAGAGGTAACGATGATGATGGTGTGTTAAAGCAGAGTTGGTGGGAGTTGGTGTGGACAATTAAGTATGCATAGTGTTAGAGAATAAGAGTCCTGAGAGAAAGAGAGGCCCCCTCTCAAGGCTTTCATACCATCTCAAGAACAGGTAAATAATGTAGAGTAACTTAACTTTTTGCATTGAATATGACTCCCTTATATAAATGGAGTTTAGGGTTTATTGAAACAATTACAAGCACACCCTCAGATTTACACATTAATGTTCGTAAACTGAAAACTACTTCAATACTTTCATCTGATATGCAATCTCTAATCTCTATGAGGGAATTATACATCAGACTATTTTGCCCATACCTCATAATAAAGTAGGGGTTGTTGAAAGAAAACATTGGCACATTATTGATATTGCCCGAATTTTGCTTTGCTTATACACTACCATGTTCAACCTATTGATGAATTTCCATTTCATCACCTTTATTCTATCATTTTGGCCTTAAAAACCTTAGTAATACATGTAAATACCCTTAATTTGTACAAATTAACATTCATGCATTGTTGTATAAATATTGTATAAAATACTATTTTTAATGCCAAAATTATAGAATAAAGTAAAGAAGATAAAAAGAATAAAATATTGAAGATATTTTATGACCCTAAACCCTGAGACTTATGCATCTTGATGACTAGGTTGACAAGGAATAAATTAGGGGGAAATAAGTGACATTTATTCAACAAAAATCAATTTTATTTATTCATTCTTTTTTTCTTTTTGGGACCTATTTTATTTTCCCCTTTTTATACCTCAAAAAATAAACTTTGTACATCAAAGTTGTAGATAATAAAGTATAGAAAAATACAAAATTAATTCCATACAAAAATAATATACAGAGAAAATTTTATACTAGGAATAAAATTCCAAAATCCTAACTTCCCAGACCCATATCTCTCAAATAAAAGCTCAAAATATATCAAAATCACCTTTAATTAAATATAACTTATAATAAGCTATTTAATGAAGGAGGTTTCATATTTTTTTAGAGTTAAGGTGTGAAAGTTTGGTTTTGGACCCCTATTGTATAATACACCCGATTAAAATAATCATTTTATTTATTATTTTTATAATTTCATATTTTATAATTTTGTAAATATTTTTTATAATATATATACATATTAAAAATAAAATAAAAACACAAATAAAATATTAAAATAAAATACTTACATATAATACATAGATGAATATACAATAATTATATATGTATTTAATATACTTATTTATTTAAATGTAAATAATACTTCAGAAAAATATAATAAAAATATATTTATGTCTATAAAAAATTATAAATATATAAATAATAAACTAAAATTATAAAAAAATACAAAATAAAAATAGAAGACATTAAAACATCGATAAGTCAAATCGATCAACTCTATAACCAGCACCTGTATCCTGTCAGAACTTCGTTCGACATGTTCTTCCTTGATTTTTACGACTCGAACCTTTCACCCTTTCGCATTGCTTCCTTAGCGACTTTTGTTCCTCGAACATTGGATTACTCGTGGGCATGATTCCTTGGCAAATGGGCCACTGAATTGCTGCCATCTCTTCGATCTTTGGAGCCAATCGACCTTCTTATACAAAAACCATCCTCGACTTCGATCCGAGTTTTGAATCCCTTTTGGCCTTGTTTTGACCCCCTCATCGTGCGCCCTGGATCGAGGTTCGTGACAAGGATCTTTCCGGCCACTGAGGTGCGTTCTTTCTTGTCTTCGTAACTTAATCTTAGCTGTAGGTTTTATTTCGTGCATATATTTCCACATTTAGTCGCTTAAATCCCATCCTTCGTAGTTCGTCGAAGCTCCACTCCAGCAAACCTCCACTGTGTTCCCCGCTGTTTTGATCGAATTACAATCCACCTCTAGTAACCTTCCCATTGCCTCTTCACCGTGCTCCACCTCATGACCACCCAGATCTACCCTTGATCTGAAGAATCGAGGTCAACCCCACCGCCCTCGTCTGACCTCTCCGCCTGCACCCACACCCCGTCGATTCCACGCCTAACTGAGTCGAGGCAGTTTTCCCTCGACCTGTGTCTTTCTCTTTATAGGTCCCAGGCTTCAAGAGCCGTATCTGGAGGCTAAATCAAGGGGGGAAGGCACCTCGAGGTCCTTTAGTTTTCACGACGCTTCCAGAACTTCCCTAGCAAGCTCTGGACAAATGGCAACAACATGGAGATGCAAGTTCCTCTGAAGAACCTGTAGTACCCTTCGGTGTGTCAGAATGACGATGAAGAGAGGAGATCTAGCCATTCGAAGCTCGCCCAGCTTGAGTTCTTCGTCAGTTCATTCAGAAGCCCTCCTCGCCGTCCGATCTTCAGCGCTTCCAGTTCTAATCTGAGTCGCATAACCCCGAAGTGCATGAGCCTTTGGGCAACCTGAAGACTGAAATCACAACCGTCGATCATTGAAGGGGTATCATGCATTGCAAGCACGCCATGTGGCATAAGTGGCGCCTATCAACCGTCCATCCACGCCTAATGTTGGGTAATTTGTACCCCCGACGCAAATATTTTTTTATTTAAAATTTGGGACTCAAACATTCATTTGTCACTTTTTATATTTTGTAATATTTGCATGTAGGCCTGTCAACGTTTATTAATTGCATCTAGGTTCATGCTACGTCAGCTCATGCGACCCCTACGTGAGGTGATTTTGAAGGCGTACCCTTGGAATTTTGTGTATTTTGCTTTGGCCCATGAACTTTTTATGCACGCTTAATAAATTGGAGAAATTACAATTTGGCCCTTATGTTTGATTTTATTTACAAAACACCCCTGCTAGTAGTGTAGTTTCTCTTTAATGTTTCTATTTATTTTAATAAAAAAATAGTTATTTTCCTTGAAAAATCCACAAAAATAAGATTAAGTACCCGTTGCATTCTCGTTTTATGCTACATTTTTATTTTGTAACTTTGGACTTTTTTCTATTTTATAAAAAATAGGCCAAAATCCCCTGTTTGACTTGAAAATCCAAAAAAATATAAAAAGTTTCTGAAAAATTCCAAAAAAAATATTTGGTATTTAATTAGTTATTTTACAACTCCAGACCAAAAATCCACAAAAAATATAAAAGAAACTCTTAAGAAAAACCCTAAAACTACTAATAAAAATCTACAGAATTCTCAAATAGTCCAAAAATTATGTTTCCTTATAAATTTATTTATACTATTATTAAAGTATGAAAATTAATTTGGAGAAATTTTGATTCTATTGGCTATTTTATCTCCTTTTTAATTCATCCTATTCAATTAGACCCTATTTTAGGGTATTTTTAACTTTAAAAATCTAAAAAAAAGTAGAAATAATTCCTAAAAAATGACAAAAATAGTAAAATATTATTTACAATACAAAAATATTTTTTTTAATGTGGAAAATTTTTATTTATATCTATATCTATATTATATTACATTGTATATATATACTTTATATATAGCTATATTATATATTTTGAAAGAAAATGAAAATTTGAAAATATAAAAAAGAAAATGTAAAATATAAAATATAAAACAAAAATAAATAAAAAATAAAAATTGAAAACCCACAAAAAAGAAATATAGATAAAAGCTTCACAATCACATTTGTGCATTAATTTTCCCAACCTATCCTTTTTGCTCCTAGTGTTCGACACTTTACATACTTGCACTATACATACATTTTAAGAGTTAAATAAAATAAATTTTAAGTCCACATTTAATTGTTGTCTTAATCAAGATTTTTTGTCGGTCACCTCGACGATTGTGTTCCTGCCTTGTGTGGAGCACACGACCGCTCGATTTCGTATTAAACACCTACATACATGGGGATCCCTTACTGTTTTTTTCTTATAAATTGTATGCCTACCACCTCCATTGATGAACAATTTTCGATGGAGATCCTTTACATATAAAAGAGAACGTTCCTCGATATTGTTGAAGGTTTCGGGTGTATGGCCTCCGTTCGCATTATTGGCCCTCGTAGGGGAAAATTGACAGCCACAACGATCAGAGCGATGCCATAAATTGGAAAGGGTTTCGTTGCTATGATCATAAGTCATGCAAGCACTTTATTAGGGCACTAATTAATTTCTTTGAATCACTTCCTTTCTATTTCAGCATGGGTACGCATTGATGACAAGGATCTTGCGAGGGTATAAAATTATCCTCACGGAGTGTGAAGATAGAGTGTCGCTGAGGAGACCTCTCACAATACCACATGGTCAATCAACAAGTACCCAACAGGGGTCTTCATGTAAAATTCACGTATTTATTTACACTATGTATTGTATTTACATGACTTTGGAAGTAAAATAAAAAAGGTCGAGGGGGTTACTTGAAATTTACCCCTTCGCGTTCCATCCGATGGTTGAGGATCTTCACTAAAGTGCATCAGATACCTCCTACAATGCATCGTTTCATCTTCATCCAACGAACGTGACATAATCTGGCACTGTGGTTCGATCCGACTATAGAGAAGGGGTTGGAAAGAAAAGGGTCCAAAATCTCTCCATCTAGGGATCCTCCAAAGATGTTGGGATTTTCTACATCTTGTTGTTTCTGGTCCGCCTCAATTGATGGCGTTAGATGAGTTCAGAACCCATTCGAGGGGTCCTATAGAGTCAAAGAAGTTCTATGCACCTGGAGAGCTTTCATCCCTTTGGGAATCGACCCATTTCAGGTTTTTTGACGTGATAACCTACAGAGGAAGGATTACAGGCTTGACGCAATGCATCTTAACCCATTTTTAAGCTGTTGTCAAATGGAAGGGTGGAGGTGCTCTGATGAACAACAGAGGAAGGAGCATGGGTGGACTGATTTGAGCAAGATTATGTGAAACGAAATGGTGCTGGAGATGAAGAACATGGAGGGTAACAAAAGGATGGTGAAACGCGATCGGGACATTGTTAACACGGTCGGAGTAGTGAGCTCCATCGATTGAATTAAGTGGGTTTTACTCTAAAAGTTAACACCTAAATGTTAAACTAAATACGGAAATTAAAATATGAAATGAAAGCCTACCTAGAAATTAAAAAATACGCAGCTCATACTTGATGGGTTGTCAGGGAGCATGGGTGGTCGGAGAGCTACCTTGGACCTCCTTTTTTCCTCCATCGGCCTCTCATACACCTTGGGGACGCACATGTTGTCACCAGGGATACTTGCATATGAAGGGCTGAAAGATTTCGTGAGGGATCAAGAGATCAAAGACCGATTGGAGGGTCTTTTTTATAGACAAAGTGAAGGAGGTTCAAGGATCGACTACTTTTGGTTAACTCGAAGCAGATTGATCAAATCCAAGATGTGGGCAGAAATTATGGGGATTAGGTCAACATTTTTCATTCAAGGAGACTAGCCAGATCATGAATGGATTCGGCAAGAAAAATGGAAGATAACCTTGGTCAGTGACGGTTCTATGGGTTGGAGGCAATGGGGGGTGTGGGGGGGGGGTCAGGGATGGCGTTGGACTGACAAAAGGTGTTGGGGGCTATAGTATGACCGAGGACGTCACTAGGGGTGGTGGTGGTATTGTGGCTTGCGAGGAAGGTAGTAGGGCTAGCATAAGTGTGGTTGGAGGTGGTGCAACAATGATTGACGAAGGTGACATAATATGCGGTTATCGTGGACGTCACAGTGGTGCTAGAGCTGCGGGTTCCAAGGGCAGAGGCACTAAGGGTAGGGGTGGAGGAGATGTTACCATGTCATGGACAACAATTTTCGAAGCGACCATATCAGGAACATTGAACTCTTCATCCATAAGACCTTGTTGAATATGGGTCTTGTTTAATCTTGAATGAAAATATATCAAGAAACACTTGTAGTGTTGTTGTATATTCTTCATGAATGAATAAATAGTTGTTTAACCACGAATCCATCCATTTGTGTACCTTCATGCTCTACAAGATTCATTACTTGAACTTTTGTTATCGAGAGCACAAACCTTGACTAGACGACTCATCGAACTTCGTCTTCCAATAATTGATAGGATCATCAAAATATGGGAACATAATTCTGTTTCCATGCTCTGATGTAGTCAGAAAATTGGAGATGGAAGAGAAGAGAAATTAAATGTGACGGGATTCATAAGATGTGGGGAGAAATAGAGATTGATAGGAGAAGCCTTAGAAATTGGGGGAAGGGGGATATGGTGGACGCACTCTTCAAACCAAAATTCAAATTCAATTCATAACTTAATGTAATTTACAACAACCTTCTATTCCCTTTATATAGTGATGGATGAATTACAAAAACAAATAAGGAAAATAAAACTTGACCACCAAATAAACCCTAATTGAACCCTCAAACTAGCATTATTTATCGTAAAGGTTGAGAATATAATTAATCTCAATTTATTTAATGTAAATACATATAGAGAACCGAGTTAAAGTAACCAATCAGGGGCAACAAATCCTAATTTGTCAAATTCCCATGGTGATTGCAAGGAGACCTCTGCGCTTCTCTAAATTATGGAAACATTCTACTTGACCCCTCAAACTGCAATCAAAAAGCAACTAGTTGAACTATTTGCGATCAAAGATTTAGATCTGTGCGATACTTTCTTGGTATTGAGATAACATAGTTCAAGTAAAGCCTAGTTATGTCCCAAAGAAAATATGCTCCCAATCTTCTCGAGTGTTGAAGTCCAAGCCAGTGCATAGACCTATTTATCTCAAACGTACACATATACACATCACGAATGATTGAAGATACATGTCCTGACAGATGGCTATTGTCAAACTACTATATCTAACTATCTCATGACTAGACATATCGCTTGCAATTGACAAGCTAAATATATTCATGGATTTTCCTACCTTAACTCACTTTGATGCATGATGGGTTTAAGATATATCAAATCCCCTTTAGGAAATAGCCTTGTACTAATAAGGCCCATGACATTGCAGATTGTTATGACAGATCGCTGGGCCAGACAACTTGTTGGGCTTCTATTAATCAGATTTTTGCAAGGGTCTAAAAATTATCCTCACTGAAAAGTAAAGATAGAGTGTCGCTGAGGCGACCGCTCATGAATTCCCAATCCAAATAAAAGTGCCCACAACATATAAAAAATTAATGAATGACAAATATGTGAAGTACAATTTATTTTACTATACAAACAAAGGTGTATAATGTATAAGCATGTAGAGGTCGAACAACTGAGAGCAAACAAGATAGCCTAAATTACTATTTATAAATAAATAATGAATAAATAATACAGTGTATTTGTACAATATTTAATAAAAAATAAATGAATTAATTTGTGGGGTTTTAAATAAAATAATTCTTTTTTATTTTATATTTATATTATATTATATATATATATATTATTTTTTCTTTTTTAAGTTTTAGATTTTTAATTTATTTTTAAATTTTAATATTATGTAATAATATATATATATATATATATAATGTTATAAGAATATATGTATATAAACGATAATGTATACACGACATAAGGTATATATGCATAATATATATTAAATATAAAAAGATACGAAAAATATTAAGAAATATAGTCCTTTTATATATAATATTTTTTAGGGTTAAAAAATATTTATAAGGTATTTGTAAGAATTAGTAACAATATAAACTATATATAAGTATATTTACAATAATGGGTATTATATTTATAAGTAAAAATAAAAATAATCAAAATTTGCAAAATATTTTTTTTTTGTATTTTTTACATTTTCTACTATTTTTGTGATTTTTAATCTTTTTTGCTAATTTTAGGTTTTTTAAGTCCAAAATAGTAAAAAATAGTAATTTATTAAATAGGCTAAATTATTTTGAGATTTAAAAATTAAGATAAGTACAAAAAACTTTCAAAACTAATTTTAATATATCATAATATATAAAAAAATTATCAAATAATAACTAAATTTTTGGAATTTTTGAAAGATTTTATATTTTTATAGGATTTTGGAGCTTTTTAATTTTTTATCATTTTAAATTTCTTTTTTAGGGATTTTTGGTCCGAAGTTATAAAATACTATAATAGACAAAATATAACTTTTTAAAGAAATTTCAAAATTTTTTATATTTTTTAAGTATTTTCTAAGTCAAACAAGGGGAAAAGTGCTCTTTTTTGAATTTATAAATGGGAAAGGTACAAAAAATGCAAAACTAAATTTACGACATGATCCTATTTTTGCATAAATTTTGGATTACAGATGATATTTATAAAAATTAAATGAACATGCACAAAAATGAATTGGGTGGCAGGGACAAATTTGCAAAAAAAACCTTTCCATGCATTTATGAACCCTTAAACAAAATCCAGGGGCAAGCTTGCAATTTATCCAAAAATATTTATAATTGTACGCGCTTGATAGGAGCATAAGTGTAATATACAAAAAGTTCGAGGACCTCTTTACAAATTATCTACAAACATTTATACAGGATATACAAAATTTTGGACTTATTACAAATACAAAAACCCACAAGGGTATGCTTGCAAAATGCCCTCCCCCCATGAGGCACGCGAGGTGAACTAGCATAAACACAGATGTAAATACATAAAAAGGCGAGGGGATCCATGCAATAATCGCAATTATTTACACCTCAAACAAAATTTTTAACAGTAAATATTATTATACAAAAAGACGTGGCATGCATTATTTATCCAATACTTGCTTCATCCAACGTTGTATGGTCGTTCACTTATGCGCATCCAACGATCGAGGAGACATATCACTTCGGTTTGATCCAACAGCGAGGAATAGATCTGGCATTGTGGCTTCATCGGACGACTCGGAGGGCATCGACAAGAACACAAAAGAACTCGGCCCTAGAGCTCCTTCCTCCCATCGAATTTTTGTATCCAGGCACTAGATCGAGCTGTTAAGATGGGGAATCGCTCAAGAGGGTGGTATGCAACTTTGGGGATCCTCAAAATGGTCTAAGGCCCTATGATCGAGGCCCATAGCTTTAGTGAAACCTGGAGCACTGAGGGGGTAGTGCACGATCGATTTGGCCCTTACATGGCCCTGCTCAGCTCGAGACATGCACAGAGAAAATCATGGGTTGAGGGCAAACTACCTCGACCAGATGGGCATGGAATGGAAGCAGAATGGGAAGAGGTGTGGAGGTCCGGTGAAGGTGATGGATTTGGACCTCGATCTCCAGATCGAAGGTCGGTCTGGATGTTCAGATGGATCGATTAGATGGAGAAGCGAAAGGGCTAAGTGATGAAGTGATTAGATGGGTCGGAACAATGTATACACGACAGTATAGAGGTGGTCGACGCTCTAGAGCTCTAGAAAAGATAATTAACCTAATCTAAGCTAAAACAACAACTTAAATTGAAACTAAAATCCTGAATTGAAAGACAATAACTGAGTATACATAGGAATGTGAAGGGCACAGCTCGAACTTGGCTTGCAGGCTAAGGAGCAGGACGATGCCAGAGCACCGTCATGGGTCGGCTCCTCTCCTTCTACATCCGCTTCAACACCATAGGGGATTGCCTGCAGTCACCAGATGTCACACTTGGCCGAGGGTAGAGGGTTTTAGGGCTTGAGAAAGGACCAAAGAATAAAGCATGGAAATTGAGTGTTATTTATAAACAAGGGTTAGGGACAACTTGCGGATCAAATGGAGGTCGATTCGAAGAAGATTGATGGGATGTAAAGATCCTATGTGAATCACGGAGATCCCACCTATAATTTTGTTCAAGGCTCATGGCAATTTGATCGTTAGATTGTTAAGGAAAATAGAGAAAATTTGAGTACTCGAGTCAGGTATCAGAGAAGAGAAGGCGGGGGGGGGGGGGGGGGGCAGTTGATTTGGGCCAACAAACGGCATAATCGGGTTGGTCCATGTGGACCAACTAAATAAATGCAAGGCAAAAATGCCTTGTAAAATGAATAATAATTAGTAAATAAATTTATTAAATTTAGGTTATAAAATAAAAAATATTTGTTATTTTATTTAGTATTTTGTTCCTATTTTTTATTTTCATGAGGTTATTTACTACGAGCTATTTACAAGTATAATTATAAGTATATTGACATATGTTTTGAATATTTTATTTTTATTTTGTATCTTGGATTTTATTATTTTATACACAGATTATATATATAACTTATTTAGATGTATACAAATATATTTTTATTGTATTTTTCGATGTTATTTGTATACTTAAATAACTAGATGTATTTATTATATATGTTTAAGTATAGATAGTTCATCTATATATTTTATACACTTATTTATTTTATTTTATTTTATTTTATTTTTAATGACTTTATTTCAATCTATTTATGGGCGTATACTATAGATAAGATTTACAAAATTGTAAATAGACAAAATAATGAAAAATATAAAGAGTAAATAAAATGAATATTTTATTCAAGTATATTGTACAATAGGGGTCCAAAAAGTAATTTTTGCCTCTTAACTCTAATTTAAATGAAACCATCTTCATTAAATAACTAATTAAAAGTTATATTTAATTAAAGTAATTTTGATGCATTTTGAGTTTTTTTTGAAGAAGATATGGGTATGGGAAGTTTAGGTTTTGGCTTTTATTCTGAGTGTCGAATGTTCACTGTATATTATTTTCAGATGAAATCAATTTTATATTTTTATTTGTATTTTTATCTACAACATTCATGTACAAAATTTATTGATTTAATGTAAAAATAATTAAGAATAAATATGTACCGAAATGAATTATTGGATAAATAAATTTAGAATTTTTTGTGTGTGACTCTTTTCTTCCCTTACTTTATTCCTTGTTAACTGACGAATCCGAAAATGCGGCTTTTAAGAGGTTGTTTTTATCGTGTCGTGCGTTGTAGGCGGCAATCGGAAACGATCAAGAAAATACCACAAATGATTTATTCAATTTTTAATATCGTGGTTTTATGTTTATTTTACTTGGGCAAGTCCCAAGGTCAATCACAAGGAGGCAAAGGAACAACCTAGAATTAAGTCTATCAAAGTTCGAGTTCGGTTTTCGAGGCGGTCTTTTTTTGGAATTTTTCAATGAATTAGGATGCAAAATGCAAATTTGGCCTTATTTTAGGGACTAAAATGTAAATGTCAATCAAACAATATCCGAAAAATACGAAACTTGGCCACAATGTAAACTATAATGAAATGGATGTACTGTAATTTTTTTGGAATTTTTGGATGCAATATGAATTTTTATGGATTTTTAAATGCAAACAAAATGATTTTTAATATTTAATTTTAATAAATATCAAACCTACTTATTTTTGAGAATCAAAATTATCTGAGATCTATCACTAGGTGACGGATCTCAGAAAAATCCTAAACCTCGAAAATGTGGGGTTTAATACCTACTAAAAATTAAATACTAAAAGATGCAAAATGATTTTTACAGGACAAAATATGCATGCAAATGCAAATCTTTTTGGGCACAATGTTAAGACTAATTAACTCTACAAGATGTGATTTTTCGGGAATTTTTAAAGCAACGGTTAGTCAACTATCAATTTCAGAACATAAAATGGGTAAAATATGCCAATTTTCACCAAACAATTATTTATTAATTAACCGTCCGTCACAAAAATATCCACAACATGTCAAAGTGTAGAGAATTAATTAACCAACATCATGCTATTTTTAGATTTATAAAATAATGTAGATAAGAGGTCTAGAATCACAGGGGAACACAAGGGTCTGATTGCCATATAAATAAATAAATATAAAATGTGCAGTCAGGGACCTAGAAGCAATTACCTAAACCGGGGGGGGGGGGGGGGTACTTCTGCAATTTTCCAGAGGGGCACGTGCGTGTCACGTGCCCTCTGGCTTTGGACTGATGCGCAAATATGTGAACTCCAGGGGGGTTACTGTAATTGACCCAGCAGGTCACGTGCGGATCACGTGACCCCTGGGGATGACAAAGGGACGTTCCCCGCGCACGTGCCTCGCACGTGCCGGGGCCTCGGGCTTCGGGCCCGACTGGCGAAGGTCACTAGAGAACCACCGCCTCCTGCGGTGGTTGGGCGGTGAAGCGAGGCGGAGGCGGTGGCGTATGGTGGTGATGCTGTTGTCGGAGCAGTCGAGGCGTGAAGGGGGCCGGAGCAGAGACGCGCGCGGAGTAGCTTGCGGTGGTCGGCGAGGGAGATGAAGTGGCCGACACACGGCCGTGGGGCGTCGGGGGAGCAGCAGCGGCTACGGAGGAGTCGGTGGTGGCGGCTGATGGCGGTCGGTGGCGAAGGGCGGAGCGATGGCGTCGAGGTGGTGGTGATGACCGAGTCGTGGCCGAAGCGCGGGGCTCCGATGGTGTCGAAGGCGGTGGCGTTGGCTGGATAAAGGAGCGGGAGCAGAGCTCCAAGCGATGGTGGTCGACGGCGTGGGGCGGAGAGAGGAGAGAGAGAGAGAGAGAGAGAGAGAGAGAGAGAGAAGGAGAGAGAGATACCTGGAGGAGCTCGACGGCGTCGGCCGGAGAGAGCAGCGGTGCTCGGGGCGGTGCTGCGACGAGGATTAGAATCCTCGGATCACGCCGATGGAGGGGACTCGCCGGACTGTCACTACCGGAGAGGGAGCTCTTGGAGATTGAACGGCGGATGCTTGGCAAGGGAGCGGCGCAGTTGGTTTTATAGGGTTAGGGTCTCGCCGGCGATGGAAGAAAATCAGGGGTAGGCCGGGATTCGATTGGGAATCGGAGATGGAGATCTTGAAGGGGATGATCGCGGGGTGGCGCGAGATTCGCGGGATGCGCGGGTCGGAGATGGGATTCGCGGTGGTGCGAGATTCACGGGTGATGAAGCTACGTTTCATCATCTTTATTCTATCATTTTGGCCTTAAAAACCCTAGTAAATGCGTGTAAATAGCATTAATTCATGCATTTTAGCATTCATGCATCTGTGTGTAAATATTGTATAAAATGCGGTTTTTAGTGCCAAAATTATAGAATAAAGAAAAGAAAAGAAAAAGAATAAAATATTGTAAATATTTTATGACCCGAAACCCCGAGACCTAGGCATCTTGATGAATAGGTCGACAAGGAATAAAGTAGGGGGAGATAAGGGCTAAAAGACAGATAAAATACCTATACATTTTATTCATTCTTTATTCATTTTGGGACATATTTTTGGTTCCACTTTTTACACTTCAAATAAAGAAACTTTGTACATGAAAGTTGTAGATAATTTTATAAAGAAAAATACAAAATTGATTTCACAAAAAAATAATGTACAGATAAAAAGTTATGGTCTGAATAAAAATCCAGAATGCCAACTTCCCAGACCCGTACCTCACAAATAAAAACTCCAAATGCAGCGTACTCACCTTTAATTGTATATAGAAGAAAATAATCTAATTAGTGGTGGTGGTTTCGCATTTGGCGGAGCTACGGTTTGAAAGTTGACTTTTGGACCCACATTGTATACTTGTACATATTAAAATATTCAATTTATTATTTATTTATTATTTTTATAATTTTATATTTTTATAATGTTGTCAATAATACTTATAAAAATTATGTATATTAAAATCAGAATAAAAACATCATTAAAACTCAAATAAAAATACTTGTATATATCTAATATATAGGTATCATACATACACTTATACCAATACAAAACATACTTGTATTTTATTAAATATACAAAATAAATCAGAAAATTAAAATAAAAATATATTTGTGTATATAAAAGTATTTTATAATTTTAGAAAATAAAAACCAAAATAAAATAAATTAAAAATACCTAAATAAAAATAGAATACTTAAATATATAGATATAGATACCTATAGGGGCATAAATGCAAACTTGTAAAAATATACCTCATAAAAATAATTAAAAATAAGAATAAAATACTACACAAAATTACAAACACTTTTCATTTTATAATTAAAAATTAATTAAATCATTTGATATTTTTAATTGAATTTAGAATTCTTTTTCCAGGGATTTTCCTGGTTGGTCCACGTGGACCAACCAGGTGGCTAGGAAAAGTTGACCCGACTGGTCAACTCTCCTGCCTCCTCCCTGCTGTGCGCCAGACTGCCTGCCAACCACTTTTCCTCGATTTTTTCGCCGCGATCCGTTGCTCGAGGAAACTTTGTCCCTTCACGAAAGTGTTAGCCTATAGATCCTAGATCTCCGCCGGCCTATCAGATCCTCCAAGATCTCCTTCGTCCGCCCGTGATCGCTCCTTGAAGGTCGCGCCTCGGCCAACTTTCAAAAGACCACCCTCTCTTCCCATTTGCCTTTGAACCCCTTTGGTCCATGTTTTGAGCCTCGTCTTCCACCTCCGGATTGACGTCAGTGACAGGGACGCCTCCAGATGGTCTAGGAGCGCTCGGGCGAGGACATAGGAGGTCTCCAACCCCCCATCTCCGGCTAGAAGCCGTGAGGTCCATACCTTGGGCTCCATAGCCCTTGAGGTCGTTTTTCCACTGTTTTTCGTTCATTTCTCTTGTAGTGGAAGTAGCTGTTAGTCCTAGGATTAATTTAGTGCTTTTATTCTGTGGTTTCATCGATAACCTTGCCCGCTCTTCTTAACCGAACATCTCGCCGGAGCTCAAGAGCTCCGGCGACCACCTCCACCATTTTCCACGCCATTCTTCGCCATTACGACCTGGGCTTGCATACGTGTACTGCTGGGAGCTTTTCTTTTCCTTGCAGGTCCCAGGCGAGGTCCCAGCACCTCGAAGCTCGCTCAAGAAGCAGCCCCAGGTCGCGCGCAACCGCCACGCCAATCCGACGGACCTGGGCTACTTTTGAAGGCTCCATCGTGCGCGGGGGAGTCCCAGGGGCATTTTGCGTTTTCCCTCGCCCCCTGGGGACGCCGCAAGTGAGGAGAGGAGCAAGTCGAGCTCCGCCCCGGCGGAGCTTATCTGCTGTTCTTCCAATCTCCCTCCGTGCCGTCGATCTGAGGAACGTTCTTCGCGACCTACAGCATCCGTCCGATGCGCGCCCACCAGCACCGTTGATCAGCGCAAGGACGATATAATCTTGGCCCTTAAAGCCCAACCGGTATCGGGCATTTCTGGGCGGACACGTGTATTAGTGCCCCATCATCCACCGTCCGCCAGCGCTTCAGTGAAGGCCGTCAGATCGGTGCTTCAATATCTAATCTCAACCGTTAACGCCGAAGGGGTATCGGCGCGCGAGAACCCGACACGTGGCTTAAGTAATTCATCAAGCGCCGTCGGATCGCGCTTTGGTTTGGGCATTTTGCAAGACGCGCCCCGGCCGTTTCGGTATTTGATATAACATTCTAAAACTTTCATCTGCTGTATATTATTGTTGTAATATTTACTGAAAACCCCCTGAACTTTTTGATTTTGCACTCGCGCCCTTGCCAGCGAAGCGCACGTGCGTGAGCACGTGCGCTTGGCTATTTTGCAACCAAGGGCCTATTGATTAGCGTATTTCTTTCTGGTCCTTAAACTTCATTAATTAGTTAACTATTTTGTGAACATATTACGCACAGGCCCTCGGACTCTCTGCAAATTACATTTCTGCCCCTGCGAATGCGTATTATTCTTTTTGCTTCTAGTAATTTTGCATGCCTTTATAAAAACCCAACAAATCCCCAAAAATCACATTAGTGACCTGTTGCATAGTACTTCATCACCATATTTTATTTTTTATAATTATTGCATTCTATTATTTATAAAATTTCAAAAACACCTATTTTCAGCACTGTTTGCATTAGAAAATCACTAAAAAATATAAAAACACCTCAGAAAAATCCCAAAAAAATATATTTTGTGTCTTTTAGTTAGTTTTAATTCCCAGCCAAAAATCATTAAAAAATATAAAACCAAACTCCAAAAAGTGCAAAACTCTAAAAACCTTCATAAAAATTTATAAAATCCATAAAAAATCCAAAAAAAGTGTTTTCTTTTCCTGAATTTTCTTTGTTTGATTATCTTTAAGTGAAAATTAATTTGGAGAATTTTTGTCACTGATTTCTATTTTATTTCTCCATTTTAAGTTTCAGTCTTGCATTTTCTCTACTGTTTTCTTTATTTTGCTAATTAAAAATACCAAAAACATTTTAAAAATTACCCAAAAATCACAAAAACAGTAAAAAAGCATAAAAAGACTAAAAAGACTTTATTTGCTAATTTTTGGATATTTTTATCTATTTTGATAAATACCTCTTTGTCTCTTTTATTACATTGTCTCTATTTTCCAATATTGAAAAAGAAAATATAAAAAAAATATAAAATACAAAAAGAAAATATAAAATCAGTAAATTAAAAATCAAAATACAAAAATATAAAATTAAAAATCAAAAAAAATATAAAATTCAAAACCCACAAACAAAATAGCTAAGTAGACAACTTGATCACATACTCACACCTTTTTGAGCACTTGTGCCCCGATCTACCTGTCTGCTCCCTGTGTTCGACCTCTACACATACTTGCACTATACACATCTTTGTTGTAGAGTTATAATAAATTTTAACTCCGCACATTTACTTTCATTGCTTGATTTATCTGTTGTGGGTTAATTGTTGTTTGAATTTCGGATTTCGTTGGAGGTCAAATCAGCGACTGTTGATTCGCCTTGTGAGTCAACACGATCTCTGCGATTTCCGGGTTCAACAGCGGGATCTCCGGCGATGTGAGGCGGCGGCGGAGATCCAAAAGAGGAAGGGGGGGCTGGAGGAAGATGAGCAGTGGCCGTCCGATCGGGCGAGATCGGACGGCCACGATTGCAACACGTGGCGCAGAAGGGAGGCAGAGGCGGGCACGTGCGGAGCACGTGCCTGAGAGGCACGTGCGCTGCACGTGCTCAGTCTTTTATTTATTTTTATTTATTTTATTTTATTTTTCTTTTAAAAAACGAATTATAAATAAAGCCAAAAATGGCTGACACGTGGCGGCACCAGGTGCTGCCACGTGTCAGCACCAGAAAATTCAGAAAATAATTATCTTGTAAAATCGAAAATAAATAGTAAATGACCTCGGATCGAAAAACTTTCTTCACAAAAATTGCTCGTCTCGATGAGATCTACAACTTTCATGAAGACATCAAAACCAAAATCGATCATTTGAACAAAGTGAATTTTTAGGGTATCCCATGTACATAGAATACCTTGATTTTTGGGTTTTATAATTTTTATGTCATTTTTTTTATTAGATAAAAATCCAGAAAAATTACGGTAAAATTAGAGATAAATAAAGACACTTAATTCTAATTTTTTTTTGAATTTTTATTGATTAGGAACATATATACATAAAATACGAGGTCAAAAACCGCGAAAATATACAATGTACAAAAGAGGCCCAAAACCCAACTTTCACATACGAGCTCCGATTCACTTGAACTTGGTCTTGTTTTGAAGGTAATTGAATGCACATTAGTTCAAAAGTGAGTAGGATTAAATCGGACATTGGATGGAGAAGATATGTGGCTTTTAGTCCGAAAATCCTGAAATTAGGGTTTGGGTTTTTGGTCCACTCATTTGGGTTAGTTATTTTTTGTATTTTTCCTTTATTCATGTTAGTGATATGTACACAGTGGAAGTGGTTTTGAGTCATTCGGAGTTAGCAGGAATGAGTTAAAAAATCTGGGAAGTTAGGCTTATTTATAGGTCATTTTGGCTTGGATTTTTGGCTTCTTATTTTATGCAGATTTTTGTGCTAAAATGCAATTCTTATGAAATCATGCACTAATGCTAATTATGCAGAATAGATGCAAGAATGCTGTTGATTTTTAGGGATTTGAGCTTAATAAATGAGATTTAGAGTGATGAATACGAGATTCATCATCCCCCTATACTTAAACCATGCTCGTCCCTGAGCATCAAAAGAAATGCCATGAGGTGAAATGAGATTGGGTTCCATACCAAGACCATGAGCTGAAGGTGAAAGTGATTCTAGACTCAACCTTTGGATTATTTGTGTGTCGGAACTTCTGTGAGACTTAGAATTTTAAAATCAACAGCCCTCGAGTTCTGCAAATCATTGCTTACAGTTTCGGCTTAGAAGTCATCTTAGATCAATCCTCTTCCCAATGTATACCCTATGAAAATTGAATAACCGACTCTTGTGTGTGAAAGGTTTTTAGCTCTTCCCACTCAGAATGCTGGACTACCGCGCAAGCCTCCTTTCCAATAACTCGTCCTCGGGGAGTCGGGTATTTCCTTCTAAGGTCTGTCGCGCTGTGTTCACAATCGAATTGGGGGGAGAAGTTAGAAGAATGAGAAAAGAACTGGAGGGTGATTAGTGTAGGTTCACCTCTCCTTGTGAAGCTGGCCAGTGTAGCCGAGTCTCCACCAAGATCTGCAGGTTCTTTGAAGCTTGGACCTTTTTGGTCAGATTTTATTTGGTAGTTGCTTCTTTGTATTTGGAATTTTTGGTGGTTCTGCTTGGATCTTGTTTTACCCCTACGGATATAGCATCTTTTGTTTCCGTACATTTTTTGGGGTCTTAGAAAAAATTGTGCCCAGCCGTCCATCCCTTTTCCGAAGCTTTATTTCAACCTGTACTCCGGTCTTTAGATTTCCACGCTACCAGAAAAGAAACTCACACAGTTTTCCAACATATGTTTGAGTTGAGCTAAGTGCATAGTGCGAGAGTACAAATTAATTCCTTATTCCAGAGTTGTACCCAGAATGAAGAGACCAGGTTAGACACTAAGAGTCAAACTCTGTGCATTGTTATGTGGAACTCAAAGAATTAAGTCACAGACCTGAAGACTCTAAAATCCTATTTTCTCGGTGAAGTTCCTCTGAAGATTAGGTGGATTAAGGTCAAGTCCAGACCACTCTTGGTTTAGGCTCATAACTCGGTTCAGAACCCAAAGACTTTTCACATATGCAAATGCGATGCTTGATGAAATGCAGGTGGAATGCAGACTTTTTTTTTGCAAAAAATGAATAAGAAGCCATTTTTTCAAAAATTTTGGGTACAGTTAGTGTTAGTAGCAAAACATTTTTTTGTTAGAAGACCCACCCCGTAAATACATATAGACTTATGCGCAAGTACGAGGTATGACTAAAATATATACAAAGTATATATACAGACCCTCCTATACTTAGCGAGTGCTGTGTCCTCAAAGCACAAGAAGCGTAAAGAAGACATAGCTCGGGCTAAGCGTAAGAGAGTGAAAAAGAACAAGATTTACAAAATCGCCCCCTATACTTAGACTTGTGAATAGTCTAAGTATAGAAGAAGGGCGGAAGAGAAAAGAGAAAAAATGAAGCGGTCGGGTTATGTGAATGAGGAGAGTATACACAGGTGGGTGTCGGTTCCCCCTATACTTAGGCTCTGGTCAGCCTAAGTATAGAAGAAGGGTGGAAGCGAGTCGATCTGGAAGAGTATGATATGGGAAATGGAATATACAGATGGCATCGGTTCCCCCTATACTTAGGTCTTGGACTAAGTAGAGGAAGAAGTTGTACAAGGGGATCGATGTGGTCGGGAGGGAGGGTGGGTCTGATCTGATATATCGTCAATGTCCGTGCTCTGTGTGAAATAGATGACCTCAACTTGCACTGTATGTTCTTTGGATGATTCTATGTATGGCTTCAGTAATTGTCCATTCACTGAGAAAGGTTGTGCGTCATCTTTGAGTTCTGCAATGTCCACACTTCCATTGGTATGCACATCGATGACAACATAGGGACCCGTCCATTTTGATTTCAGTTTCCCATGAAAAATCTTTAATCGAGCATTAAACAACCATACTTTCTGCCCAGGGACAAAGGTTTTATCTCGAATGTGTCTATCATGCCATTTCTTGACCTTGTCCTTATAAATCACACTGTTGTCATATGCTCGGTTTCGGATTTCAATTAGCTCATTCAGATTTAGGTCTCGACATAATTTCCCAAGGTGACAACTCCAGTTCAACTTTTTGATTGCCCATTCAGATTTGTGAATCAGTTCAGCAGGAAGATGGCAAGGTTTGCCATAGATCATCCTAAAAGGTGAAGTGTCGAGTGGTGTTTTATAAGCTGTCCTATAGGCCCAGAGAACTTGATCCAACAGTTTTGACCAATCCTTCCTATCTGGACGAACCAACTTTTGAAGTATACTCTTCACTTCTCGATTAGAAACTTCTGCCATGCCATTAGATTGAGGATGATAAGGGTTGGCTATTCTATGTTCAAATTTGTACTCCTTAGCCAAAGATCTCATTTCCCTGTTCACAAAGTGTCTACCTCCATCAGAGATCAAAACTTTTGGTATCCCGAACCTTGCAATGATATTATCCTTGATAAACTTACAGACGGTTTTGCTGTCTGCGGTTCGGGTCGGAATAGCCTCTACCCATCTAGACAAATAATCAACCGCTAACAAGATGTACTCAAATCCATTGCTATTGGGAAAGGGACCCATAAAATCAATCCCCCATGCATCAAAAACATCACAGAAAATCATTGGTTGCATGGGCATTTCGTCTCTATAACCAACGGTCCCTCCCATCCTTTGACAAATCGGGCAAGACCGTACAAAATCATTAGCATCACGAAATAAGGTCTGCCAGTAAAATCCACATTGGAGTACCTTGTGTGCAGTTCTCTTTCCCGAATGGTGCCCTCCAGCCTCGAGAGTGTGACAATGTGTGAGGACACTCTGGTATTCTTCCTGAGGAATACATCTTCTCCAGACACAATCCGCTCCTTCATAAAAAAGGAAAGGATCGTCCCAATGGTATTTTCTTGAATCCGAATTCAGTTTATCAATCATTTTCTTGGTCCAACCAGAGGGAACCTTCTTGGAGACAAGATAGTTCACGATGTTGGAATACCATGGGGTTGAATCAATAGTGCAAACAGATTCGTCTGGAAAAGTCTCCTTAATAGATCCAGTATCAGGATAATCATTTTTCTCAATTCGGGAAAGGTGATCAGCAACAACATTCTTTATTCCAGGTTTATCTTTGATCTCCAAATTAAATTCCTGGATTAACAAGATCCACCTCAAAAGTCGTGCCTTGTCATCTTTCTTATCCATGAGGTATCTAATTGCAGTATGATCCGTGAAAATTGTCACCTTGGAGCCCAATATATATGATCTGAATTTTTCAAGGGCCCAAACAACCGCGAGCATTTCCTTTTCAGTCACTGTATATTTTTTCTGTGCAGGATCCAATACTTTGCTCGCGTAGTGAATCGCATAAGGGATTCCATCCTGTCTTTGTCCAAGCACAGCTCCGACCGCAAAATCCGATGCATCAGTCATGATCTCAAAGGGAAGAGACCAGTCAGGAGCTTGTAATATCGGCGATTCACATATTTTCTTTTTCAGGAGCTCGAAGGCCTCAAGACATTTGTGATTTACAATAAACTCGGTGTCTTTTCCTAAGAGCTCAGTCAGTGGGCGGGCGATCTTTGAAAAATCAGGGATAAACCTTCGATAAAATCCAACATGCCCTAGAAAGGACCGCACTGACTTGACGTTGGTTGGTGGCTCAAGTTTCTTGATCACATCCACCTTGGCAGGGTCGACCTCCATTCCCTTTCTGGAGATGACATGCCCCAACACGATAACCTCAGTCACCATAAAGTGACTTTTCTCCCAAGAGAGTACCAAATTAACCTCCCTGCATCTTTTGAGGACTCGGTCCAAGTGCGCTAAACATGTATCAAATGAATCACCATGGACCGAGAAGTCATCCATGAAGACTTCCAGGAAATCACCCACCATCTCGGCAAATACGGCAATCATGCACCGCTGAAATGTGCCCGGGGCATTACAAAGCCCAAATGGCATGCGCTTGAAAGCGTAAGTACCGAAGGGACATGTAAATGTGGTTTTTTCCTGATCCTTGGGAGCAATAGCTACCTGGTTGTAGCCAGAGTACCCATCAAGAAAACAGAAGAATGCTTTCCCTGCGAGTCTCTCCAAGATTTGATCAATAAATGGCAGTGGAAAGTAATATTTCTTGGTCGCAGCATTCAGGCGCCTGTAATCGACATAGACACGCCACGACGTGGGTACTCGGGTTGCGATCTCAACCCCTTCCTCGTTGGTGACCATCTGGATTCCCGACTTCTTCGGGACGACATGAAGGGGGGCCACCCACTTGGAGTCAGAAATGGGGTATATGAAACCTGCTTTGCACCATTTCTCTATCTCTTTCTTAACCACTTCCCGAAGATTGGGGTTTAATCTTCTCTGAAATTCACGGGAAGGCCTTGCATTATCCTCAACATAAATTTGGTGCGAGCAGAGAGCATGGTTGATTCCGACGAGATCCGACACAGTCCAACCAATGGCTTTTCGATTTCGCTCAAGGACTTCTACAAGCTTAGATTCTTGATCCATGGTTAATGATGAGCTGATGATCACAGGGAATTTATTTTTGGGTCCATTGAGAAATGCATACTTCAGGGTGGGAGGGAGGGGTTTCAGCTCTGGTAGATCTGAATCATCAATCAAATCTGGCTGAAGGTCTTTTAAGTCTGGCTCAGTGATTGTTGGTGGGTGATCATTCTGTGATATGCTAGCCACTGATCTTGAAGGAGAGTGAGTCGGATCGCAAATGTAGTGTGGTAATTCAGCCAAAGCCGAGTTCGACTCGTCATTGATTTTTTTCAAAGATGATGGGATGGACCAGTCCGAAAGGAGTTCTGTGTCATCAAGATTGTATAGGTGTTCAGATTTGTCAGGTAAAAGTTCACCCACAGTATGGCGCATTGTTGCTTCTTCTGATGCGATGGTATCCATGTGAAGATCTGGCAGTTGGTCCCAAGGTCCGGTAGTGCTGATCAGATTACACTCAGATGTTTCAGCCTCTTCAGTGGTGGATTCGGAATCGGGTCTTTGCCATTTTATTTGTCTCATTTCCAAATCCACTTCTCCATCTAGGGAGCGGAATTTCATCATTCCAGTGCCGTAATCGAATACAGCTTTGGCGGTTCGTAAGAATGGTCTTCCCAAGATGATTTGCGACTCTTTCCAATAGTTCGGGGTTTCCATGTCAAGGACAGTGAAGTCCACTTTGTATTCCGTACCCTCAACCATAATGATAACATTTTTTACTTCTCCCTTAGGTCTTTTAGTAGATTTGTCAGCGAATTGGAGTATAGATAGCGATTTCTGAAGAGGTCCTAACTCCAATCGGTAATATAAGGCTAAGGGAAGAAGATTGATGGAAGAACCATTGTCAAGAAGTGTGCGTCCGAATGCGATACCGCCAATGCGGCTTTCCACATAATGAGCACCCAGATCTCTTTTCTTCCTTGGTAAATGCTGGTTTCTCACACATTTGGTAGTGGCCACTGTCAGAACATGAGTCTCCACAAATTAGTTTGTTTTCTTTGTGCGGGTCCGTGTGGGAGTACATTTCATTTTCAAATATTTCTGAAATGCAGGGTTACTGGCCACATATTGATCAAAGGGTACCTTCACAGTTATGTTTTGTTGACAGAATTTTTCCATCACTGGGTCACTCTGGATAGTTTTCTTTTGTCTTCCTTTCTTAAGAGCATGGGGAAAAGGAATGGAAGCATTTGAGACAGGAGAAAGAGATCCAGAATCGTAAATAAGCGCATCTTTATTGACTTTGGAGTTCTTATTACAATCATAATGTTTTGGATCATAATTATGTTGCTGAGATGGTGACAAAGGTATTTTTGCAGCAACGAGAGGTTCAAGGTCCTCTGTGGTCTCCATAGATGCTTTCCCTTTTCTTTGGGCAGAAATCCTCGGGCGTCTTTCGTCTTCATCCTCAGAAGCATCCTCCGGTTGATCTTCCGAGTCATGATGGTCAGCTTCCCTTGCCCGGTCAGGTACGACCACGGTCCTTCCGCTCCTCAGGGACATGGCATTGATTTTGTTAAACGAAAGGGTCTCGTGTTCAGTTGTGGAAAAGTCTGAGTAATATACCTGATTGTTGTGTTGAGATGATTGAGATTTGTTCAAGCTATTGGGGTTAGCTTGAACTTGGGCGGGAATGGCTGTGACAGGGGCAGTCTGTTCTTCCTTCCAACGAGATAGACGATTAACATCTACCCGTAGGTCGTACAGTTCATTCCGGAAGCTGCGAATTTCCTCCAGCATTTGTCTTTGGATATCAATCGGGTCTTCTGGAGGTTTGGATGATCGAGATGCTTGATTTGGAGCTTGATATTGTTGACGATGTTGTTGAGGTTGGTTCTGACGGTCGTGTGGCTGCTGCTGCCTTGAGGGCTGATTGTGTTGTGGAGCGGCATTGTAGGAGTTGGGTGGACGCTGATATTGCTGACGGTCCCCCAGATTACCCTGTCGGGTATTATCCTGAGTGTACCAGATGCCGTTTATCTCGAAAGTCAGAGGCGGGGCTTCTATTACTGTCTCGGCCGGAGGAGATGACTGCTGGGAAGGTTGGACGTAGGATTGGTTCTGAGTCCATGGTTGCGGTTGTCCAGAGCCTGGCTGCTCTTGGACATGGTGCACCTGATAAATTGGGACCGTAGGAGCAGTAGGCATCCCGATCTTGGACACCTTCTCAGTGAGTTCCTCCATTTGTTTTGGAAATTGAGCGAGCCGGTTGTCGATGTCGTTCACCCTTTTATTAATGTGGTCCACAACTGTTAATTTATCTGTGATGATGTTCATGTTGGGCAGCAAGTCCTCTGTTATTTCTGCGACCGTCTGTTTCCCTCCTTTGGCTTGATAGTTGTTCAGTGAATCAGTGTAAGATCTACTAGCAATTTGTGAATGACTAGTCTCCGCCATTTGCTCCAGTATCTTCCAGACGGTATCGGCTCCTCGGGATGTGTAGTTTCCTCCACAGGCAGCGCTGACTAGACCTTGAGTCCCGTGGTTAAGGCCAGAATAGAGGGATAGGACCAGGATGTTATTATCTAGGTCATGGCAGGGACATTTTTGCAGCAGATCTTTGAATCTATCCCATGCATCACAGAGTGGTTCATTTGGCATCTGAGAGAAGCTAGTGATGCGAGTCCTCATCTGATTGGTTCGACTCAAGGGGTAGAATTTTTTTAAGAAGAGGTTCTTGAACCTATCATAGGTGGTCACCGTCACTCCCAAATTTTTCACCCAGTAATCTGCTTTACCCTTTAAGGCGAAAGGTAATGCAGTGAGACGGATATAGTCTTGGCTGACTTGTGGGTGCCTCTGATTAGAACAGATTAGCTCCAAATCACGCAGGAATTCATAGGGTTCTTCATTCGAATTACCATGAGATTGTGGTAATTGATTTATGAAGTGTGGTTTCAGTTCATGGTGAACCTCAAGTTGAGGTGGCTGCAAGTAATTTATGATCCTATATTGCCCTGGATTATAAGCAGCCTCCATTGGTGGCTCTTCCTCTGCATTCATTCTTTCCAATTGTGCCCTCATCAAATTTTGCTGTTGCTCAGATGCAGCAAGTCTTGCGAGAATCATTTGCATAGGATCTTCATTTTGGTCATCTTCAGGATTGGTCTTCTTTGGAGGCATTTTTTGTGAAGCCTTCTTTCCACCTTCAGATTGTGAAAAATAGGAGTCAATAGATTGAAGAGGATTATAGGATGATAATTCTAGGGGAAGGTGTTCCTGAACCCAAGGTGGTTCCGAGTAAGAGTGGCTCAGAGGATTTGAGATTGGAAAGTTTGTGGTAGTAAGAAAAGGGTTCGCTGAGTCCGAACAGAAATTACCACAATTTTCCATTCTTGAATTTCAAGAGATCGATGTTGATCAAATCAAACACAATACAAAATTCTTTTTCACCAACTCACACAGTGAAGGTCGTAAGAGTTCGACCAATTTTCTTGTCAACTTTAAATGGTGAAAAGACAATCTTATTAGCGAGATGAAATTTCGGATTTGGGCTCTAACCTTAAGTGTCGTCTCTCGCTTACTGAGAAAAAATAGAACATCCAAAATCGGGGTTACTCTCCCGCAAAAATTCTTGATTTTATGGGTTATTTGAGATCAGATAAATTTAGCAGTCCCGATTTCAATGAGGTGATCACTGAAAAATTAGATGAGCACAAATACACGTCTACCGTCCAGTCCCAATTTCCTTTAAAGTTATGTTATAAAACAAGAGGGAGGAATTCGGGAAAAGCTGATGCACGCGGAAAACTATGATGAATGCTCAGTTAGAAGACTTACAGTGAATCCTCGCAATCTCCATGTGGGATGCTAGACAGAATTTAAAAGTTATTCTAAATGATGTGCAAACCGATGGAAAAACCACACCTAAGCAGAAAGTTCTATTAGCGAGAAGAATTGATTTAAATTTGGCTAAATTGAACGATCTATGTGCGTCTCAATTAAGTGCAGTGTGGCTTAAGATCTTACGAGCACAAGCAAAAATATAAATGCTCTGAGAGCCGTATGTGCAGGTCTATCCTAATCGCCACTCAAGTCGGGCCCCACCCTCGCCGGAGAGTGAAACAGGCCACGACACACCACAGAATAAAGTTTAGAGGTCTTTCTACACACGCGAGAGTCCAAACGGACACCGCTGTAAAATTGCAGAAATTAAAAGTGCAGAAATTAAAAACCTAGACTCTACTCTCTCTCACGACTCGACTCGATCTTAAATTAATTGCGGTTTTTGGTGAAGTTGCGTCGGTTATTGAAAACCGCTCCACGTACAAAGTACCTCGCAAAAAAAAATAAGAGAGAAAATGTAAGAGAGTGACTCAAAAAAATATATGAAAAATAAAGGCTGAAAATAAATTGCAGGAAAATGAAATTTACAATGAAAACTTCGGGGGTCAGACTACCCGAATGCGGAAAACCGAATGAAAAATTTTTAGACAAAAATCTAAGCCGTTTGCCTCCCCGGCAACGACGCCATCTGACGAATCCGAAAATGCGGCTTTTAAGAGGTTGTTTTTATCGTGTCGTGCGTTGTAGGTGGCAATCGGAAACGATCAAGAAAATACCACAAATGATTTATTCAATTTTTAATATCGTGGTTTTATGTTTATTTTACTTGGGCAAGTCCCAAGGTCGATCACAAGGAGGCAAAGGAACAACCTAGAATTAAGTCTATCAAAGTTCGAGTTCGGTTTTCGAGGCGGTCTTTTTTTTGGAATTTTTCAATGAATTAGGATGCAAAATGCAAATTTGGCCTTATTTTAGGGACTAAAATGTAAATGTCAATCAAACAATATCCGAAAAATACGAAACTTGGCCACAATGTAAACTATAATGAAATGGATGTACTGTAATTTTTTTTGGAATTTTTGGATGCAATATGATTTTTTTATGGATTTTTAAATGCAAACAAAATGATTTTTAATATTTAATTTTAATAAATATCAAACCTACTTATTTTTTAGAATCAAAATTATCTGAGATCTATCAGTAGGTGACGGATCTCAGAAAAATCCTAAATCTCGAAAATGTGGGGTTTAATACCTACTAAAAATTAAATACTAAAAGATGCAAAATGATTTTTACAGGACAAAATATGCATGCAAATGCAAATCTTTTTGGGCACAATGTTAAGACTAATTAACTCCACAAGATGTGATTTTTCAGGAATTTTTAAAGCAACGGTTAGTCAACTATCAATTTCAGAACATAAAATGGGTAAAATATGCCAATTTTCACCAAACAATTATTTATTAATTAATCGTCCGTCACAAAAATATCCACAACATGTCAAAGTGTAGAGAATTAATTAACCAACATCATGCTATTTTTAGATTAATAAAATAATGTAGATAAGAGGTCTAGAATCACAGGGGAACACATGGGTCTGATTGCAATATAAATAAAAAAATATAAAATGTGCAGTCAGGGACCTAGAAGCAATTACCTAAACCGGGGGGGGGGGGGGTACTTCTGCAATTTTCCAGAGGGGCACGTGCGTGTCACGTGCCCTCTGTCTTTGGACTGATGCGCAAATATGTGAACTCCAGGGGGGTTACTGTAATTGACCCAGCGGGTCACGTGCGGATCACGTGACCCCTGGGGATGACAAAGGGACGTTCCCCGCACACGTGCCTCGCACGTGTCGGGGCCTCGGGCTTCGGGCCCGGCCGGCGAAGGTCACTAGAGAACCACCGCCTCTTGCGGTGGTTGGGCGGTGAAGCGAGGCGGAGGCGGTGGCGTATGGTGGTGATGCTGTTGTCGGAGCAGTCGAGGCGTGAAGGGGGCCGGAGCAGAGACGCGCGCGGAGTAGCTTGCGGTGGTCGGCGAGGGAGATGAAGTGGCCGACACACGGCCGTGGGGCGTCGGGGGAGCAGCAGCGGCTACGGAGGAGTCGGTGGTGGCGGCTGATGGCGGTCGGTGGCGTGAGGGCGGAGCGATGGCGTCGAGGTGGTGGTGATGACCGAGTCGTGGCCGAAGCGCGGGGCTCCGGTGGTGTCGAAGGCGGTGGCGTTGGCTCGACGAAGGAGCGGGAGCAGAGCTCCAAGCGGTGGTGGTCGACGGCGTGGGGCGGAGAGCGGAAGAGAGAGACAGAGAGAGAGAGAGAGAGAGAGAGAGAGAGAGAGAGAGAAGGAGAGAGAGATACCTGGAGGAGCTCGACGGCGCCGGCCGGAGCGAGCAGCGGTGCTCGGGGCGGTGCTACGACGAGGATTAGAATCCTCGGATCACGCCGATGGAGGGGACTCGCCGGACTGTCACTACCGGAGAGGGAGGTCTTGGAGATTGAACGGCGGATGCTTGGCAAGGGAGCGGTGCAGTTGGTTTTATAGGGTTAGGGTCTCGCCGGCGATGGAAGAAAATCGGGGGTAGGCCGGGATTCGATTGGGAATCGGAGATGGAGATCTTGAAGGGGATGATCGCGGGGTGGCGCGAGATTCACGGGATGCGCGGGTCGGAGATGGGATTCGCGGTGGTGCGAGATTCGCGGGATCTCCGGCGATGTGAGGCGGCGGCGGAGATCCAAAAGAGGAAAGGGGGGGCTGGAGGAAGATGAGCAGTGGCCGTCCGATCGGGCGAGATCGGACGGCCACGATTGCAACACGTAGCGCAGAAGGGAGGCAGAGGCAGGCACGTGCGGAGCACGTGCCTGAGAGGCACGTGCGCTGCACGTGCTCAGTCTTTTATTTATTTTTATTATTTTTATTTTTTTTTAAAAAAACGAATTATAAATAAAGCCAAAAATGGCTGACACGTGGCGGCACCAGGTGCTGCCACGTGTCAGCACCAGAAAATTCAGAAAATAATTATCTTGTAAAATCGAAAATAAATAGTAAATGACCTCGGATCGAAAAACTTTCTTCACAAAAATTGCTCGTCTCGATGAGATCTACAACTTTCATGAAGACATCAAAACCAAAATCGATCATTTGAACAAAGTGAATTTTTAGGGTATCCCATGTACATAGAATACCTTGATTTTTGGGTTTTATAATTTTTATGTCATTTTTTTATCAGATAAAAATCCGGAAAAATTACGGTAAAATCAGAGATAAATAAATACACTTAATTCTATTTTTTTTGAATTTTTATTGATTAGGAACATATATACATAAAATACAAGGTCAAAAACCGCGAAAATATACAATGTACAAAAGAGGCCCAAAACCCAACTTTCACATACGAGCTCCGATTCACTTGAACTTGGTCTTGTTTTGAAGGTAATTGAATGCACATTAGTTCAAAAGTGAGTAGGATTAAATCGGACATTGGATGGAGAAGATATGTGGTTTTTAGTCCGAAAATCCTGAAATTAGGGTTTGGGTTTTTGGTCCACTCATTTGGGTTAGTTATTTTTTTGTATTTTTCCTTTATTCATGTTAGTGATATGTACACAGTGGAAGTGGTTTTGAGTCATTCGGAGTTAGTAGGAATGAGTTAAAAAATCTGGGAAGTTAGGCTTATTTATAGGTCATTTTGGCTTGGATTTTTGGCTTCTTATTTTATGCAGATTTTTGTGCTAAAATGCAATTCTTATGAAATCATGCACTAATGCTAATTATGCAGAATAGATGCAAGAATGCTGTTGATTTTTAGGGATTTGAGCTTAATAAATGAGATTTAGAGTGATGAATACGAGATTCATCATTAACCCAGTCATCATAATTTCTAAGTCTCGGGATTAGGTTCATAAAATACCTTTAAAATTTTATTTCCTTTTCTTTTATTTTCTTTATTCTTTTATTATGGCTTTAAACAATGTATTTTATACAGATTTTATACCATAAATAATGAATGTTAATGTAGGAAATATAACGATATTTTCACGCATTTAACTAGGGAATAAAGGTCAAAATAAAAGAATAAAGGTGATCAAATGGAGATTCGTCAGCTTGGACCCAACTGGAGTCCTTTAAGACAACCTAAAATGCTTAAGCCCGGGTAGTAGCTCCCTACTTATAAGCTACTACCACACTTTGTGATTACTAGTTGTGGTACGATATTTAGGGTGCTATGATCACCCCCACTTATATTCACAATGTCCTCGTTGCGGAATGACCCATGACATGTTCCCAATAATAGCAATGGCTTCACCTCTTGGTAGCCTAACTCTATGGTAGGGTGGCTCCATCTATTGGGCAACCCTTTCCACCGTTAGAGGGAATCTGCTTTCATACCACATATAACATCCTGGATCCTAAATATGGTCAGTTATGGAGGTTACCAGCCCAGACAAGTTGCTTAACTTGGGCCCAATTGGAGTCCTTGTCCATAGTCGAAAATACTTAAACCTAGGTTGTATAGTAGTAGCCCTCACTACTACCATAATTTGTGATTACTAGATGTGATACTATGTTTTGGGTGCTACAACCCCTACTTTTATTTGCAACGTACTTGTTGCGCAATGGCTCATGACCCACTCCCAATAACAGTGGTAGCTTCACCTCTTGGATAACCATTTCATCCCAACTCTATGGTAGGGGTGGCTAAAACCTCTTGGGACCCCTTTCCCTTATTAGAGGGATCTACTCTAATACCATCCATAACGTTACGTGCCCTAGACATGGTCTGTTATGGGGGATTATTAGCCCATACACCTTATTGGATTGGGCCCAATTGGAACCCTCGTCCACAACCTAAAATACTTAAGCACATATTGTATAGTAGTGGTCCCCACTACTTATAAGCTACTACCACACTTTACGATTATTAAATGTGGTACTATGTTTGGGGATCTATATAGACATGGTATAAGACTAAGAAAGATGTATGCTTGATAGGAAATCTATTACCAGTTACAACATGGCAGAGAACTTGGTAACTTATATGAGAAAAAAACAAACAATTGTCTCTTTCTCAAGTTTTGAGAGTTAATACAGAGTTGTGGCTCATAAAACAACATAACTAATATGGATTTAATGAGTACTCATAGATCTTCATGTCACTCCATCAATATTATGAAGCTCAGGTGGGAAAATCAAGCAGCAATGAATACGGTCAACAACCCTAGATTTCATGAATGTACTAAACAAGTGGATATTGAGTGTACGTGAACTAGAGACCTGATACAAAGCGTGTCATTGCATACTGTCAATGTACCTTCTATGAATCAGGTTGTCGATGTGTTTAGAAAAACCAGTCGCTCATACACAATTTGGAAAATGTTGCAACAAAAGATGAGTACAATTGATATATTTGCTCCAACCAGAAGGATAATTTTGAGTGATGTTATGTTCCACTCACTCAAGGTCATGCTAGTTTTTTACTAGTGTGGTGACTCTCTATGTAGTCCTAATCCTACGCCTCCACCTATTTAAGAAACCCTAGCGCAGCATAATGACATCAAGTCATTACCATATCTCTTTCTTCTTAAACAAATAAAGCAATGTTATAGATCCAGCTACTTTACCAAAGTATCTTATTAGTTAACGAGCATATGAGGTATGTATAGGTATCCTGGTGAATACACGAGTTCACATTTCTCAAGGATAGATTGAGCTGTCCAGTTGTGTACCTCCCAAAGCCCACTAACCTCTTCAAGTTTTTTTAAGACCGGAAGAGGGGGAGACACTCTGTAGTGTCTATCCCAAGTTTATTGATAAAAGTTCAAGAAGACTTACAAAAGTCAAGACTCAAGGAGAGTCTTAGAATGGAATATTACATTTTTCGCATAGAAATAATTTAAAGAGAAGAGGGAGTTGTTTCTGACTATCCGGACTGCCTACACAACTGCAAGGGGCTGAAGAAGATCCTCTTTAGTCTGATCTTTGACCTCAAATAAGGAATTCCAAAACGAGTCCAGGTTCTGAAGGAATAACCAATCCACCTCATTATCTTGCCAGATAGGTAAAGGTTTCTCCCAATTGAAAAAAGTTGATCAACTGACTCAATCTGCGTCTCACAGAGAGGGCATCTATTAGAGATAATTTCAAACAATATGGTGCAACGATCTCTAGTAATGATGCATTTTATATGGAAATACCCATGAAGAATACAATTCTACTTGACAACTTCATGTTCTAGATAAAGAAACAATCACGAATCAAAGTAACTGTCCTTGATTGAGGCGATCTACGTATAATATTATAGGCACGCTTGACAGTGAAATGATTGGACCTCTACATCCAGTGGTCCATCCAGTGGTGGCATGTCGACATGTCTGATGGAATCCCCAAAAGTAGTAGAAACTCTTTAAGGCATTGATCAGAGAAGTCTGTTAAAAACGATGCATCCAGTTTCCGTCAACCAAGCACTCTGCCACCTTTGCATCACGATTAATTGTCAAAGCAAACAGATGTGGGAACCTTTAGGAGAATGTTCTGATGCCTGAATAGTTGGTAGTCCATAAGTAAACATATTACCATCACCTAGGGGTGGAAGAAAAATATCCTAAAAAAGAGGTAGCACTGATCGGATCCCTTTCCAGAAGGAATACAACCCGGAGGTGAGGTAACGAGTATTGAAAACCAATACCATAAATCTGGCAAATGAGTCTATAGCATATATCATCGCTTTTACCCCAAATCCTGCTAACCATCTATAGGAGAAGAGCTTCATTCATAGAATCTAACCGTAGTATCCCTAGACTACCATCTTCAAGAGGCAATGTAATTGTGGTCCAGTCAACAAAATGTAACACATGTCCCTCCTGGTCTATTTTCCCCCAAAGAAAATGCCTCATAGGCATCTTCAGTCGACGTCAAATACCAACCGATAGCAAGCGTGATGAAATGAAGTATGTGGGGATGGCTGATAGAACCACTTTCATGAGCACTAAACGACCCCCCAGAAGGAATTGATGTCTTCTAGCCTGAAGGTTTCTTCTCCAATTTCTCATTGACAGGGAGCTTGTCTGCAATCTTGAGATTATTGATCGACAAGGGAATAATCAAATAGCGAATTAGGAGCGAGCCTCTCTCCATGCCAAGTTCCGCACAACAGTCACGATCATCATCAAAGGAGTGCCCAACAGAACAATAGTAAACTTCCCATGATTGAGTACCATCCTAGAAAGCTCTCCAAAAAGTCTCTACTGTATAGGCCATTCCTCTAGACTCCTAGACACTCCTATCAATAAAAAATAGTATTGTCTGCGTATTCCAACATGTGAATAGATATCCCATCATAAGTGTGTCCCCTCGAAATCTCACCACGCACCACCTGGGCAACCATGCAAACGAGCACATTAGCTGCGATCATAAAAAGCATTGACACTAGGTGGCATCCATGTCTAACCCCACGTCGTGGCTAGAAAAAAACAATACTCATGTCTTACCATTGACAAGCATCGCGTAGGAGGTCGTGGGGGCACAATGTTTCACCCGAGAGATCCATGTCTTAGGGAAACCACGCTTCGCCATCGCCATCCATAAGAAGCGCCAATCCACAATGTCATATGCCTTGGAGAAGTCAACCTTCCACAACATCCCCTTCGACCCATGTCTTTTCCAGTCCACAATGATCTCAGCTGCCATAACCAGGCTGTTAACAATCTGTCTCTTAGGAATGTAGGCACATTGATAGGTGAAATGAGGTGCTTCATCATACGATTCAATCTTATATGTAATACCTTTGCCACAATCAAATAGATAACAATAGATAAGGTGATTGGCCGGAAATCCTCAATAGCCTCGGAAACATCATTCTTTGGAAGAAGGAAAATTAACATCCTATTCAGCTTGTTAAAGCCTGCATTGGAATTGATGAACTCCTCAACCACATCAACAACCTCCTTTTGACGAGCTCCCAGAACTTGCAAAAAAGAACACAGTAAAACTATCCAAAATGGGGCACCGTTAGTGTTAAAGTTCCAAACTGTCACCTTCACCTCCTCCGCGGTCACCATCTGAATCAAATGATTAGCATGATGTTCTGACAACAAGGAGGACCCATGCCCTGACCATCTCCAAGATCTACTTGTATTTCTTCTCGAGATCTCGTAGAAGAGATCCACAATGGTCTGCCCATCTGAAGATCTCCCTCAACTCGGTTCCCATTCACCACAAACGAACAGATCTGGTTATGTCTGCACCTCCCACTAGCAATTCTGTGGAAATAATTTGTATTTGCATCGTCGTCTTTCAGCCAAGAGTGTCGAGATCTTTGATTCCATTATGCCACACTTTTCTTTTCCCCTTCTAGGATAACTTTCTCTATATCTAATATCATACGAGGCTTGGCGACGGAAATGGGGAGCAAGAAAGCATCCAGAAGTTCTGAGGACGGCAGAAAACTGTCAATACGAGATCGGGAACCCGAATTGCATCAGCTGAATTTAGTATTTGAAGTATCGATCACCTTCAGCTCTAGATCATCACTCGGCTCCAAAAAGTCGACCAAACCCGAAGAGAGGGAGAGAAGGGAACTGGTTGCTATTCTTCATTGGTCAAATATGTAACTGACCATTATTGTATCGTGTAATCTTATTTTCCATGTGTTTCTATAGTGGTGGTTGATTGCGCATCCGGTTTCTTCTTCCTATGTTGTGAATCATATTTAAATTTTCAATGGCAAGAAAATATTTATTAGGTATATCGAATTTGATCACATAAACCTGTCA
Organism: Ottelia alismoides; assembly: GCA_037367405.1. Taxonomy (NCBI): domain Eukaryota; kingdom Viridiplantae; phylum Streptophyta; class Magnoliopsida; order Alismatales; family Hydrocharitaceae; genus Ottelia; species Ottelia alismoides. Next base: position 536,852 of record JAZKJV010000114.1, read on the forward strand.
TTTAGTTGAGTGGGATTATTCGAGTTCGAGTGGATTTACATATAATGAGTTGAATGCAATATAGAGCGGAGTCATTGAAAAAGAAAATGAAACCATTGTTAGTTCAGTAAAGTGGAATCAAATATGCGATAATCCCTAAAGAGAATGGAATCACAAGCCTAATTTGGAAGTTAACGGAAAGGAGAATGATACTAAATTAAAATTCCAGCTGATCTCATATAGTAGAAATCACCTCCAATAACGTTGAACGAAACTTGAGAGCACACTCTCGAGGAACAAGCCGATAATAGACAAGAAAGAGAAGGAAAAAAACACTCACCATCGGGATTCTGGAGCTCTGTTAGTGTTGCTCGTACTTCTTGGGGGGGCTAAATTATTTGGGCGGTGGGGTGGAGGGTGGGGGCAAATTATTTATCTAATTTACTTTGTCATTTTACTTGTTAGTATTTCGGAAGGGACTCCTCTATTACAATGTGAGTGACAAAAGCTATTTTGTTGAAATTTGTTTCTTAAAATCCAACCTATAAATCTTCGAATAATGTTATACATATCCTTCGATTTTCACTCAAATCCACGATCATTTGCTATTTTATATCAATAGTAAAGAGTCTGTTTCTCTTTTAAATAAGATTTAAGTTGCTTAAATATTTATTGGACTTTTAACCACTAAGATAAATAAGAAATGATATCGAATTTGAGAGAAATTTGGAGGATATGTAGAACATTAACGGAAGTTTTAATTTACGAGGTTGGGTGTGTGGAAACGAACTCAATCTATAAGGCGGGCTTCCAATAATTTTGTAATGGATTGAAAATAATATTGGGAAAGTATTTTTTACAAAAAATGCCCATATAAACTTATAATCGAACATAAATAATATTTATAAACATCGTATTGACAAAAAGATCCCTAGAAAACTGTTCATATCACTGAAATACATATTTATTACTGTGATATTAAGTAGAGTTTAATGGGGCTGCCCCCACACCGTTTTCGGCGTTTTTTTATTTTTTTATTGAAAAATATCGCATGTATATTAATCCCTATATCCCTTCTATATGCCATTCGAATTTCGTCAGAAAGAGAGACTCCTACAGCCTCCATCCAGATAATCATTTTTTAACGGTAACATGATTTTTTCAATCGACACCATCTCGATGGAGGCCGTAGGAGTCTCTGTTTCTGACGAAATTCGAATGACATATATGAGAGATATAGGGAGGAATATACATGGCGATATCTTTAAAAAAACGCCGAAAACGGTGCGGGGGCAGCCATTGTTGGCTGCCTCAAAGGGGCAACCCCATTAAACTCTATTAAGTAATGTCATTAAATTTAATATGTTCAAACAAGTAACATTATACAATATTTTTTTACTTATATGGATGAAAAAAAATATAAATATGTCTATCAATCTTTTATCATATGTGTTATACGTATTTTGACATGTGTACATGTATCCGCATACTATTTTAAAATCGATGCAGATAAAAATAGGGTTGCAAACATGCGGATACAAATATGCATGTATCCATATATGTATAGGGTAAAATGGGGCTGCTCCCTTGAGCGGGAGCTAACTTGGCTCCCCCGCCTCATTTTCCTCATTTTTTTATTTTTTTTGAAAATTTCTTCCGTGGATTTTCATCAATATATCCCTATATTATGCTATTAAAATTTTGTATGAAACAGAAACTCCTGCTGCATCCATCCAGACGGAGTAGTTTTTAGCAATTATGTTGCTGTTAAAAAATGACTGTCTAGATGGAGGCGTAGGAGTCTCTGTTTTGCACGAAATTTTAATAGCATAATATAGGAATATAGTGATGAATATTCACAGAAGAGATTTTCAAAAATAAAAAATAAAAAAATGAGGAAAATGGAGTGGGGGAGCCAAGTTAGCTTCCCTTTATGGGTAGCCACATTAAACCCATATGTATATGAGTTTAATGGGGCTGCCCACTAGGGGCAACCAACAATGGCTGCCCCCGCGCCATTTTCAGCATTTTTTTATTTTTTTTGAAAAATATCGCCATGTATATTCATCCATATACCCCTCCTATATACCATTCGAATTTCGTCAGAAACAGAGATTCCTACGGCCTCCATCGAGATGATGTCGATTTAAAAAATCCTGTTACCGTTAAAAAATGACTGTCCGGATGGAGGCCGTAGGAGTCTCTGTTTCTGACGAAATTCGAATGGCATATAGGAGGGATATAGGGATGAATATACATGGCGATATTTTTTGAAAAAAATAAAAAAGCGTCGAAAACGACGCGAGGGCAGCCATGTTGGCTGCCCGAAGGGGGCAGCCCCATTATCTCTATGTATATACTAGAAAAATATGCAGTCATATCCATTTTAAGAAGATCTTAAAAAATGAAAGAGGTATCTAAATCCATATCTATATATGCAAAGAAAAAAAAGAAAGATCATTATCTATACCATATATGCTAAATAAAAATTAATCCATGACGATTTATAAACATGTACGATGATGGACATATACGAATGTGTCAGTATCCGATTATGCACATCATGTAATATTAACGATTAATTGTTGTAATTAGATCATATATATATTGATTTTTTTTGTTGAGATATGGGGGCCTATTATACATAACATATATATTTTAACTATTAAATAATGTATTTAGATTATATATAATACTATATATTAAATATAAATATGGACTTTGGTTGAGAGATGGGGGGCTAAGCCCCCCCCGTCACTGCTAAAGGCCAAATCTCTGCATTGAGAATGATTGGAGATGTTCCACCGGAAGGAAAGCTTGGAACATGAAGTCGAAGGTCTTCTAAAGAGCAAGGAGCATCCCCATAGTTAGGACTGGCCGGTGAAGATGATGTTAGGATTATAGTCAAATTAGGATGAGAAATCCTAATAGGATTGGACTCCTAATCCTAATAATAGTTGAGTTGTATTCTATTTATAATCCTATTGAGAATAAGACTATTGAATTGTAATTGGGTTATATATAGAGGTGTGGAGGCATTGCCTCAACACCACCACAACAATGTAACCTCTAGAGAAAGGGGAGTGATAGAGATAAGAAAGAGATGAGAGAGCGAGGGAACGGAGAAAGTTGTGCTCGTTCTAATTTATATTAAACTTTCTTCTTTGGTGGTCGCGAGAGGTGACCGACCACCGTTATATCTGATTGTTTTTCTTTCACATGCTTTCGTGGTGGTGGTCGATTGTGCATATACATCCGCATCCATATCAGGTGATTCATATTCCCAACAACCAGTATTTGAGAGGATACGTTACCGGCAGGTCGTGACTCAACAATTGGTATCAGAGCTGAGTTGTTACCACCTGATTGTAGCCCATCAGGCGGAGGTCGCACCTCAATGACAAATCACATCGTTGGGACTAGGGATGAGGCAGGAACATGGACAAGGGTTGGGGGGGGGGGGGGGGAGGCAAGGTTGGGACCTCCTCGTGGTGGAGGCATAGGCGATGATAGCTTAATCTCGCAATGAATGAGGGAAGTGGTGGCCGAAAGCGAGACCTCCTTGCTTATAAAAGGTGGAGGAGGACGATATGCAATACCCATGTGCCTGTCAGAGGCCAAGCTACTGGGCTCAGGCTGCTAAAACCTTGTCTCTTCAAGGGCTTCTAAAACCCAAATACAAAGCCGCATCGTGCTTTTGAGGAGATGCCTTTGTATGCATAAAAACAAAGCTATCAGCTTCTACATACACACTAATACCCAAACCCTAATGGTATATGTTATATGCTAATATTTGAGATATATTGCTGTTTTTTAATTCATTCCCCTATAAAATACAATAGCACAATCAATCGTAGAATGACATTACATTCCATCATAAACACACATTGCATTCCAAAATAACCAATCAAAACATTCAAAAGAATACTTCACTAATTTAAACAAAACAATTCTCAATCACAAGTTACAAAAAAGAACATCATTGACGTTTATGCATTAGAACGTATTTAGGCTGTGTATCTCTTTCTTATGGTGGTCAATGACTAGCATGATCACTTTGCAAAACTGGTAAAACATCTCCGTCGCAAACACACTCCAAGTCGAGTGTTAATAAATATAATGGTCGACGACGACAAATGCATCTGACAACCGCATGGAGAAGGAAGAGGTGAGAGTAGCAGATGGAAGAGAGTATCGGGTGAGTGGAACAACCGTGAGTTTGTCATAGGGGAGGGCGATATCAAAATTTTGCGACAAACAACTAATTTTTTTTTAAAATATCAACTGATAAGCATCATTATATGATACACTGCTAATGATATAACAACAAATATTACATTCGTCGCTAATATCAAGTATAAAAATAATTCCGCAACGAATAATATCATCCACACATTTTGCTGTGGTGATTGAAATATATCTTTGAAGATCACTTACTACTTCGTTACTTTCTAAAAATTCGGGTACAACATTAAAATTGGCTTTATAGGTCAATGACTTTTTTAATATAATTTATTCTGCATTTTAATTTAGAAATTAAATGATACATGAAAAAGGGTATTGGGGGTCAATGCTTGTTGACATTGACAGTATTTAATATTGACAGAAATAAACTAATCTTAATATAAACGCATCAATTTAGTCATGAATATACCTAAAGCACTTTAGATTATTAGGTCATGTCAATCATTGGCCGTAATCGTCAACAATATGAAGAGAACACGCAATCTGCCATGTTATGGGATAACATAATCCCAGACATCTAATTTAATATTAGTGGAATATATGTTTGGGGGAAGCCAATACAATACCACATGGGGAGTTGGGAAGATTATTCGAATCAAATCAAAATTATAGTCCATAAATCCACACTAATATTACAGGCCTTAGAAAGTCTTCGAGACCTCACATGGGAGTCCACCATACCTACACGACAAGTGATATTAGAAGTCAAATTGAAATAAATTCATGGTTTTTTTACACAATTATCCCAATAATTTCGTCCAACCTAATACCATTTATACTTTATATAACTAATATAAGTAATTAACATGTTACTTGACATGTAAAGTATTAAAATTTTATTTAAAACTAGTGTCACATATGAAAAACTTAAAGTGTATCATATTAATACTTGTATTATTCAGCTTATACACACACAAACACATATACACACAGTCGGTCCGGACTGTGTCCATCCTCAAAACTCCTAACTCAAGCCCGACCTATGAGCAGACTGAAGGGGCTGGACGAGCGGGTCCTCAGCCCGTTGGTTAGATCTACCGACAAGCGATAATAGAAGTCAAATTAAATGAAATTATAGGATTTTTTACATAATTATCCCTAAAATAACGCCCAACTACATGACAGTCCTTATAATCTGTGTAATTACACATCGTTCATTGCAAGCTTACTCTATTTAATTCTATGCTCCTCTCCAAGGTCCCATTTGTTGGATTGGAAAGGAATTGCAATGGAATAGATAGAATTAAGAACAAGAATGGAATGATGTAATGCAAACAGGAATATTTTTTTTTCATTCCCTTATTGGTTCGAATTAGAAATGGAACTTTGAATATGGTAAACATTTCTTTGTTATTTTTGATAGGGAAAAAAGAACAGAAAGAAGCTAACCTTTCTATACATATTTCCATAAATATAGGAATAGAATTGGTATCCTCTGTGATGCCTCGTTCCCTTGCACGTTAATTTGAGAGGTAGACGAGACGTCCGGTCATCTTTGATTGACTCTCTTAACGAGCTGGATCTAAATATCCAATAATAATCATAACACAAGTATATATAATTACCATTTAGAATATAAAAATAAATAAAGAATAATATAGCAATGTTATTTATATTTACAATTCACCAATGATGAAGCCAATGGTGTATCATTTTACAACATGACTAAATTGCATAAAGGAGATAAAGTTCGAAACCGTTAAATCTTGTTAAACATTTTTTTTAATAGTAGGCCCGGTAATTTCTGGGGTCAGAAACATCCCCACTAGGATTCGAACCCAAGTCTTTTAAAGTGGAGGCACACTACTATACATCAGACCACTCCTCGGGTTCTTGTACATCATTTACTAATTACACACTTCTGCATATCATTACACCAGCCTTAACCAACACGATTGGAAGACCACATAATGACACAATAATGGAGGATGTCATAAATTACATATAACAAACATATATATGAAAAGGGAAAGCAAAGATGATAATGATTTCATGAACAATTATATATAATGAAGCAACATGTTATATGTAATAATTTGAAAGTATCCCGAAGTTAGTAGCAAGAGTAGATGTCACAATAAAATCACATATTCTTTAAGAAAGCATGTGGTACAATCCAAATGTATGTGAGTATAGGGAACAATTATTAGATCAAATGACAAGCAATCATTATGTTCTTCATTATTTACTTGATTTAAATCTATGCTAATAAGATATCAAATTTTGTTCTCAACATATATTCTCAAGATGAGTTGAATATTATAGATCAATAATTGACCATTAATAAAAAACTTTATGTTTACTAGATGTGATACTAGCTATATTTAGGGCGTTACAAGTTGTTTAGGTCAGTCATCTCTGATAACGGACCGAGATAGGGAACAAAACATTGTAATTGGTATTAAAGCATATTCCTTTTAATAATGAAAAATGTTACCCAATAGGTGGAATCACTCCTACCAAAGAGATGGGAGGAAAGGTCTACCCAATGGCGTTACATAGAGTGGGGCCAGCACTAGGGATGAGCATTGGGCTGGGCCGGCCCGGCCCAGCCCGAAGTCCAGTCCTAAAAGCCCGGTCCGACCCAAGCCCAAACGAACATTGGGCCGGGCTTAGGCCCGAAATTTTTTTGGGCCGGGCTCGGGCTTGGCTTGACCCAGCCCGACCCGGCCTACGGCCCGAACCCTTCCCATATCCTACACATATGGAAACTCTCACATGTCATGCACACTCTGTTCATGTATCCTATCTTCATACAATGTTTATAAATCAAGAAAGTCATGTGTGAGACATATGAGTTGATGATCATTGTATTTTATTTCAGAACTAATTTTCTTAATTAGTCTATGTATTAGATTCTGGTGGTTATTTTTGAGTTTTTAGTGTTTATTTTTTCTATTATAATATTTTTTATTATTGAACCTTTACCCAATACGAGCATTATGCTCATTTTTTTAACATGCAGTGCCTAGTGCACCTGTTGTTAACTGTGCAAACTTGGTTCATTCTTTCAATTTCTGTAATGAGAGATGTTTATGGTATATAACATTGAGTGGACTTGTATAAAATGAGAAATCATCTCCAGCAGAATTGAGTTCTACTTGTTTCACAAGTATTATGGCATATGTTTTAAACAATTTTAGCTCGTCTAACTTGAATTGAGATTGACTTTAAACACAAACTCAAAGTTAATAATATATAATGGGTTAAGATGGGTCGGGCCTGGGCTAGGGCCGAACCAAAAAATATTTGCGGGACTAAGCCTGATCTAAGGCCTGAAGTTTTTAAGTGAGCTTGGGCCTGGGCCCTTCATGGCCGGCCCAGCCCGACCCATGCTCATCCCTAGCCAGCATTCAAACATAATACCACATCTAGTAAAGTGTGTTATAAGTAATACGAGCTACTACTAGACAACTTAGGCAAAAGCTCCTATTGGGCCCAAGTCCAATAAGTTATCTAGGTTAGTAATCTCCCGTTCCATGCCGCGATAAGACCCGAGATGTTGTATTATGACCGTGAGACTGTAAGTACAATGTCCGTCAAATATACTTACTATCGTTTTTAACACCAGTCTCATGATATAGTGGTAGCGTGTTTTGAAAAGGTCAAAAATCATTGTTCGTAATTCAAAACTCCACTTAACTTTGTTTTTTTTATTTTTTGATTTTATAAAATTAGTATGTATTATCTCGTATTTGTACATTGGTTGTGATGCATCTGCCGATTGTCTTATAGGATTTCTAGTTGTTGTGGAACAATTAGGAGATTTCTGGAAGAAATACGAGGTTCTGCTTCTGGCGGCAACATGTTATTGGACGGCGGTTCCGCGTATGTAGTCAAATCAATACGTTCTAAGAAGGAATATTTAAATATCAATCTCATCAATCTCATAAGTATCATACGAATCCCATCAATCGAATCAATTTTTTGAGAAATACGAGACATCTAAGTCGTATAAGTAAAGAGATCTATTCATTGATAAGAAAAAGAAAAAATGTGAACGCTGATTGGATTGATGATAAAATAGAATCCTGAATCGCGAACAATGATTCGATTGATGATGAAGAAAGATAATTCTTAGTTCAGTTCTCCATCCTAACGATAGAGAAAAGAATGGATCAAATTCTATTGAGTCTGACTCATATTTGATCCACATTTTGAAACACTACAAGTAAATTCAAGTAGATTTTAAGGTGACTTTTACATTTGCACCCTTCCGAATTTGTCTAATAACATGTATGTCCACTTATCTTTTTTGCAGTTATACTTGGGTTTGCTTCTCGTAGAAAGGTGTTTGGTCCTAATATATGTTATTGCCTTTTAACACGAATAATCGCTTTGTTAGAGACATGATTATAAGTGATTTATAATTTGCGGGTCTTCAGTTTGGTGCCTTAATTTTTCATTATTTTTTATTTAAAATTAAATTTTATAAAATCAACATGTATCACCTCACATTGGTGCATTGGTTGTGTTATCTTACCCGATTTCGAGTTTGGCCCATGTTTTGAAACATGCAGTGTACTTAAATTCAAATAATAATTTTAGTGAGGTGTTTGAATAAATAAATTTTAAATTTATAATTGAACTTAACTTTGATGTTGATATGAACCAACCAACTTTTTTATATTTTACGCTGATATGAATTGTTAATCTTTTAGGCCGTTGCAAAGATTTTCTATAAATTTTAATATTTTACAATTATTCATTTATTTTACCTAATTGCACATAAGATGATAAAAACATCGACGAATGTGAAAATTATATCACCATATCCATAATGATAGCAAATAAGGATTGGATATTAATAATCATGAAACTGCTTTATGAAATAATTTAAATATAATAAATAGGATCCATGATAGTTTACCTATAAAACAAAAACAGTAAATCACTAAAATACAGTTGGCCTATGGAGACAAGTAGTTGAATATTCGTTGTAACATGCCAATTTCATCATAGTAAGCATACTTATTTCATAATAACAATATCATAGAAATGGGAAGTCATGAAATTTATCAAGTTATAAATAAATGCATGAGTATATTTACATATCACTACAAAAAATTTGAGCCATCAAATTCCGTCTCTAAATTAGCCGTTGTTAAATATATAATGACGATATTATTTGTTACAAAATAGTTTTTCGTACTCGAAATTAGCGACGAATATCATATATGTCGTTATATAATTAGCAACGGTCCACAAAACAATGTTTCTTCGTTGCTATTTTTCAAAATATCAACTAAATGTCGCTACTTTTTTAGTTTAAAATTTAGCTATGATTAATTAGAAGTTTAAAAAATAGCAACGGATAAGCATCACTATGTGAACCGTTGCTAATGATATAACGACAGATATTATACTCGTTAATTTTGAGTATGAAAACTCATTTTGCAACGAATAATATCGCCGTTATATATATTTAACAACGACTAATTTAGTGACAGATTTTAAAAATACAGTAACTATAGCTCAATTTTGTTGCAGTGTATCAAAATGGATATATGATTTACATATATCAAAGTAATATCGACATCAATGTTCATTTGAAGCTGATATGGATATGTGATAACACGACCGATCACTAGGGTAGAAGGTACAGAAATAGGTCGTTGTGACCCCAAGCGATCAGACAATGTATATCAAGAAAAATGAACCACTCGAAAAAGATCAATTCAAGAAAATCACGAAAAGCGGTCCTGCTATATGTTTAACCTGGTATAGCACCCAGGGTCGAACTCAAGGAGCACGGATTGGCTAAAAAGCCTACGAAGTAGTCAAAAAAATCAGAGAAAAAGGGAAAACATTTTTTAGTGGTTTTTAATTGTTTTTAAATTTTTTTGGAATTTTTAATATGTGAAAAAAATGAGAAAAGCCAAAGCAAGCACACTTCAACAAATTATTTAATGCATCAAGAAGTAAGCAAAAATTCAGACAAAAAATATTTTTGTGTGTTTTATATTTTTCTGTGTTTTTGGTAAATTTTTGTGATTTTTATGATATTTATTTTAATTTCTAAAAATCAAACAGTAAGAAAAACAAGGGGTACTGTCCAGCCAAGCCCAAAATCCAAAGATAAAATATCTAAGGATCTCAAGAGGGCCTGGAGGTATTTTTCCTGTATTCTAGATAAAATAAGGAAAATTTGAGCACCAGAATATTGTTTTTGGGTTTTTAGATTATTTATTATAATTTTTATGAGTTTTTAGGTGTTTTTGAATTTTTAGGGTTTTTAAGCAATGAAAAATAGCCAAATTGGCTAGAAAATCAAGAAACACACAAAAAAACAGTACCTAATTTTTGTGGAATTTTTGAGGGGGTTTTTATATTTTTTTGGGATTTTTAATTCTAGACAGTAGCTAAAATAGAGGTTTTTGAATTTTAAAAAATAACAAATACAATAAAAAAATGTCCTCAAAAATTCTCAAAAATCCTACAACATGGCAGGAGCCATGTGTCAAATTTTCATCGAATTTGGAGGTGATTTGATATTTTATTCAAAAATCACACGAGGGCACTGTGCACATGGACTGAAGTGCAAATACCCGAAGTTCTGGGGGTCAGGTGCAATTAACCCAGCAAGTCACGCGCGCGGCGCGTGCCTGGGGCACTCAGGGACCTTCTAGTAAGAAAAACAAGTCCGAGGACCTTTTGGTAATTCGTACCAAAAAGTCCAGGGGCTGTGTTGCAAATAACCCACTAAAAGACGCACATGTGCAATTAAAACACTCACAGGGGCATATATGCAATTACCAAAAAGTTTTCATTCATTAACAAACAACCAGAACTACAGGACTAATGTTGCAAATACACCAAATATACACGTGAAGAAGCACGTAGCTCACACAGACAGGGGCATAAGTGCAAATACTGAAAAGTACGAGGTCCAATGTGCAAATAAACCAACGTAAATAAAAGACGCAAAATATTTACAGGACTGAAACGTAAAGCATAAACTAAGAGGGGGCCTACGGTAATTTACCCCTTTATTACGTCGACGGCTGGATGATGGACGCGTGGCTGATCTAACGGTCCTGGACGACGGGCGCCTCTCTCCTTCCGCGCGTGGGCCTGATCGACGTCAGTGGAGGAGACACGTGGAAGATCTGACGGCCTCGGGTGCTGGTGTCTCTCTCTCTGCGCTAACGGTCCAGATCGTCCCTCGGGCTGATCAAGCGGTGGCTGCAGCTCCTGAATGGAGGGACGTGATGCGAACTGGGGAGCTGAGGGCGATCGGACGGTGCTCGAGGACCCTGGAAGAACAAGTGGTCGGCGAGCTTCGCCGGCCTCGTGCGAGCGCGGTGGTCCTCCTCGGCTGCCTCTGGATATCGGAGAAGATTCGCGATGAAGTTCCGCAGTTGTTGGTGCCCTCCGATGGCCCAGCTGAGCCCTGGAGGGGCTCCGGCGAGGTCGGCGGAGGGAAGCTCCTGGCCTGGATGTAGGGAAGCCTCAGATGGCCTCCTCCGGACCTGCAAATGGGTCAGAAGCTTCGCGGGTCGAGGGCAAAGTGCCTCGACCCGATGAGGCGGCGTGAAGGTGGTCTATGCGTCGGGATGAGCGAGCTCCGGCGAGCGACAGACGGTGGAGCTCGAACCCCTGCTCCTGTGCGAGCTGGGTTGAACGAAGGGGCGGAGAAGGCGTGTGGAGGAAAGGCGATGGTGAACGTGGGTTCCGACGATCGAAAAGGTATGCGAGATGGCCGGAATCGACGGAACGCGGCGGAGCTACGATTTGGGGATAACTCGAAATTAAGCGAAATGGGAAAGCTAGAAGGTTACCTGGGCGGTGTGGTAGACTGTGCTAGAGCTGAGGTAGCTCCGGGTCGTGGCCTCGAAGGTCGTCTGGTCCTGAGGCTCAAGCTCCTGCACTGGGCGGAGCACGGCGGCGCTAAGTCGCCGGATCAGTGGTCCGGCCACCCCCTCCTCGCTGCGACACGGGCAATCGAGAGCTGTCACCTCAGGGACTGCTGTGGAGGTCACGGGACGAAGGGTGGAGAGCCAAAGATGGATAAAGAATGCGGCGGAGCTCAGACTATATACCGTGGAGGATCCGGCAAGAATCGATCGGGTAGGGTAGCGTGAAGCGCGGATCCCAATGCAATCCCCCGGGCGATGATCTCGGATGCAAGAAGAAGGATTAGGACCCGGGGTTTGCGCGAATGGCGGGCGGATCAGGCGGAGAAAAATCGGAGAAATCGGGTCGACAGCCCGATCCGCGAGAGAAGAGGGTCCGCGGGGGGAGTGGACCGGGGGGTCAACATCCCCCGTGGACCAATCAGGAGAGGCCACGCCATAAATAATTTAGAAATTCGAAATAAAATAGAAAATGACCGAATTATTAAAAACTCAAAACATAAAATATTTTTGTTTTACTTTTTTCTATTTTTTGTGATTTTTAATTAATTTTTCAAAATAAAAATAAGGTATTTACATAATAGGGCTATATATAGGTATGTGTACAATATGGGGTTTTTTTAATTTTTGATTTTTAATTAGTTATTTTTATACATTTTTATCCCTCTTTTATATTTTATTTATTTATAGAATAAAATGAGGAATGAAAGGATATTTTTATTTTATTTTTATTATTTATATACATAGGTGAAATAAATAGTTATGTACAACTATATACATGGCATATGTACAATATATTTTTGTAATTTTAGCTTTTGATATTTTTATTTGATTTTTTGTTTTGTTTTGTTTCTTTTTGTTTATTTTATTTACAACATATAACATAAAATATTTACAAAAAGTTTTGAAAATAAATAAATTTATTTACAAGGTTAAATACATGTAGAAGCATGGTCTATATACATGGTGAAAGGGCATTTTTTTGAATTTTTGATTTTTAGATTTTTATTTTGTTTTTAATAGCTTCTAAATATATACAAAATATGTACAAGCATATTTTTGGGTGAGGAAAATGTAATTTTATTTATTTATATAGATATTTACACATGAGCTCCTATCTCCTTCTACTGTGGCTTTTATGCGGTCAGGCCCATGCTGAGCCCTCCCTTGGGTTAGGTTGCTCAATATTTATTCTAAATATTTCCCTCTTTTTCTTTTTCATCTTTATTCTTTTATTTTTGCACAAAAACATGCTAATTATAAGTATTTACACAATGCATGCTTTTGGTAATTATTTGTATTTACATATATCTACATGCATTTGCAAAGGTTTTTGTAGCTAAAATATAAGAATAAAGAGTGATGATCACCCCCCTATACTTAACTTTGCTAGTCCCTTAGCAAACACTTATTTGAAAAAGAAGTGAAAAAGAAAAAGAAAAAGAAAAAGAAGAAGAGGATGTACATGGATCAAGGTTGAATTATTAAACTTTCCTTCATTAAATTGAAATATGGAGCTCGATCAGATCTTTGGATTATTAATGTGTCGGAACCTTATTTGGACTTAAGCTTAAAACCCAACAGCCTCTAAGTTCCACCAATCTATGGACAAGACTCCTCAATAAACCAGATCAAAACAAGTCTACATACACAAACTCTAATGACCATGAGTCTTTCCATGCAGTGTAAGTGATATTTGGCTCCCCACCTCAGAAGTAACAAAGAAACAACCTCCCTCAACCTGGTAACTCTAATGCCTCGGTCTAGCAACTCTTTCCTCGAGAAGCGGGGTATTCCCTTCTAAGTTCAAGTGCAACCGGCTCAAGAAGAGGGGGAAGAAGTATAGACTTTTGGAAGCTTAGCCAGTGTAGCTAAGTCTCCCGCTGCAAGCTTCATGAGATGTAACATGGATACCATAAGCTTTTGCTTTATTTGACTATATACACTCCGGTGGGGTTATTAAATTTTCAATTCGACCCACGACTTTTTTTGGAGTTCTTTTTGCATTTTTGCATATTTTTTTTCAAGGACTTCTGTACAGCATATCTACATGGTGCAGCATATATACAAGAAATTTCCTCTTGAGCCAGTAGACTATCCCTCTTTTGAAGCTTTATTGCAACCCACAGCTTCTGTCTTTAGCCTTCATCACCACTAGACCAAGTTGAGGCGCACTTCCTTCACTAGAAGAAGAAGAGAGGTTCCGCCTAGAAGTACTACCCTCATATGCTACCCCAAGCCAAAGGAAACTGCCTCCTCACCACCTCATCCGTGGAGAGCCATGTGTAAAGTGCAGGTGCAAGTCAAGCCATTGTCTCTAAGAGTCATGCGTGTGTTGTTAAGTGTTCTACTTAAGCTCATCAAGATGACATATGCTCATAGCCTAGTGGACTCAAAGAATTAAGTCCTTATGGACCTGAAAAGCCTTAACCCTAAATCCTATAAGGTTCCTCTTGAAGTTAAGTGGATTAAGATCTTTTTCAAGCTCCATTTCTCAATTTAATTCCATGCTTGGTTTAAATGTCAACTCTCATCCAGGAAAAATTATATACATATATGTACACAAGATGCTGTTTACAAATATTTTACAATCATGCAAAATTTTTGAAAAATGTTTTGAAATCATGGATGATGATGATGCATGAAGTGCAAGTTTTGCAAAAAGATATTTACAACATTTACACAAGATTTTTGCAAACTTTTGATTTTCAAAACATTTTGGAAAATTTTTTTACTATGTACATAATTTTGATACAAAAATATTTACACAAACTTTACACCAAAGATTTTTGAAATCATTTTACAAAAATACTTTGTACACTAGCTATGTATGTGCATATAAAAGAAGTTTATGTACATGAAAATTTTTAAATTTTTGTGATTTTTAGCCATTTTATTTATTAACACACTCACACAAAGTACGAGTTATGGCTAAAGTATATATGAAATATATACACACCCCCCCTATACTTAGCTCGAACGATGTCCTCAGAGTGATCAAGAGCGATGAAGAAGACATAACTCGTGCTTAGTAAAAGGGGAGTGAAAAGGAATGGCTAAGTACAGAAACGAATAAATGAATAGAATGAGAGGAACTCGGTGGTTTCCCCCTATACTTAGGATTAACTAATCCTAAGTATAGCAAGCTGTACATGAAGGGAAATCCGAGTGAAGAAGATACAGAGTCTGCCCCCCCTATACTTAGGGTAAAATATCCCTAAGTATAGGCAGCAAAACAAGAGCAGAAAGAATAAAAAGAATACCCGACGGTCCTACATCCCCCCTATACTTAGGGTAAAGTACACCCTAAGTATAGCATAATCATAAGATGAGAGAAGGGATGTGGGACTAAAGAATAGAATGATATGGACAACTGGATCTATACAGGCGGAAGAACAGTGAAAATCAGGCGTGAGATGCAACAGATGTGAGTCAAGAGACCACATCTCACGCAAAATGAATAGGGGCAACAATAACGTCCCGCGGCTCATGATCTAGAAATGGCTTGAGCCGCTGGCCGTTCACTCGAAAGGTGCTCTCAGAAGACAACTCGGATATATCAATACTACCATTGTCGTGCACCTTTCTGACGAGAAAAGGTCCCTTCCATTTGCTCTGTAGCTTCCCTGGAAATAATCGTAGCCTCGCATCAAACAACCATACTCTCTGTCCAATCTCAAAATGCTTGTGGCTGATATGGGAATCATGCCACTCTTTGACTTTCTCCTTATAATGTAGGCTGCTTGAGAAGGCTGCATCTCTAAGCTCCTCCAGGGCAGCTAACTCTGCCCTCCTCTGGTCTCCTATACCATCTGGATCCATAAGAATATCGGTAACTGCCCAAAGTAACTTGTGCCTCAGCTCAACAGGTAAATGGCACGGCTTGCCATAGACAAGGCGAAAGGGAGATGTGCCCAATGGAGTCTTGAAAGACGTCCTATATGCCCACAAGACCGAGTCCAAAAGTTGTGACCAATTCTTTCGGTCAGGGCGGACGACTTTCTGCAAAATATTCTTGATCTCCCTATTCGACACCTCAGCTAGACCATTCGTCTGTGGATGGTAAGGTGTGGCAACACGATGATCTATGCTGAACTCGCTAGCAAGGGCCTTTACCTGGTCGTTGATGAAATGAGATCCCCCATCAGAAATCAGAACTCGTGGAACCCCGAACCGCGTGATGATATGCTTCCTCAAAAATCTGCAAACTGTCCTTGCATCAGCGGCTCGGGCGAGGATAGCCTCCACCCAACGACTCACATAATCAACGGCCAACAGAATGTACTCAAATCCCTGACTCTTAGGGAATGGACCCATGAAATCGATGCCCCATGCGTCAAAAACCTCACAGAAGTGAATGGGCTGCATCGGCATCATATCACGCTGTCCACAAGTGCCCATCCTCTGACAGTCAGTACACCTCTTCACGAACTCATCAGAGTCCTTGAAGAGGGTAGGCCACCACAAGCCGGATTGGAGCACTTTCTGTGCCGTTCTCCTCCCAGAATGATGTCCCCCTGCCTCAAACTTGTGGCAGTAAGTGAGGACGCAATGGTGTTCCTCCTGAGGAATACACCGACGCCAGACGCTATCCCCTCCTTCGTGGTAAAGGATGGGATCCTCCCAGTGATAAGACTTGGCCCGCGCAAGGAAGGTCTCAAGCCTCTGCCTGGGCCAATGTTGTGGGACTTTCCCTGCAACGAGAAAGTTCACAATATCGACATACCACGGGAGTGAGGCGATAGCAAGGATCGCCTCATCTGGAAAGGTATCTCGAATGGGATCTATATGCTCAGAATCCTCAGGTTGCTCTAATCGGGAGAGATGATCCGCCACCACATTCTTGACTCCAGGCTTATCCTTGATCTCAATGTCGAACTCCTGGAGTAGAAGGATCCATCTAGTCAGTCTGGCCTTGGCATCCTTCTTTGCCATGAGGTACCTGATGGCAGTGTGATCTGTAAACAAAGTCACTCTAGATCCAATGATATACGATCTGAACTTATCTAGTGCAAACACTACTGCTAGCATCTCCTTCTCTGTGACCGTATAATTTCGCTGGGCGGAATCCAATGTGCGGCTAGCATAGTGTATGGCAAACGGAACTCCATCCCTCCTCTGTCCCAGCACTGCCCCCACGGCAAAATCGGAGGCGTACGTCATGATCTCGAATGGGAGAGACCAATCAGGCGGTTGGAGAACAGGAGCCTCAATAACATGCTGCTGGAGAGTCGCAAAGGACGAGAGACACTTGTCATCGACAAGGAACTCGGTGTCTTTCGTCAAGAGGTCAGTCAACGGTCGGGCAATCTTGCTGAAATCCTGAATAAATCTCCTATAAAATCCAACGTGCCCCAGGAATGACCGTAACTGCCTCAAATTGGACGGCGGTGTGAGTTTTCTAATGACATCAACCTTGGCCGGATCAACCTCCATGCCCCTGTTGGAGATGATGTGGCCAAGCACCGTCCCTTGAGTCACCATGAAGTGACTCTTCTCCCATGACAGAACCAAATGAAACTCGATACATCGCTGGAGTACCCGGTCTAGGCAGTCAAGACAAGAATCGAATCCGTCGCCGTAGACCGAGAAATCGTCCATGAAGACCTCCAAACACTCCCCTACCATGTCCGAAAAGATCGACAGCATACACCTCTGAAAAGTCGCAGGGGCATTGCATAGCCCAAATGGCATGCGTCGAAAAGCATATGTGCCTAAGGGACAGGTAAAGGTGGTCTTCTCCTGATCCTCAGGAGCGATGGCCACTTGGTTGTAGCCCGAGTACTCATCCAGGAAGCAATAATGGCTCTTCCCTGCCAGTCTCTCAATGATCTGGTCAATAAAAGGCAGGGGGAAATGGTCCTTCTTGGTGGCTTGGTTGAGTCTCCTGTAGTCAACACAAACCCTCCAAGAGGTGGGTACTCGTGTAGCGATCTCCTCTCCCGACTCACTGATCACAGTCGTGATGCCCGTCTTCTTGGGCACCACATGCAAGGGGCTGACCCACTTGGAGTCGGAAATGGGATAAATAAAGTCTGCACTCCACCATTTTGATATTTCTTTCATCACGACCTCTCTCAGGTTGGGGTTCAGTCGCCGCTGGAACTCACGCGACGGCTTCGCCCCCTCCTCAAGATAGATATGGTGGGAGCACACTGCTGGACTAATCCCATGGAGATCCGCTACGCTCCATCCGATCGCCTTGCGGTTCTTTTCAAGAACCCCCATCAGACGGGATTCTTGCTCTCCAGTCAACTCGGCGGAGATGATGACTGGGTACATCTCTGGATCGCCCGCAAGGAATCGATACTTCAGCGAAGTAGGGAGCGGCTTCCGTTCTGGAATGCTGGGTGCTGGCAAATCTGGCTGCGGAAGGAACTGAGTGAAAGCTGCTAAGTCTGCCAAATCTGCCTGGGAAAGTGAAAGCGTACTCTCGCAAACTGGATCGGGAGAAGGCTGCTCAACTGCACTGTCTCTGCTCGGCTCTGCACCTACCTCCTCCTCATCTATAGGCTCAGATGGACTCAAGTCTGGCATCTGATCATAGCAATCGGCCCAATCAGACTCTGAATCCGAGGGATCTGTATCAACCGCGGTGGCATCAGTACCACCAGAACACAAGGTGGCCTCAGCACCACCATCACTGAACATCGTGTCGCGATCAAGGACCGGCTCTGCTGCCTCTATGGTATCCTGAACCAGGGCTGTGCTCTCCAGACTCTCCTCTGCTATCATCTCGGCATCAGCTGTATCTGAATATGAGAGGATGGTCCGTGCTGCAGGATCTGCCCAAGCTGCCTCATCGTCTGTGATCACAAAATTACAGTCCTGGTGGATGTCTGGCTCTGTGTCTGTCAGCGGCTCTGAATCTGTACTCGCATCTGAGCGGGTTCTCTCTCTAGCTCTGTAGTCCTCGACCGTCTCTATTTGTATACTCTCGCCCGCGACGCGAAAGTACACCTTCCCGCTATCATGATCAGTCACTGCCTTGGCTGTGGCCAAGAACGGACGACCAAGGATGATGGGGGTATCGGCCACTGACTCAGGGATCTCCATGTCCAACACTACGAAGTCCACGGGGAATTTCAGGCCCTGAATCGTGACGATAACGTCTCGTAATAACCCCTTCGGCCTCTTGACAGATCGATCAGCGAACTGAAGGAATGTCCTGCTCTGTCGAAGAGTGCCCAACTCGAAGCGGTCGAGAAGGGCTGCCAGAAGAAGGTTGATCGACGATCCGCTATCTAGAAGAGTACGGTCGAACCTCTGCTCACTGATCTGGCATCTGACATACGGGGCCCCTAAATCTGGTCTCTTGGCTGGCAGTCGGTTCTGGATCGCAAAACACGTGGCTTTCATCAGCACATGGATCTCTGAAGTGTGGTTCCTCCTCCTCCTCCTGACTGTAGTCCTGTCTCTCAAAGAACGCTGGAGAAGGGGGATGTGCTGCAAAGCCTCCTGGAGGGTCAGCTGGATGTGGAATCGGTCAATCATGCTCTGGCTGAACTCCTCAAGCTCTCTCTTTTTTGGATTTTCTTTTTTCTTGAAGGAAATTGTGAAATCCTCAAGCGCATCACGGAAGCGTGATCGTCGTATCGAATACGACGAAGAACGACTAGTCGTACTAGTTGTTCGGAGCAGCGGAATTTTAAAATTTTTAAACCGATGAAACCACATGATCCGAGAACCATTCTCAAATCGTTTCATCTATAACCACATCAAGTATAATGCAATACCTCTTGAAGCGTGGTTGATCGAGTCTCTACGAAAAGAGACCTCCTGTCTCAAGTCCGATCGTCGGAGTAACGGCTTGCGAGCGCGGAGATGAGTCGCGGTGTCCTCGCAATCCAAGATGATCCAAGCGCGGTTGCTCCTGATCTTGTCGCACGAGATCAAACGTCTCCTTCGTGAGTGAAGCACTCCAAGAAGACAAAGAACCGCAGAGAGTCGAAGCGGCAGCACGATGGCGCGGGCGTCGACGTTTCTCTCCACCAAGGTGGACGGCCACCAAGAATAGAGGGAGAGAGGGCTGTCGTGTATATGAGAGAGAGAGAGAGAGTTTTGCTACAATAGCATGTGTAAAGAGAGAGCCAAGTATGCCTCTCTATTTATAGGGTTTTGGGATCCATGGATCTCAATCCATGGGACACATAAAATCAATGGATGAGATTGATTTATGTTCATCCAATGGCTGAGATTGTTGTTGTCAAAAGCAACAAATTTAGGTCAAAATATATTTGATAAAATCAAATATAATTTGCTCCTAAATTAACCCAACAAATAAGGAGAGAAGACACATGGAGATTTCATCTCCATGTGCCTTCCATGTGGGCGCACACCCACTCCAATTAGGAGTGGTGTGCCGCCCACCTTGGATTGCATGGAGATTGTAATCTCCATGTAATCCCTCTCTTATTTGTTTGCAACAAAATAATTTGGGTTTTATTTCTCAAAAAATAATTCACAATTATCTTTGAGAAAATTGCAATCTAGCCATGGAATAATTTGTGAATCATATTCACAACCCAAAACAACATGTAATTCATATTGTTAATTAATTACACAATGTGTATCCAATACACATCATAATTAATCAACACATATAAATTATAAGTAACTCTCTCTAATACATTATAAATCACATTTATAATATATCATGAATAATTGGATATCTCTATCCACATTATTCTTATCCAAACTAATTAAATCACATTTAATCATATTGGATAATTTCTCATACATTATGATAATTAAAACACTTTTAATTATCAAACTCTCTTTGCTTAGATCTTATGGAATTGTTCTTAAACCATTTAAGAACAATGCTATTTCTCCTCAGATACTTGGAGATAAGGACAGGGCGATTGTATTGTTCCACGTATAGTGACTTGGATGTTGAGATCATAACTCAACTCCAGATCCTATGGACCTCCCACTGATGCTTGATCAAATCAAGACCGTAGACTTAATCTTCTCATTGCATCTAAATCTTATTCAGACCAATGTCCAGTTCATGGACTAAGATTAGGTCACTTCTCTAATGAGAGGAGTCACTAAAATCCAATCCTGTTTCATCACTCCCTCGGAATGGAAGCGACATGGTTATACAATCGTATATGATCAAATCACCCTTCAGGTATTCCTAATACCTGCACATCCTACATACTGGAAGACTCATGATCATCCTGAAGATAAAGATCACTTTTATACTGTCATCTTCAGGGTTAGATCATTAAGTTTCTCAATCTTGGTCATCGGGATCTGGTATAGATCATATGCTTTCACAAAGCATATATCTTACCTTCAAATTCATGTCATGCTTCCAAAGCATGACGACCATGCATGGAATTTGTTCAGTCCCAATACCTCATGAGTGAGCTCATGTCTCCCGGTTCACAAGTGAACCTGTATGATCCCTTTGAGAGATCGTATTACTCATATGTCCTTACATGCACACCAGCTCGCCGGTATATAGACCTTGATTAGGTCATCAACCTATTGGTCTGCCAAATGTACATACTCAGACATATAGCAATACATCTGTCTCTAGTCAGAGGATGCATGCCTATGTTGTGACAGTATTCAACGTAGGTCTTTGGTTATCTCGATCTCGTCAAGTCAACCCATTGACTTAACTAACCTGACACCTCTGAATCATTATTCCCATGCAGAGGACCTGCATCTAGAGGTCAGTCAGATATCAGTCATATGAGATAGGATTGCCATCTCCCACTCAGACTGGAGATCATCACTTAATGATCATTTGATGATGCTTGATGAGTCCTCTATCTAACTCCTTAGATATTTATCCAAGCATCAGCCTCTATGATCCATCCAATGAATCAACAGCTGTATGATCATCAAGTTGGCCATGGTACATAACCCTTATTGTACAGAGGGACCCTATAGTGCATTCATTCATTAATCTCAGAAGGGGAGTGAAAAATAAACAATAACTTTTATTGATAATTTATTCATTACAATAACATTTATTGTAGAAATGGTTCGCCCGGGGCTCACATTGCTAACATTTCTTCCCCTTCCCCATCTGAAGGGCTCTAGGGAAGGGGATCACAGGGTCCTTCTCAGATGAAGGACTAGGAAAAGGTCTAGACGGTTCAAGGACCGGATCCACACATACATCATGCACCACAGTGGGACCAGAAGAAAGTAAACCTTTTCCTTTATTCATAACAGAGTTCTGAGATACAGGAATGCGAGGAAAGACAACATCTCTATCTGTACAAACACCGGTGGCCTCAGTACCACCACGGGCTGGCTCTGCTGCTGCTGCTGGTAGTAGACGTCTCGCGGCATCAGTGCCGCGGGCTGGCTCGGCTGAACGGGTGGCATCAGTACCACCTCCTCGAACTGGTGAAGCGGCGGCCTCAGTACCGCCGGTGGAATCAGCATCCTTGGTGGCATCAGTGCCACCATCATCATCTGGAGCGGCCTCAGTACCGCTCTCCTCCTCCTCCTGTGGCGCCTCTAGAGTGTCCTCGTGGTGAAGCTCAGATGAGGCGCCGCCGCCTGCTGGGGTCCTACCGCTCCTAAGCGTGACAAAATCAGCATCAAATAGATCCGAAGATGTATTATCAAATGGGCCACTAGGAGTGGCTAACTCAGTGTGTACTACCTGCTCAGATTTCCTCTTGAGATTGTTCGGGTTCGGCTCAATCTGGGCTGGAATGGCGGCCTTCCCTCTCACCAAGTCCCGCATTTCCTGGCGGAACTCGTCCATCTCCCGTCTGAATGTGGCCTGCTGGTCCGTGAGGAGGCGGGCGATGTCATCCAAAGCGGGGCTCTCGTGGGAGCCCGACGGGTGGCCTCTCTGTGGGTGAGGCTGCTGGAACTGCTGCTGATGGTGCTGGTAAGAGGGATATGAGGACGGGTGCTGCTGCTGCATCGGGTGAGCCTGCTGCTCACGTCTCCATGACTGTCCCTGCTGCTGATAGGGACGAGGACCGTAGGATGATGGCTGGTGCTGCTGGTGTGCTGGGTGCTGCTGCTGCGACTGCTGGTGATCTCTCTGCTGGGGGTACTGCCCTCCCTGTCCTGACGGCTGCTGCTGGGGCTGGGCACCACCACTCCCCCACCTGAATCCGGGATGGTCTCGTCGGATCCCAGGCCGGGGGTGGTCGTACCAAATCCCGTTGACATCCATCAACGGCTCTGCATCGTAGGGGTCTGGCGGCAGTACTGCCAGAGGCTGATCCGGCTGGTAGACCACCATCTGCATGTCTGGAGATGGTGGGGACTGGTAAGTAGGCTGCGGCTGCTGGTACGGCTCCGCCTGTACAAGGTGAACCTGTCTAGGCTGCTGTGAGGAGCTGGAGCGCTGGGACGAGCTGCTGCTGCTGCCGGTATCGCCTCGCGACAGAAGACGGGGCTGTGAAGCCGTCTGTGTCTCCTGGAGACACATGAGCTGGGTCTTCATGTCGCTCAGAACCTGTGCCATCTGTTCCATCTGAGTGATGCTCTGGCACTGCTTCTTCTCTATCAGCTCCATGCGGTCCAACTTCTCGCTGATGATACCCATGTCCGCAGCGGATGACTCTGCCTGTGCTGCTGCGACTGCGGACGAACTGGATGGACCTGCATCTACCCGTGCTATCCGCTGGTACTGCACGGGTCCTGTCTGCTGTGGCTGGGGTCTCTGAGTATACAATCTGGTCTGAGACATCACCATGTAGTTCTCGGACATCTCCTCGTAGATGGCCCAGACCTGATCGTGGTCCTTGGCAAAGTAGGACCCGCCGCAAGAAGCGTTCACGAGACCCTGAAGCTTTGGCGTCAACCCGCTGAAAAAGCTCTGAACTAGGTTCGGCTTGGAGATGTCGTGGTGCGGGCATCTGTCTAGGAGCTCTCGAAACCTCTCCCAAGCCTCGTGAAACTGCTCGTTGGGGAACATGGAGAAGTTGCTGATCAGGGCCCTCGCTGCATTCGTCCGCCCGAGTGGATAGTACTTTTTCAAGTACTCGGTGCGGAGCTGCTCCCAGGTGTAGACAAACTTCCCTAAATGCTTCAGCCAGGTGGCTGCTCTATCTGCCAGTGAAAACGGGAAGGCTATCATCCGGATCGTGTCCTGGTCCACGTGGCGATCGTGGACAGTGTTGCAGATCATCAAGAACTCCTGGAGGTGGAGTTGGGGCTCCTCAGTGGCTAGTCCGTGGAAACGGGGCAGTAACTGCAAGGTGTCCGGGGGGAACTTGAAGTCCCCCACGATCGTTGGCACTACCACCTAGTGATGCATCAGAGTAGATCCGGGGTTGTGTAACGCCCGCATCGGCTGTGGTGGTCCTCCTGCCGCGGCGGCTGCCGCTGCTGCGGCGGCAGCTGCTGCTGCTGCGGCTGCTGCGGCTGCGGCCTCTGCATCAGGCATCTCCTCAGGCTCGCTCTGCTCTGAACCTCGCTCTGCTCTGAGCCTCTCCAATTCTCGCCTCATCTCTATCATGAATGCCCCCTGATCGCGTAACTGCTGCTGAACTGTCTCGAGCGATGCGATCAGGGTGGAGTTGATCGCTCCCTGGTCAAATACGACATGCTGGTCGCCTCGTGGACCTCTGGAGTGATCGTCTGAACTGTCGGCCATAGAGACGTCTGCAAAATCAAAGGAGCCCAACTCAGGTGCTGTCAAATCTGCTAATCTCTCCTCGGGCTCATGTCTCTCAGTACCGAAAGAAAGGGGGTCGAGGGGGAACATGGCGGAATCGTACTCGGGCTCGGAGAGCTGGTCTCGGCTCCCGCGGGCCAACCTAGATGATCGGGTAGACGTGCCCGAAAGCGGTGCAGCCAGAGGCTGCCTAAGAGACCGTCTACCCATCATCTTGATCTGGCGAGTAAGGCAGATGAGATCTGGAGTCAACTATGATCAAAAACAAACCCCCGGTTCACCAACGCAACGCGAGCTGAAGACCGTGAAAGTTCGGTCAAATTATCTTGTCTATTTTATTTTGGTGAACACACAAAATATCAGAGCGCTTACGTGACCTGTTAGGATATCCGATGCTATCCCAACCGACTGGCCTGCACGGAAGAGTCGGTAATCAGTCGGGTCTAGCACCGGGAGGCTCTACCTAGGGTGCGGGTCATTCTCTCGCGCATCCAAACAGACAATGAGGGGGTTGCTCTCCCCAAGACAAAGTTTTTAGGGTGAGCGGTTTTTAAGGTCAATAGTTTTAGCCAGTCCCAATTTTATAGTTTTTCTTTTTAATTTTTTTTCAAAGCAATCAAAGGGCCTAACGAATTTTTCGGTTCTCCTGATTATTAAGTCCGAAAACAGGGGGGAGAAGACGAAAAAGCTGATGCGCGAGAAATCAATGATGCATGCTGAGATAGAAATGCGTACCTTGTCTCCAGCACTCTACACGCAAGTGATCCGCGCAGAATTTAAAGACAGGAAATAAACTACCTAAATGATGCAAGCGGAAAAACCGAGTCCTAGATGAGCAATTTCTAGCGCAGAACCGTCTAACTCAGTCACTCGCCCTCGATCCAAAGAGTCCGGTCTAGACCCACCCCTCCTCTTCTCGACAGGTCGAGTTCAGGAGTAGCGCTTGACGGGGCAGGCTCGCGGCGCGTAGGCTCTCAGGAAAGCGACTAAGTTATTTTTATTATTTATTATTAGTAGGTCCAATTACGTTCTATGGGAACAGATAAGCAATTAGGTGTGTGGATCCTACTAATTACGTCACAAGCACCAGAAATTCCTAAGTCTAGGGGCTCAAACAAAAACCGCGTAAACACCGGAAAGGCAGTAAAAAAGGTAGAAGAAAACCGCGTCAAAAACCGCGAAAATCTCCTAAGGGTCCCCCGAGCACACCGGTGCTCGACAGACCCGCTAATTGTCAAGCACAGTCTCTGAGTGTACCTGTATTATTACAACAATAATATAGTTCTAAACTATCCTCACCCACTCAACTCTCTCTCTCGCTCTCTCCTGCTGCTCGATGAAGAAACGAGCCGCCTCCGCTTCGCTCGGGTGCACCGGCGCTCCTAGGAATGCCGCCCTTGCTCCTCGGGCCCTCGCAAGAAACAGAGAGAAAAGTGGTCAGTCCAAAATTATTATTAGAGAATATGAGAAAAATATATCTACAAAAATTCTATACAAAAAGCCGCGAAACTCGAAAAGCCGCGGAAAAAGCTAAAAGTGACTACTAAGCCGTGCTCCCCGGCAACGGCGCCATTCTGATAACACGACCGATCACTAGGGTAGAAGGTACAGAAATAGGTCGTTGTGACCCCAAGCGATCAGACAATGTATATCAAGAAAAATGAACCACTCAAAAAAGATCAATTCAAGAAAATCACGAAAAGCGGTCCTGCTATATGTTTAACCTGGTATAGCACCCAGGGTCGAACTCAAGG
This sequence comes from Ottelia alismoides, assembly GCA_037367405.1. Lineage (NCBI taxonomy): Eukaryota > Viridiplantae > Streptophyta > Magnoliopsida > Alismatales > Hydrocharitaceae > Ottelia > Ottelia alismoides. The sequence continues at coordinate 563,299 of JAZKJV010000114.1, forward strand.
AGCACGGATTGGCTAAAAAGCCTACGAAGTAGTCAAAAAAAATCAGAGAAAAAGGGAAAACATTTTTTAGTGGTTTTTAATTGTTTTTAAATTTTTTTTGGAATTTTTAATATGTGAAAAAAATGAGAAAAGCCAAAGCAAGCACACTTCAACAAATTATTTAATGCATCAAGAAGTAAACAAAAATTCAGACAAAAATATTTTTGTGTGTTTTATATTTTTCATGTGTTTTTGGTAAATTTTTGTGATTTTTATGATATTTATTTTAATTTCTAAAAATCAAACAGTAAGAAAAACAAGGGGTACTGTCCAGCCAAGCCCAAAATCCAAAGATAAAATATCTAAGGATCTCAAGAGGGCCTGGAGGTATTTTTCCTGTATTCTAGATAAAATAAGGAAAATTTGAGCACCAGAATTATTGTTTTTGGGTTTTTAGATTACTTATTATAATTTCTATGAGTTTTTAGGTGTTTTTGAATTTTTAGGGTTTTTAAGCAATGAAAAATAGCCAAAATTGGCTAGAAAATCAAGAAACACACAAAAAAAACAGTACCTAATTTTTGTGGAATTTTTGAGGGGGTTTTTATATTTTTTGGGATTTTTAATTCTAGACAGTAGCTAAAATAGAGGTTTTTGAATTTTAAAAAATAACAAATACAATCAAAAATGTCCTCAAAAATTCTCAAAAATCCTACAACATGGCAGGAGCCATGTGTCAAATTTTCATCGAATTTGGAGGTGATTTGATATTTTATTCAAAAATCACACGAGGGCACTATGCACATGGACTGAAGTGCAAATACCTGAAGTTCTGGGGTCCAGGTGCAATTAACCCAGCAAGTCACGCACGCGGCGCGTGCCTGGGGCACTCAGGGACCTTCTGGTAAGAAAAACAAGTCCGAGGACCTTTTGGTAACTCGTACCAAAAAGTTCAGGGGCTGTGTTGCAAATAACCCACTAAAAGACGCACATGTGCAATTAAAATACTCACAGGGGCATATATGCAATTACCAAAAAGTTTTCATTCATTAACAAACAACCAGAACTACAGGACTAATGTTGCAAATACACCAAATATACACGTGACGAAGCACGTGGCTCACACAGACAGGGGCATAAGTGCAAATACTGAAAAGTACGAGGTCCAATGTGCAAATAACCCAACGTAAATAAAAGACGCAAAATATTTACAGGACTGAAACGTAAAGCATAAACTAAGAGGGGGCCTACGGTAATTTACCCCTTTATTACGTCGACGACTGGATGATGGACGCGTGGCTGATCTAACGGTCCTGGACGACGGGCGCCTCTCTCCTTCCGCGCGTGGGCCTGATCGACGTCAGTGGAGGAGACACGTGGAAGATTTGACGGCCTCGGGTGCTGGTGTCTCTCTCTCTGCGCTAACGGTCCAGATCGTCCCTCGGGCTGATCAAGCGGTGGCTGCAGCTCCTGAATGGAGGGACGTGATGCGAACTGGGGAGCTGAGGGCGATCGGACGGTGCTCGAGGACCCTGGAAGAACAAGTGGCCGGCGAGCTTCGCCGGCCTCGTGCGAGCGCGGTGGTCCTCCTCGGCTGCCTCTGGATATCGGAGAAGATTCGCGATGAAGTTCCGCAGCTGTTGGTGCCCTCCGATGGCCCAGCCGAGCCCTGGAGGGGCTCCGGCGAGGTCGGCGGAGGGAAGCTCCTGGCCTGGATGTAGGGAAGCCTCAGATGGCCTCCTCCGGACCTGCAAAGTGGGTCAGAAGCTTCGCGGGTCGAGGGCAAAGTGCCTCGACCCGATGAGGCGGCGTGAAGGTGGTCTATGCGTCGGGATGAGCGAGCTCCGGCGAGCGACGGACGGTGGAGCTCGAACCCCTGCTCCTGTGCGAGCTGGGTTGAACGAAGGGGCGGAGAAGGCGCGTGGAGGAAAGGCGTTGGTGAACGTGGGTTCCGACGATCGAAAAGGTATGCGAGATGGCCGGAATCGACGGAACGCGGCGGAGCTACGATTTGGGGATAACTCGAAATTAAGCGAAATGGGAAAGCTAGAAGGTTACCTGGGCGGTGTGGTAGACTGTGCTGGAGCTGAGGTAGCTCCGGGTCGTGGCCTCGAAGGTCGTCTGGTCCTGAGGCTCAAGCTCCTGCACTGGGCGGAGCACGGCGGCGCTAAGTCGCCGGATCAGTGGTCCGGCCACCCCCTCCTCGCTGCGACACGGGCAATCGAGAGCTGTCACCTCAGGGACTGTTGTGGAGGTCACGGGACGAAGGGTGGAGAGCCAAAGATGGATAAAGAATGCGGCGGAGCTCAGACTATATACCGTGGAGGATCCGGCAAGAATCGATCGGGTAGGGTAGCGTGAAGCGCGGATCCCAATGCAATCCCCCGGGCAATGATCTCGGATGCAAGAAGAAGGATTAGGACCCGGGGTTTGCGCGAATGGTGGGCGGATCAGGCGGAGAAAAATCGGAGAAATCGGGTCGACAGCCTGATCCGCGAGAGAAGAGGGTCCGCGGGGGGAGTTGACCGGGGGGTCAACATCCCCCGTGGACCAATCAGGAGAGGCCACGCCATAAATAATTTAGAAATTCGAAATAAAATAGAAAATGACCGAATTATTAAAAACTCAAAACATAAAATATTTTTGTTTTAATTTTTTCTATTTTTTTGATTTTTAATTAATTTTTCAAAATAAAAATAAGGTATTTACATAATAGGGCTATATATAGGTATGTGTACAATATGGGGTTTTTTTAATTTTTGATTTTTAATTAGTTATTTTTATACATTTTTATCCCTCTTTTATATTTTATTTATTTATAGAATAAAATGAGGAATAAAAGGATATTTTTATTTTATTTTTATTATTTATATACATAGGTGAAATAAATAGTTATGTACAACTATATACATGGCATATGTACAATATATTTTTGTAATTTTAGCTTTTGATATTTTTATTTGATTTTTGTTTTGTTTTGTTTCTTTTTGTTTATTTTATTTACAACATATAACATAAAATATTTACAAAAAGTTTTGAAAATAAATAAATTTATTTACAAGGTTAAATACATGTAGAAGCATGGTCTATATACATGGTGAAAGGGCATTTTTTTGAATTTTTGATTTTTAGATTTTTATTTTGTTTTTAATAGCTTCTAAATATATACAAAATATGTACAAGCATATTTTTGGGTGAGGAAAATGTAATTTTATTTATTTATATAGATATTTACACATGAGCTCCTATCTCCCTCTACTGTGGCTTTTATGCGGTCAGGCCCATGCTGAGCCCTCCCTTGGGTTAGGTTGCTCAATATTTATTCTAAATATTTCCCTCTTTTTCTTTTTCATCTTTATTCTTTTATTTTTGCACAAAAACATGCTAATTATAAGTATTTACACAATGCATGCTTTTGGTAATTATTTGTATTTACATATATCTACATGCATTTGCAAAGGTTTTTGTAGCTAAAATATAAGAATAAAGAGTGATGAATGGGGAAATAAGTATAAAATAGATAGGGTAAATTACAATTTGGGTCATCATCTATGGGTTCGATCCTAGAATGGGTCCTGATCTTTAAATTGTAACGATTCGGGTCCTATGACCATTAATGTATGGAACTTTTTGGGGCTAATGACGAGTATGTCTGTAACGTCCCGGGCTTAGGTCCCCGGTCCGTTATCGAAGCATTACTGGCCCTGACAACCTCTTGGGATCGAGCCCATATGGACCCGATTAACCACCCCCCAAATGCTCAAGCCGAGTTGTTCGGTAGTAAACCCCTCACTATTTATCCCACCCGGAATTTTTGTGTTCCACGGTGTGGGACATTTGTTTGGGGTTTTACAATGTCTTTGTTTAAAAGTTGGAACCCGACCCCTATTCCCTTCCCAACAAGGGTATATTCATTATGAACTCTAAAATTCTCATTTCCTAAATGGTCTTGGGACCCGAATCATTACAATTTAAAGATCAGGACCCATTCCGGGATCGGACACATAGATAAGGACCCAAATTGTAATTTTCCCAAACAGATACAATAGCGACGTATCTGTATACCAAGTTTTTAGTATCTATGTTGTCTATTAATATGCTTTCTAGGTATGTATAATTTCTTTGATTTTAAGTTTTGTTCTTTCCATTAGTGGTATTATCAAGATGTATTTTATAGGAAGATAGCTTTAATTACTTTTCATAATATTTTTTATTGTATCATCAGTACGATACGTGCAACATACGAGGCATGTACTAGCATATATTATGCAATGTAGCTCCCTATTAACATGTTACATGCCATACAAATGTTATTAATGATCTTAGTTATATGTTATTTTATTTTATGTCTAACAATACTAGAAGGGGCTCGTTGGTGGCTAAATGAATTTGCTATCTTGGAATGTGTGTGGTTTGGGAAGGCCTGAGAAGAGGGTGGCGGTTCGGGACATGGTCTTGGAGCATATGGCGGGCGTGGTTCTGTTGCAAGAAACTAAGGTTGCGACAAATTTCGACTCGATATGGAGGGAGGTTGGAGGGCCGAGGGTGGACGAATTTCAGGTCATTGGTTCAAATGGTGCATCTGGTGGAGTTCTCATAGCTTGGAAGGGGGAGAAATTTCTTTTGGAGGATGGGGAGTTGATGGGACGTCATTCCATCACTGTTCTGTTAAGGCGTAAGGAGGATGATGCTTTATTGGCGATCAGCAACGTGTATGGCCCATGTAGCGGGGGGATCTTTTCGCAGTTAGTGGATGAGCTGGTTCTGGCACGGGCGAGATTCGACGCGATCCCTTGGATCATGGCTGGGGATTTTAATGTTACCCTGCACCCAGAGGACCGGCCGGGTGGCCGTGAAGGTTGTGACGCGGGTTCGCCTGATCTTTGGAGGCTCATTGCAGATTTTGGGATGCAGATTGTGGACGCGTCTGATTGCGCATACACTTGGCATAACTCGAGGTCGAGGTCGCGTTTGGAAAGGTTCCTGCTCTCGGGAGAAGCTGTGGAGGTGTTTCCGTTGGCTAGGGCGCGCGCCTTACCGAGAGCACATTCTGATCACACGTCGTTGTTGTGGTCTTCCGGGGAGGATGTTCGGCCTAGGTCCTTCTTTCGTTTTGAGCAGGCGTGGCTACTTGAGGCTAGTTTTCGTGAGTCGGTGGCTTCCTTTTGGGCTAACTGCTGCCCTGCTGGATCGGCAACGGTGAGATTAGCGGCTAAGTTGATTGCTTTGAGGAGACATTTGATGGAATTCAACCGGATCAACCGGGCGCAGAGGAGGTCCAAGCGGGCGGCGGCTCAGGACGAGGTGTGCGGACTTGATAGGCTGGAGGATGAGAGGGAGCTCTCGACGGTGGAGGCTGCGGAGAGGAGCGGGCACTTAGAGGATATTCTGTGGGAGGACAAGAAAGAGGAGATTGCATGGAGGCAGAGATCGAGGCAACGTTGGTTGAAGGAGGGAGATGCAAATACGCGGTTCTTCCATGTCATGGCTAGTGGGAGAAGGCGGAGAAACTATATCAACTCCATTGGGATGGGAGGTTCTGTGGCACAGGGGGATAGTGAGGTGGGAGCGGCGCTCTGTTCTCACTTTCAGGAGTTTAGCAGGCGGTGTTCTCGGGCAGGCTGGGGATGGCAGGGTAGGGGTGTTTCGAGATTGTCTGAGGATCAAGCGGCATCTCTTGTCCGGGCGTTCACGGAGGCGGAAGTCAAGGATGCAATGCAGCAGCTTAACGCTGATGGGGCACCTGGTCCTGATGGATTCTCGGTTCATTTTTACAGGGAGTTTTGGGACGTGGTTAGGGAGGATGTTTTGGAGATGATTCATGAGTTTAGCAGTGGAAATCAGGGGTTTGACAAGCTAAATAAAGCGTTGATCTTTCTTTTGCCGAAGCGGGAAAATCCATCCTTGGTGGAGGACTTCATGCCCATCGTGCTGTCGAACGCAGTTTACCTCATTGTGGCCAAGTCTCTGGCCAACCGTTTGAGGGTGGTGTTGCAGGGGATCATTGCACCGGAGCAGTCAGCCTTTGTGCCTAGGAGGTGCATGGCGGACATGTTGGTGGTAGCGTCGGAGGTGATCGCGGACTGGAGGAGAAACAGAAGTAGCGGTTTGCTATGGAAGGTGGATTTCACGAAGGCGTACGACTGTTTAGATTGGTGGTTCCTATGGTGTTCTTTGGAGAAGAGGGGGTTCCCTCCGACGTGGGTGGCGTGGATCAAGCGATGTGTTACTACGACCTCTTACACGGTTCTTGTCAATGGTAGGCCTGAGGGGGGGTTCTTTCAGCCGCAGAGAGGGATACGTCAGGGATGCCCTCTGACCCCACTACTTTTTTGTGATTGTTGCGGATGCGTTGGCAGTCCTGATGCGGTTGGCAGCGGAGGGTGATTGGTGTGGGGGCAATGTTGTTGGGGATATCTCGGTTCCATTATTGCAATATGCCGATGATACCATGATGTTCCTGAGGGAAGATTTGGGCAGAGTTCGATGGGCTGGTAGGATTCTGGATATCTTCGGTGACATATCGGGATTAAAGATAAATCAGCAGAAGTCAACGGTGGTGCCTTTTGGGTTGGAACAACATGAGGCGGCTGAGGCGGCGGCCACTCTGGGGTGCCCTCTTGGGTCTTTACCGATCACATACTTAGGGCTTCCTTGGTGGTGGGGAGGCTTCGGGCATGTGACTGGCGGCCTGTTTTTGCGAGATTAGAGGGGCAGTTGGCGGGCTGGAAGGCCTCTACGCTCTCTAAGGGTGGGAAGTTGGTGATGCTGAAGCATGTTCTTTCTGCTATTCCGATCTTTTTCTGTTCTACGAGGTTGTTACCGGTGGGGATCAGAGCGAGGACGGAGGTTCTGATGAGGCGGTTTCTCTGGTCGGACGGGCGGCAGGAGAAAAGGGGGATCCATTTGGCGGATTGGGAGTTGGTCACAAAAGCGAAGAGGATGGAGGGCTTGGGGGTGGTCAGGTTGGGGGAGATGAATAGGGCCCTGGTGGAAAAGTGGGTAGTCCGGATATGGGGTAAATCGGAGGATCTTGTGTGCCGCCTCATGCGGAGGATATACAGTGATACTTTATCCATGGAGGCAGTTTAGGCTAAGGCACCCTCTGTGTTGTGGCAGGCGATCATGCAGGTTCCTCCGACTATGGCAGCCAAGATGAGGCTGATTTTGGGGAGTGGAGAAAGTTTCAGATTCTGGTTAGATGGCTGGACGGGGGATGGAGTGCTGAGGGACAGGTTTCCTAGTCTGTTTGGTTTGGCAACTGCTGGAGAGGAGGTGGTAGCTGAGAGGTGGGAGCAGGATGGTTGGTGCTGTAATTTAAGTGTGTTGCCCTCTGCCCGAAGGAGGGAGGAGCTCCAGAGGATGCAGAGAGAGTTGGCGGAGGTTGATGGGCCCTCCATGGGGCGTGACCATTGGATGTGGAGCGATGGTAAGTTCATGGTGAAGAAGGCCTATCGGTTCTTCACCGGCGAGGAGGGGCAGGGGATTAGTGAGTTCAGACTTGATGCAAAGCTCATTTGGAGAAGCAGAATACCAACAGAGTGAAGGTGTTCGTTTGGCTATTTAGACATGGGAAAGTGCTTACAAAGAGCCGTCACAGCCAGCTGCTAGGGGTGGAGGATCTTCAATGTGGCAGGTGTCAGCAAGGGGTGGAAGATTGAGACCATCTTTTCTTCTCCTGTCCGCACTCTGTGCATGTCTGGAATGACGCGAGGATTCCTTGGATCAGTCTGGAGAGTGGCTCCAGCTTCTGGAGCAACATCAGATCGGAATGTGGCGAGGGCCGAGCGGAGGCGCCGCTTCCTTTCGCCATCTTGTGGGCGATCTAGCGAGGGAGGAATGATGCTTTATTTAGAGGGAGTTTGTTTTACTCTGAGAATGTCCGTGAGCATTGTAGGGCGTTGTGTCTATTATGGAATCATTTGGTGTAGATCAAAATGATGTAATTTAATTGCCTAGCTATATAAATACATATTTCCCGTGCAGTGGATCCCACGTTGGGACTCCACCCCTTCTTCATTCAAAAAAAAATACTACTGATATGTTATACTATTTTATATTTAAAAATACCACATCATATCGCTTCTTAGAATTTAAATACATCTATTAAGATATAATATTTAAGTACATAATATTCAATAATGGTTACCGAATATATCAAGTCAATGTTAACATTAAGGTTTGATAGTGACTCGAATTAAGGGGTTGTAAGGGCGAAAGAAAGCCAATGTTTTTCGGAGGTGCGAGGTAGAAAGGTAAATTATCTACGGTTGTAACTACACTATAGTTTTATGTTGTATTTATGGATTGCTTGTGCTGTTTGTTAAGTCATCAAAACCACTTAAAGATTTGTGAGTTGGGATAAATCCAAATATTGAATAAGTTAAGGGCATATGTGAAAATATTGTATCTTGTGTGTGGATATGAGTTGAACACTATTTTTTCATAATTATATTTACGAATAAGTTGTATGATGAAATTGATAAGAGAACATGACAATCTTATTATGCAATAAGATAAAGGTGTATATGTGAAATTTACCAACGATTGGTGTATAGGTGTAAGATGAAATTTTATCTGCATAATTATGTTTATGCACTAGCTCATGTTATAATATTTACAATAAAATAACATGGAAACCCGTTCACTTTACGTTCATGGTCAATAACATATATTAGAAATTATACTCACTGAGATGTATGACTATCTTACACTATATGAAAGCCCGTGGACATGGCACTGCAGCTATTACTGTAGCTACAGTGCTTGTCCGTGATATTAATTTTAATGTATTATATATATGTACGTACTCTGGCAATGTATAATGCGAATTCCATTTTCTATTTTAAAGATATATTGCATTTATATTCTTTACCTCCACCCAAACCATCACGTGGTCTACTGTCTTTTCTTCTCTCGACACATGACCTCACCACTTGCCTTTCTCTGCATCTCCCACTCGGTCACCGACCTTTGCTATCTCTTCTCTCAACGAGATTCATTTCTTGTCTTGAGCAGCGTCATGAGCATGAGATAGAAGAAAAGAGCATGGATGGGGAGGAGGAAGGTCGTAGCAGCGGAGCAACTCTTACTGCGAGGAAGGCCCATCACCTCATTCAAACTTTGTCTCTGTCGACGTCGTGCTCTCTGTCGTCTCCTCTCCTCCGCGCCTCTTATGCCATGTCTCCTCCACCTACGAGAAGGCCAGCGTCAAGATCAACAACGACTATAGGTCTGCGATCAATGATGAAGGAATGACAGAGAGCAGCGCCCGCCGACGACGATTCCAACCAACGATACAGACAATGATAGATGCGAGCGTTGCCCTTGCTATTTAATGTATCTGCTCAACACCATACCACAATCTTGTATTTTTTGGGTTTAAATGGTTTGTCTCTTCCTCTTCTTTGCATTATAATGTTTTTGGATTTCATCTCAGTGTTTGATTCTTCTTTATTGGTTGCTCTTGAGCAATCCATTATCCTATTTTCTTGTCAAAATCTGATTTTCCTTTATGCAAAATTTACAGGCCATCTAAAAACGACCAACGAAGAAATCCCTCATAAATCCCTCATGCACGCCTTCAGGACCCCAAGGTTGTCGATAGATACTCCCAGGCCCAGCATACCCTCCCTCCCTATTGTCAAGAACATGTTTGGACTCCCGTTTCTGCAGGTGGTCATGTTCACGACCTCCACTAGCAGTCTTACCATCCCCAGTAGCAGAGGCACATAGGAGATGGATTCGTATCCTGGAAGTTCGACCACCATTAGTACTGGCGAAGGATGGCAAGAAGAAATTCTATCCCTATTGCAGTTTATATCGGGGTTAGGCGCTATGAAAATTTGGGTCTTGTGGAAAAGACATAGTAGTTGGGTGTCTTAGCCTCGAGGGAATGCCCCTTTCGATTCCTATTTTCACTGCCAATTGCTATTTACTAATTTCTTCTTATTGTTGATTTTCAATGCTAACAGATGGTTGATGGCTGGGGAAGATCAAGGGTCTAGATATCTCACAAGGCGAGACATCCAGTCGCTGAATTGACCTCTTAAAGATCCCCAGATCGATCAACAATTAACCCACAATAAATATATGCAATGAATATCCAAAAATCTGGAGTTAAAATTTATTATAACTCTACATGTAAATGTGTATAGGTGTAAGCACAAGCAGAGGTCGAACACTGGGAGGCGAAGGGAATGTATGTGATGAATCATGTGTTCAATCCATTGTTCATGTCCATTTATTGTTTTTGTGGGTTGTGGATTTTATATATATATTTTTTATTTTTGTTTTTATGATTTTTATTTGGTTTTTATATTTTATATTTTTTTATTTTTGCTTTTTATATTTTTAATTATAGAATATATAGATATGTATTAAGATATAAAGATATATATATAAGAAGAGGGAGAGGGATAATAAGTATATGGGTTTACATATACATATATGAATATATATATATATAAATATAAATGCTTAATATATATATATATATGAATTTTTTAGGCTTTTTGTATTTTTCTAATTTTTATGTTGTTTTTCTGGAATTTTGCTAATTTTTATGTATATTTAATTCCAAAAATGTCCACCATATAGGACTAATTAAATAGCCGAATATAATTTGGGTTTTTAAAAAATATAAATTAAACTCCAAAATTACCCAAATTAACTTTAATACAATAATAATAATATATAGATAATTACAGAAGAGACAAATATATTTTTTGGATTTTTAAGGGTTTTTCTATTTTTTTAGGATTTTGGAGCTTCTTGAAATTTTTATGTTTTTCTTTTCTATTTTTAGGTCTTTTTTATTTTCTGGACTCAAGATAGATATATATACCATATATAATATTTTTGTAATTTTTTAAAAGCATTTTATAATAATTTTTTTATATTTTCTAATTTAAACAGTACAAAAATGGCTTCTGTTTATTTTTAATAATTAGGAAAAATTGCCCAAAAATGTGAAATAAAATAAGGGCATGGAATAACATTACATGACGCAATTATCCTAATTTTTCTGGAATTTTAGAAGCACAATGGGTATTTTTAATAAATAGATAAAAGACAAAATACTAAAACAGCCTGGCAGGGGCATTATTGCAATTAAAATAAGTTCCAGGGGCATCAGTGCAAAAATACCAGAATATTTTAGCGTGTTCTGCAAATTTAAGGGCTAAAACCAAATCAACAAACCCGCCAGGGCCCCCTTGCATCTTTACCATCACGTGGGACTACACGTGATCCGCACCCACAGGGACCAAAATGCAAATTCAGAAACTCTTGGGTCCTGGGTGCAATTTTTCACAAAAATAATACACTGGGAATTTTATTTTATGGACTAAAAATAAATATGCAAACGTATAGGGGGACTTGTGCAATTTTACCACCTTACGTGGGACGACACGTGAGGTGACGTGGACTGGACCCAAGTGTAATATGAAAACAATACAGGGGGTCACATGCAAAATTTCCACATTATTTACAACGTTATATTTTATTTACAATATTAAACATTAAATATACAAAAAGGCAGGGGCTAGATATGCAATTTACCCCTAATAGGCACGCTGGCGAACGGCTAAGATTACTTCACTTGACACGCGTCGCACATCCAACGGCCGATACCGCTTCACCGATGAAGCGCTAGGATTAGATCTCCGGGCTGAGATCTACGGTGGATGCTCGCTTCATCGGACGGTTGTGGTTTGAAATGGGGCCTTCGTCTTCATCCAACGGCAGAGAACACTCGTGGAAGAACAGGGAAGAAGGCTCGCCGGGGCGAGCTTCTTCCGACCAAACCTCGCGCCTTCGCCGGTCTTCGCCGCTCCTGAAGGTCCCAAACGCTTCCTGGAAGGTTGCTTTGACTGTTGGAGGTCTTGGATCGGCAAGAGATACGCTGGAGCGCTGCTACGAGCTCGGAGAAGAAATGGGGCTCCAGGTACCTCCGCCAGCTTGTGATTCGTCTCCTGGTGCTTTTCCAAGCGCCTGACCTGCACAGAAAGCTCACGCGGCTCGAGGGCGTCACCCTCGACTTGGGGTTTGAAGCTGAAAGCACGCGGATGATGATAGGCGGAGAAGCTCCGGCGGAAGGCGGTGGAGGAGCTTCGATTCGCGGATTCAGATGGGAATCCGGTTGGGTAAGGTGGCTAGAAGGTGGAGAAGGCGTAGGGGAACGAAATGACAGTGAAAGGTAGTCGGGAAACGGTCGGAAACACGTCCGCTCCGGCGAACTTCGAATTAACTAAACTAAGCTAATCTATGAATCTAAATGCGAAATAAATGACAAGAATAAATACTTATATGGAAATCTACCTAAAATGTAAAGGCACAGCTCTTATACCTGGAGAAACTCCAGGGAGCAGGGCGGCTACCGGAGCGCCGCTGTGGGTGCAACCTCCGCCTATCGGATCGATTCAAGGTGCTGGCGAGCTCCTCCTGTCACAAGGAACATCGCCGGGACCGAATGCGGGGAAGGGATTGGCTGAAAGCTGACCAAATTTTGCGGAGAAGGCAGAGGTTCCTTATTTATAAACGAATTGGGCACCCTTATTGACCGGGCCGTAGCCGACGATACGAGTTATGTACAAAGGATCTAATGATCGGCGGGGATCATAGATGAAGGGGAAGTTAATCTCGTGAAGTGATTGTTGTTGATTGATTACTATAGCGAGCGGGAAAAATGCAAGAATATCGGGGAAAAGATGGTTCACGTCAAGTCAGGCGGCTGGAGGTCAAGTTGACTGGGGTCAACTCGCAGAGGGACCTGATTGGTCCACGTCAGCCGCTAAAAGACAAAACAGGAAATTTTGGCCTAAATTGATTTGTTTACAATAGTAAATGGTTTTATTAGAATTTTCTTAAAACATAAAAAATATGTATTTTTTTATGTAGTATTTATTCGTGATTTTTATTGAATTTTTTGAAGTGTTTTATTATGGTTTTAATTTAATAATGTGTATATGTATGTATTTAGATGTATTATTGTTTATTTTATTTTTTATTTGTTTATTTTCTTTTATTATTTTATTGGATTATTTTATATATTTATTATTTATTTTTATGAGTATAAAGGTATTTTTATTTAAGTTTTAGGAGTTTACTTATATTTTTAAATAAATAAGTATATGTATATGTAGGTATACTTATAGGTATTTTATCTGTATATTATATACATTTTATTTATTAAATGAATTTTATTTGTTTTTATTTTGGATTTGTATTTTTAGTAAGATATGTATAATATATACATTGTTATAAAAATATAATTGAATAAAGAATAAAAGAATAAAAATCCCTTTTATTTATGTACATATAGGTAGCATAGGTATTTTGCCTATATATTACATAGGCTTATTTTATTTTACAAATTCTTTTTAGTTTTCTTTTAATTTCAATATGTATATGTATTATATACATTATTTACAAAATCCTAAAAATATAAAATTTTGAAAATAATAGACATTGAATGAAATGAATATTTTAATAAGTATTATATACAAGGGGGTCAAAAACCTAACTTCTACAGATGAACTTCAAAGATTATGACACCAATTTTATTAAATAGTTTATGGAAAGCTATAAAAAATTAAAGGTGAGTTTGGGTGATTTGGAGTTTTTATTTGCAAGATATGGGTCTATGAACTTGAGATTTTGGCTTTTTATTCTGGGTATAAAATGTACACCGAGTATTATATTTACACAAACTCAATTTTGTATTTTTTTGATAAGTTCAATTTTGTATTTTTATTTACATTATCATCTACAACTTTCATGTACAAAGTTTCTTTATTTGATGAATAAATAATTCTATACAAAATAGGTGTCAAAAATACATAAATGAATGAATAAATAAATGAGATATTTATTGTATAATTGGCCCTTATCTCCCCTACTTTATTCCTTGTCGACCAATTCCATGCTGGCCATGGTCTCGGGGTTAGGGTCATAAAATATTTACAATATTTTATTCCTTTTTCTTTTCTTCCCTTTATTCTATAATTTTGGCATTAAAAACCTTATTCCATGTACAATAAATACAATAAATATTGAATGCTAATATGTACAAATTAATGCTATTTACATGTATTTGCTGGGGTTTTTAAGGCCAAAATGATAGAATAAAGGTGATGAAATGGAGATTCATCACCCCTATACTTGCCTTTGCTAGTCCCTAGCAAACACTTATGCAATAAGTACAAAAAGAATAAAGAATAAGAAGAAAAGAAAAAGCAAAAATAAAGAATGTAAATAATAAATGAATTGGTCATGATTATTAAACTTGTCTGTACAAAATCAAAGTTTGGAGCTCCGGTTAGACTTTGGTGTAAGAATGTGTGTGGAACCTACTTGGGCACCAAATTTAAAACACAACAGCCTTCGATAGTCACAGAACTTGGTTCAAATCACCTCAATAGCCAGGTCAGAACTAGCCTACATCATACGCAAACCCTTATGACTATGAAGCTGACTTATACGGTGTAAGTGATAGTGGCTCTCCCCAACTGAAGTGACAAAGAGACTAGCTTCTCCAGAATGACAACCCAATGATTCCCTAATCCAGCCCTCTACCGTCAAGGAGCGGGGTATTCCCTTCTAAGTTCAAGTGGCAACCGGCTCAAGAAGAGGGGGAATAAGAAGTATAGAATTTTAGGAGCTCAACCAGTGTAGCTGAGTCTCCTGCTGCAAGCTTCATGAGATGTAACATGGATACCATAAGCTTGTGCTTTATTGGACTATATACACTCCGGTGGGGTTATTAAATTTTCAATCCGACTCACCACTTTTTTTGGAGTTCTTTTTGCATTTTTTTTCAAGTGCATCTGTACAACATATCTACATGGTGCAGCATATATACCAGAAATTTTCCTCTTGAGCCAGTAGACTATCCCTCTTTTGAAGCTTTATTGCAACCCGCACTCTCCCGTCATTCGACTTCATTGAAACTGGACCAGGTTGGGGTGCACTTCCCTCCCTAGACGAGGACGAATGTTTCCACCCGTGTGCGTCTCAGACTGGCAAATCCAACCCCCTCACCACTTCAACTGAGTTGAGCCAAGTGAAAGGTGCAAGTGTCCAAGTTAGGTCACGACCGACAAGAGTCATGCGTGTGTTTCGAAAAGTTCTAGTTAGTCCACTGAGGTGACTTGAACACAGCCCTGATTTCTCAAAGAATTAAGTCTGAATAGACCTGGAGTACCTTAAACCTAGTTCCCATAAGGTTCCAGTGCAGTTAGGTGCAGTAAGGTCCAACCAAGCTCCAATCTTCGTCTTTATTGGACTAGTTCAATCATAAGGCTCAATTGAAGAATATGAATGTTATGCAAATGCTTTTTACAAATATGCAAAGGATAATGCAATTTTTGAAAGAATTTGAAAACAAAGAGAGAAAATTTTTACACAAAGTTTTTGCTAATTAAACAAATTTGGCACTTAACGTATAAAATATGTACAACTATTTACACAGGCATGCTGCTTTATTTTCCAAGACTCAAAGAATTTACAAAGTGATTTATTTAGTTGTATATTCAATTGATAAAGAATTTAATTTATTTTATTTGTGATTTATTTATTTTATGATGCTTTTATTCCTCAAATTTATTTGAAAATCATTTTGAAAACTATAGTACAAATAATTTTTGCAAATATTTACAAATATTTGAAATCCATTTTGCAAAGGTTTTGCAAACACTATATATACATTTTCACAATATTTTTACAAAAAATGTTTTCACAATCATTTGCAAATAGGTTTTCAAATCCTTTATTTCACACAAATAGAAAAATTTTGCAATCAAAATATTTTTACAAAGGTTGAAAACATTTCATAAAAAGTTTTCCAAACAGTTCACCCCATTTTTCAAATCATTTTGCAAAACTATTTTTAACCTGATTTATTAATCAGTATATACAAAAAGAATCTAAGGAATAAGAAGCATTATTACTCAATGAATTGTATCATACTTATATGAAAGTACGAGTTATGGATGAAGTATATACATAGTATATACGACCCCCCTATACTTAGCTTGAGCTATGTCCTCATAGATCGGAAAGAAGAAAGAGAAGACATAACTCGTACTGAGTATAGAAAAGTCTATACTACGACGACTAAAAGAATGAAAGAATAACGAGATAAATGAATAAGAAAATGACCGTCCCCCCTATACTTAGGATCAACTAATCCTAAGTATAACAGACTGTACACAAGGCAGGGAGGGCCATGGGTGGGAATAACCAGATCAAAGAATTAACAAATCAGGGGTGCACCCCCTATCCTTAGGACAAAGTACGTCCTAAGTATAGAAGACTGTCTACAAGGGGTGACACCTTTTATTTAGATACATAAGATAGAAAAGGAAAAGAAGAAAAGAAGAAAAGAGAGACATATACAGATAGACGAAAAGATCATGGAGAATATACGCATCACTCCCCCTATACTTAGGGTGAGATATCCCTAAGTATAGGCATCAACAGGAGTGACAAAACTGAACAACGAAAGAACAACGCGGTGTGTGCCCCCCTATACTTAGGACAAAGTACGTCCTAAGTATAGTCACAAAGATATGTCGATGGATCTAGGGCACACATAGCATGCGGGAGAACAAAATATACAACACATATATACAAGCGGTGAAGCTGATGAGGTACAGGACGGTATCTGGTAAGCGAATACCGTGCTCTCGTCGCCGTCTCCCTGTGAGAACGAGGACACAATCAGAAGGTGAAAAGACACCCGGATATACAGTCAGGTGGGTGTCGGCTACCGGAGTAAAAATGGATCGAAGGTAAGGATATCGGTAGCATGAAGTAGACAATCGACACATAGGGTCAACATGAGGAAACAGAGCCGATATCGTAAGACCGGGAGGAAGAAGGAACAGTACAGAGCCCTCCGGTCAATCAGAGCCTCGATAAGATATAGAAGATAGAGAATAGGAGACATCGTGGCATTCAGTGGTCATGAGGTGGGAAGATCGTAGGAGACACACACCTAATGCCGCAAGACATGGCTCAACCCTGCGAGGGTCGTCAAGGTGAGCAGGCTCAAAAGGAGCCAGGAATCAGACCATAATCAGCGGACTTGGTCCTGTGATCCGCATATCGGATACACAATCAGAGAGGGGACCAAGTACACAGCTCAGAAGACTCGACTTCGTGCTCCCACAGACAGGAGACACCATAAGTGAAACCGAGTACGTAGAAAGTGATGTACCCTCCCGCAGATAACCCTCGGAGAGTGGTACATGCTAATCATCGAATAATCAGAAGAAGACTCGGCCTTGCGAGGGTCGTCAAGGCGAGCGAACGAAAAGGCGTCAGTGATCCACCAGACGGATCATCAGGTATGGTCTCGGTAGGCGTCATATCGGCTACCGGCAGAAGAGACCAGAAATTCTAAAGAATGTGGCAGCGTCCCGCAGATAACCGTCGGGGAACGTGCTGCCAGCTAGGCATGAAAATAGAAGATATCAGAAGCTCAACCTTGCGAGGACCGTCAAGGCGAGCAAACTCAAAGGAGTCTAAACATATGAGTCCCATGGTCCGCAGATCGGATAGGCAACTCAGGATGGGACCAAAATCACATATATCAAACGACTCGGTTCCGTGCTCCGCAGATCGGAGACACAGTCAGCAGGGGAAACCGAGCGTAAAGAGAGTGTCGCAATCTCTCGCAGATAGTCCTCGGAGAGTGATGCGATCTAGGCAAGGAATAGTCAGAATGTGTCTCATCCTTGCGAGGGTCGTCAAGGAGAGAGAAGGGCTCAAAGGAGCCGGGTCCATCAGACGGACCCCACATAGTGGTCTCGGTGGTCGACAAATCGGCTACCATCAGAAGAGACCAACCAGATCTGAAATATGTCGTAGTCTCCCACAGATAACCCTCGGGGAGCTACGAGCTAGTCAAGGAATAATCAGAACAGAGCTCATCCTTGTGAGGACCGTCAAGGAGAGCGGACTCAAAGGAGTCTGAACAAGTCGGTCTCATGCCTCAATAGATCGGGCGCATAATCAGGAAGGGAGACCGGGTACGCAAATCAGATGAATCGGCTTCATGCCCCAACAAATGGAGGCACGAGAAGAAGCCGATCGTAAAGAAAATGTCACATCCTTCCACAGATAGTCCTTGGGAAGTGATATGAACTACACAATGAATAATCAGAGTACATCTCATCCTTGCGAGGGTCGTCAAGGAGAGAGAATGGCTCGAAGGAGCCGAACCCATCAGACGGATCCACAGAAAATATAGTCTCGATAGACGGCGGATCGTCTACCAGCAGAAGAGACCATCATAGCAATAATGTGTCATAGCCTCTCGCAGATAAACCTCGGAGATCTATGAACTAGGCATGGAATAATCAGAAGAGTGGAGCTTTGCCTTGCAAGGACCGTCAAGGAGAGCAATCTGACAGTTGGCCTCATGTGCCGACAGATCGGGCACACAGTCACCGAAGGAGGCCAATCAAGCATATCATCTGACGCGGTTCCGGGTCCCATCAAAATGGCGACCCAAGCCGTAGATGAAACCGTAGTCCTAGAAATTGCCGCATTTTCCCGCAGATAGTCCTTGGGACAAATGTGAACTAGATCAATGAAGGTCAAGGGAATGCTGGCAAGTCATCTCATGTCCTCAAAATAATGTGAATCCATCAATCTACCGGAGGGCATAAGATCAAGTGAGGGAGAAAATAATCAGATCAATCAGAAAACATTCCTCAAGTCAATCCAATAAGATGAACTTGGCACAACATATCATCAGTAATCCTCTAAGTGCCAGGGTGGATCAAAGAGTCAGGAGATCAAGGATGGGTCAATCAGGAAGATAAGAAATCATGGGGGGCTCGGGGCACCGTCATCATGATGCACATATCAATATAGTACATCCAAAATTGAAATCAAGACAGGCCAAAACCTCAAAATAGATGGATCAGTAGAAATATCATGATATCATCCTCGAATCACCGAAGCACATCACATCCTCAATCCGATGTGCGAGACCGAAAATTCGGCAATAATGCATCACATCTATGATCATGCATCGACATAAATCCTCAATACACTCGTATGCATGTATCCAAAGCCAAATCCACCAAATCAATCTCAGCATCCTCAACATCATTGGCCCGTCTTACACAAATAATTTGTAGACCTAATCCTCGATGCGGGCCTCATCAATATGCACAACATTCCCGGGTTAAAAGGGAGAGGTGATACGGGGTACACAAGGGAGATGGATGAGAAGGGTATACAATGGTGTGGAGAAGCTGATTGAGGCTACGTGCCAATATCCCGAGTGACAGAAGAATGACACAGAGGGTACGAGGAGGGCTGGCGAGAAGATCGAGACATATACACAATTGGGTATTCCGCACAAGGCAGGAACACCGTTGAAATGATGGTTCGAAGAGCAGGCTCTCCTCGAACCAGAGAAGATGGGGATGATACAGGGGCTACGAAGAAGATGGTGAAGAAGATGTCGGGACGAATGGACTTGGCAAAGAAATAATTGAGCTCAAGCGCCAATATCATGACTCAATGCAAATGAAGAAGTATATGTATAAGAGAGGTAGAGAGACTCAAAGATGAAAAATGCATGACTCACACGATGGGATCGATTACTCCAATAAAGGATGAGACACATAACAGACTCCAAGTCACAATCAATACACAAGGCAAAACCCCCAGTTCACCTACTCGACATAGTGAAGACCGTCAGGTGACGGTCATTTATCTTTTCGGTTTTTCATAGTTAGGTGAGATTCACAAAGTTGTACAAACACTTAGGAGGCTTGATAGGATTTGGGTTCTACTCCTTAGCATGTACGTGAGCACTTAAAACGCATACAATGAGGGGGTTGCTCTCCCCAAGACAAGGAAGTCCATTATGTGTTATTTTAAGTCCAATAGAGTTAACAGTCCTGATTTTATTTAGGTTATCACTTTTTTTGGGTATTTTCAATGCACGTGCCTATCGGGGTTCCAATTTCCATTAAGCATCCTAAGTGGCAAAAACAGAGGGAGAAGGTCGGAAAAGCCATGCAAGTCAGAAATCGATGATGCATGCTAAGTAAGAAGACTTACAGTGCCTCCCAGCTCTCTCCATGCGGGGTGCATAACAGAATTGAAACCTATGCTATATGCAAATGCAAGCCGAAAAAATCGCCCTAGGATAGTAACTGCTATTATCGTGAAGCACCACAAGTCGGTCACTTATCCTTAACCGAAGAGTCCGGTCTTGGCTCACCTCTCCTCTTCTCGACACACTCGAGTTCAGGAGTAGCGCTTGATGGGGCTCGCTCACGGCACAAGGGTTAAGAGATAAATGAACAGACTGTTTAGATTTGACTAGATCCAAAACGCACTATAGGTACGTGCAAATATATTTAGGGTGTTTGGACCTAATCTATCGGCAAGCAACTCCTAAGCTAGGGCTCATTCACACAAAATAATAAAAATAAAAATAGAAAAGAAAAAGCGTCAAAACCGTCGAGGCCCCCAAGGGAACAATCCCTCGGGCAATGGACCTCGGGAGTCGGAATGTACCTGTGAGAGTCCTGTATTATTACACAATTCTAAGTGTCACTCTCTCACATGAATATACATAATAAAATAATATGCATAAAAATAGAGTCTGTCTTCAAAAATTCTCTTTCTTCTCCCTTTGATGCTCTCTCCTGTTGGCTTGGCATAGAGGAGCCAACTCCGCCTTGCTTGGGTGCATAGGTCCTCCTAGGAGGTCCTCCCTCGCTTGGCGGTCCCTCGCATCAAAGACAAAGGAAATAAATGGTCTGAGCAGTCAATCAAATAAAATCAAATAGGAATAAAAACCAAACAAATAACTGAATCATGGACATGAGCAACTAATTGAATAAATGAACAAATAAGCTCACAAAATCATACAAAATCCGTTGCCTCCCCGGCAACGGCACCATTTTATGGCTGGGGAAGATCATGGGTCTAGATATCTCACAAGACGAGACATCCAGTCGCTGAATTGACCTCTTAAAGATACCCAGATCGATCAACAATTAACCCACAATAAATATATGCAATGAATATCCAAAAATGTGGAGTTAAAATTTATTATAACTCTACATGTAAATGTGTATAGGTGTAAGCACAAGTAGAGGTCGAACACTGGGAGGCGAAGGGAATGTATGTGATGAATCATGTATTCAATCCATTGTTCATGTCCATTTATTGTTTTTGTGGGTTGTGGATTATATATATATATATATTTTATTTTTGTTTTTATGATTTTTATTTGGTTTTTATATTTTATATTTTTTTTATTTTTGCTTTTTTATATTTTTAATTATAGAATATATAGATATGTATTAAGATATAAAGAGATATATATATAAGAAGAGGGAGAGGGATAATAAGTATATGGGTTTACATATATATATATATATATATATATAAATGCTTAATATATATATATATATGAATTTTTTAGGCTTTTGGTATTTTTCGAATTTTTATGTTGTTTTTCTGGAATTTTGCTAATTTTTATGTATTTTTAATTCCAAAAATATCCACCATATAGGACTAATTAAATAGCCGAATATAATTTAGGTTTTTAAAAAATATAAATTAAACTCCAAAATTACCTAAATTAACTTTAATACAATAATAATATATAGATAATTACAGAAGAGACAAATATATTTTTTTGGATTTTTAAGGGTTTTTCTATTTTTTTAGGATTTTGGAGCTTCTTGAAATTTTTATGTTTTTCTTTTTCTATTTTTAGGTTTTTTTTCATTTTTTGGACTCAAGATAGATATAAATATACCATATATAATATTTTTGTAATTTTTCAAAAGCATTTTATAATAATTTTTTTATATTTTCTAATTTAAACAGTACAAAAATGGCTTCTGTTTATTTTTAATAATTAGGAAAAATTGCCCAAAAATGTGAAATAAAATAAGGGCGTAGAATAACATTACATGACGCAATTATCCTAATTTTTCTGGAATTTTTGAAGTACAATGGTTATTTTTAATAAATAAATAAAAGATAAAATACTAAAACAGCCTGGCAGGGGCAATTTTGCAATTAAAATAAGTTCCAGGGGCATCAGTGCAAAAATACCAGAATATTTTAGCATGTTCTGCAAATTTAAGGTCTAAAACCAAATCAACAAACCCGCCAGGGCCCCCTTGCAATTTTACCATCACGTGGGAATACACGTGATCCGCACCCACAGGGACCAAAATGCAAATTCAGAAACTCTCGGGTCCTGGGTGCAATTTTTCACAAAAATAATACACTGGGAATTTTATTTTATGGACTAAAAATAAATATGCAAACGTACAGGGGGACTTGTGCAATCTTACCACCTCACGTGGGACGACACGTGAGGTGACGTAGACTTGACCCAAGTGTAATATGAAAACAATACAGGGGGTCACATGCAAAATTTCCACATTATTTACAACGTTATATTTTATTTACAATATTAAACATTAAATATACAAAAAGTCAGGGGTTGGATATGCAATTTACCCCTAATAGGCGCGCTGGCGAACGGTTAAGATTACTTCACTTGACACGCGTCGCACATCCAACGGCCGATACCGCTTCGCCGATGAAGCACTAGGATTAGATCTCCGGGATGAGATCTACGGTGGATGCTCGCTTCATCGGACGGCTGTGGTTTGAAATGGGGCCTTCGTATTCATACAACGGCAGAGAACACTCGTGGAAGAACAGGGAAGAAGGCTCGCCGGGGCGAGCTTCTTCCGACCAAACCTCGCGCCTCCGCCGGTCTTCGCCGCTCCTGAAGGTCCCAAACGCTTCCTGGAAGGTTGCTTTGACTGCTGGAGGTCTTGGATCGACAAGAGATACGCTGGAGCGCTGCTACGAGCTCGGAGAAGAAATGGGGCTCCAGGTACCTCCGCCAGCTTGTGATTCGTCTCCTGGTGCTTTTCCAAGCGCCTGACCTGCACAGAAAGCTCACGCGGCTCGAGGGCGTCACCCTCGACCTGGGGTTTGAAGCTGAAAGCACGTGGATGATGATAGGCGGAGAAGCTCCGGCGGAAGGCGGTGGAGGAGCTTCGATTCGCGGATTCAGATGGGAATCCGGTTGGGTAAGGTGGATAGAAGGTGGAGAAGGCGTAGGGGAACGAAATGACAGTGAAAGGTAGTCGGGAGACGGTCGGAAACACGGTGAAGAAGTCGCCGGAGCGGAGCTCCGGCGAACTTCGAATTAACTAAACTAAGCTAATCTATGAATCTAAATGCGAAATAAATGACAGGAATAAAATGCTGATATGGAAATCTACCTAAAAATGTAAAGGCGCAGCTCTTATACCTGGAGAAACTCCAGGGAGCAGGGCGGCTGTCGGAGTGCCGCCGTGGGTGCAACCTCCACCTATCCGATCGATTCAAGGTGCTGGCGAGCTCCTCCTGTCACAAGGAACATCGCCGGGACCGAATGCGGGGAAGGGATTGGCTGAAAGCTGACCAAATTTTGTGGAGGAGGCAGAGGTTCCTTATTTATAAATGAACTGGGCACCCTTATTGACCGGGCCGTAGCCGGCGATACGAGTTATGTACAAAGGATCTAAATGATCGGCGGGGATCATGGATGAAGGGGAAGTAAATCTCGTGAAGTGATTGTTGTTGATTGATTACTGTAGCGAGCGGGAAAAATGCAAGAATATAGGGGAAAAGATGGTTCACGTCAAGTCAGGCGGCTGGAGGTCAAGTTGACTGGGGTCAACTCGCAGAGGGACCTGATTGGTCCACGTCAGCCGCTAAAAGACAAAACAGGAAATTTTGTCCTAAATTGATTTATTTACAAAAGTAAATGGTTTTATTAGAATTTTCTTAAAACATAAAAAATATGTATTTTTTATGTAGTATTTATTCGTGATTTTTATTGAATTTTTCGAAGTGTTTTATTATGGTTTTAATTTAATAATGTGTATATGTATGTATTTACATGTATTTTTGTTTATTTTATTTTTAATTTGTTTATTTTCTTTTATTATTTTATTGGCTTATTTTATATATTTATAATTTATTTTTGTGAGTATAAAGGTATTTTTATTTAATTTTTAGGAGTTTATTTATATTTTTAAATAAGTAAGTATATGTATATGTAGGTATACTTATAGGTATTTTATCTGTATATTATATACATTTTATTTATTAAATGAATTTTATTTGTTTTTATTTTGGATTTGTATTTTTTGTAAGATATGTATAATATATACATTGTTATAAAAATATAATTGAATAAAGAATAAAAGAATAAAAATCCCTTTTATTTATGTACATATAGGTAGCATAGGTATTTTGCCTATATATTACATAGGCTTATTTTATTTTACAAATTCTTTTTAGTTTTCTTTTAATTTCAATATGTACATGTATTATATACATTATTTACAAAATCCTAAAAATATAAAATTTTGAAAATAATAGACATTGAATGAAATGAATATTTTAATCAGTATTATATACAAGGGGGTCAAAAACCTAACTTCTACAGATGAAATCCAAAGATTATGACACCAATTTTATTAAATAGTTTATGGAAAGCTATATACAATTAAAGGTGAGTTTGGGTGATTTGGACTTTTTATTTGCAAGATATAGGTCTGTGAAGTTGAGATTTTGGATTTTTATTCTGGGTATAAAATATACACTGAGTATTATTTTTACACAAACTCAATTTTGTATTTTTATTTACATTATCATCTACAACTTTTATGTACAAAGTTTCTTTATTTGATGAATAAATAATTCTATACAAAATAGGTGTCAAAAATACATAAATGAATGAATAAATAAATGAGATATTTATTGTATAATTGGCCCTTATCTCCCCCTACTTTATTCCTTGTCGACCAATTCCATGCTGGCCTTGGTCTCGAGGTTAGGGTCATAAAATATTTGCAATATTTTATTCCTTTTTCTTTTCTTCCTTTTATTCTATAATTTTGGCATTAAAAACCTTATTCCATGTACAATAAATACAATAAATATTGAATGCTAATATGTACAAATTAATGCTATTTACATGTATTTGCTGGGATTTTTAGGGCCAAAATGATAGAATAAAGGTGATGAAATGGAGATTCATCAATGGTCAAGGTTTGCATGAACAGATCTGGCATATGCAAATCATGTTTGGGAGTATGTATAACTATCACTCATTCGTGAAAATAGCTTGACATATTGAGAGTAAGTTTCAAAATTGAAATATTCAAACCTATAGCTTTGTTAAATGTGATAATTAATGAAATAGTTCTATAGAATCAACTTCGTTTTCATCTATTTTTATTTGTACGGAAAAAATCACATCTCAGTTGGTGCAAATGATTGTCCGTTTCTAATGCAATGCAAAGAAAGCCTCATGGATCAAAGAATCTAAAATATTGCCCTTCCTAACTAGAAGTTATCAGGTGGTCTATACACATTCTATCAGATTGCAACGACCCCATTAGATGTCATCTATTCATGAAAGGTATGACCTTAATTTCTACTTGATTTATGATTCTCCTTTACTATATCATTTGTTCATCTTCTCTTATATCCATCGTACAGTACTAAATACTCCATACACTCTGCTTATAAAAGAATGATTGTAGTTGCTCAATAGTTAGGTAAGCATCTCACCTCATGTCGATCAATTATTTCTGACAAAAATAATGTTGGCTTCATTACTGTTTTTTGTTATCACAATCAACTCTCTGAGAGATCATTGTATAAATCTGTGTAGTATAGATTTAATTTTTGCTATTTTTGATTTCATCATATGGTAAAAAACCTGATGAATATGATTTAGAACTTAGAATTTGCATTGATCTTATTGTCTTCAGCTGTCTAGATCAAGCCAGCAATCAACGTTTTTTCTATAAACGTAACTTAATTGTCTTTGTCACTGTCTCGCTCTGTCAAGCTCAATGTCGATGTATTGTTTACTGCAAGCTCAACATTCAGACTCAAATCAAAATCCAAGCATATGTTGTCATCAGTATGAAACATATTTAAATATTTTTCTCATTTGAAGTCTGCTTCTACTATGCTCTTGAATATATTATGAGAAAAGAGAAAGGACCTTCCTTTTTTTATCTTAAATCGGATATAAATTATGAGTCTGTCATAATCCTGATACAAGTTGCATATATTCAAGTTTAATTGAAACAATCACAACATAATTAAATATTCAAATCATATGAAAACGTTGCCTTTAGCTCCTTCAGGTTTGATCTTGATGATGCCTTTGAGCAGAGAACAATAAAGGTAAAGTTGTTGAGGATTGACTTAACAAGGATGTGTTACCTTATGTGTAGAAGATTGTGCATAAATTGATTGCTTACACTGAACCAATCAACAATGCCAAATGTGCACGAATGAAATCATTGTTGCTACTTCAACTGCGTATTTATACTTCAACAATACCACGTAGGATTCAACATTTTGTGTGTGGAAGATTGGAATCAGTTTGGTAACTTTTTTCCTATATCTTTGGGCTGGAGTCAACACTACCATTCATATTTATTTTAAATAATCCATATTTTCATTGAGTGTGAGTTTATTCATGAGTAATATATTTTATGGTTGTTGCCTGCAATGTTTTCTATTATTAACAGATCCAAATGGACATAATAAACAGAAAATTAGGATACTGATAATATACTGTGGACAGGGAATTATTCTACACGATACAATAATTTCAAGCAATTAAATGTCTTACTTAATTGGTCTCATTTTCTAGCAACTAACTAAAATGTTGCTTTTGATATGCAGTAGCAGAATGGCTAAGATTGGCTGCTAAATAAAACATCAAAGTCATCAAAACATCATTAATCAGGTATGTTGAAGGCAAAGCTGATACCAAGCATTTGTTTGTTTGGAAGCACTCGCTAGATCGAAGATATAGTAGACGATTTAAGTGACAAATCTCGGATTGTGCAAGTTGACCAGCCTATTACGTGTTGATAATAATGTATTACCTTCAACATCACTTTAGATCTGAACATGTACACATCCTCGTGCAGCGCACGGGCTTCACACTAGTAAACATTGTTGCAATAGGGTTCAATAGGTTTGCTTTGCTTTTTTAGGCAGTCAATGGATTCCTCTCCTATTTTTAGTTAAATTTTTTATTTTTTTCAAAAATACCAACATATATTTTCATCGCTATATCCCTTCAATATGTCATTTCGATTTTGTCGTAAATAGATATTCATATGCCCTCCATCTAAAACACGTTGATTACAACAATTCTTACACTGTTAAAATTACTGTTAAACCTCCCTTCTGACGAGCTCCCAGAACTCACGAAAAAGGAACACTGGGTAACAATCCGAAACTGAGGCACCATTACCGTTAAAGTTCCAAACTGTCAACTTCACCTCCTTTGTGGTAACCATCTGAATCAAATGATTAGCATGATGTTCTGACAAAAAGGAGCCCCATGCCCTGACCATCTCCAAGATCTACTTGTATTTCTTCTCGGGAACTCGTGGAAGTGATCCACAATGGTTTGCCCCATCTCAAGATTCCCCTCAACTCGATTCCCATTCACCATGTCTACACCTCTCACTAGCAATTCTATGGAAATAAGATGTATTTGTGTCGCCCTGTTTCAGCTAAGAGTGTCGCGATCTTTGATTCTATTATGCCATACTTCTCTTGTCTTCTTCTAGGATAGCTTTCTCTGTGGCCGATCTCTCCATGAGTTCGTTGCGGGTGAGATCTCTGACGTCCTCAAGGCCATCCAGTATGGCAAGCATTGCCTCTGCCCCCGCGTAATGGGTCCTACGCATCATCCTAACCTCCTTTTTGAAAGCACACAATCGACTATGAAGTGTTGTCAACTTTTGAGAGAGCCTCGATGCTGCTGAACCAGAGACTACTTCTGCAGTTTAATGGTTGACGACCAACTCTCGAAAACCTTCCTCTAGGATCCACGCTCTCTCAAACCTAAAGAAACCCTGTGGCAGGGAAATACTGCCTGAGTCCCATAGGAGGGGGCATGATCTGATCTCGTACGAGGCATGGCGACGGAAATGGGGAGCGAGAAAGTATCCAGAAGTTCCGAGGATGACAGAAAACTGTCAATACGAGATCGGGAATCCGAATTGCGTCAGGTGAATTTAGTATTTGAAGCATCGATCACCTCTAGCTCGAGATCATCAATCGGCTCCACAAAGTCGACCAAGCCCGGAGAGAGGGAGCGAAGGGAACTGATTGATATTATTAATTGTTCACAATATGTAACAAACCATTATTGTATCGTGTTATCTTATTTTCAATGTGTTTCTATAGTGATGGTTGATTGCGCATCCGGTTCCTTCTTCCTACGTTGTAAATCATATTTAAATTCTCAATGGCAAGAAAATATTTATTAGGTATATCGAATTTGATCAGGTAGACCTGTCATTCAGTTATGTGGGATGATTCGAGTTCGAGTGGATTTACATATAATGAGTTGAATGCAATATAGAGCAGAGTCATTGAAAAAGGAAATGAAAGCATTCTTAGTTCAGTAAAGTTGAATCAAATATACGATAATCTCTAAAGAGAGTGGAATCACAAGTCTAATTCGGATGTTAACGGAAAGAAGAAATCATACTAAATTAAAATTCCAGCTGATCTCATATAGTAGAATATTTTTTCTCTATAATCTTCCGCGATTATTTCATAAATAATCTACTTTCAGGGTCGAATTGGAAATTTACCTCTAAACTTTTAGAGGATGGGGGTAGGGGGAGTACTGATCACCTCGGACGATGAACGAAACTTGAGAGCACGCTCTTGAGGAACAAGCCGACAATAGACAAGAAAGAGAAGGGGAAAAAACACTCACCATCAGGATTCAGGAGCTCTATTCGTGCCGGTCATACTCTGAGGGCCAATGGGTCCGATCAAACGCACTAAAGGCCAAATCTATGTATTGAGACATATCGGAGATGTTCCACTGAAGGAAAGCTTAGAATATGAAGTCGAAGGTCTTCTAAAGAGCAACCAACATCCCCATAGTTAGGAATGGCCGATGAAGGCGGTGTTAGGATTATAATCAAATTAGGATTAGAAATCCTAATGGGATTGGACTCCTAACTCTAATAATAGTTGAGTTGTATTCTATTTGTAGTCTTATTGAGAACATGACTATGGAATTGTAACCCGGTTATATATAGAAGGGGGTGGAAGCATTGACTCAACGCCACCACAACAATGTAAACCCTGGAAAAAGGGGGGAGAGAGAGAGAAGAAAGAGATGAGAGAGCGAGGAAACGGAGAGAGAGTTGTGCTTGCTCTAATTTATATTGAACTTTCTTCTCCAGTGGTCGTGAGAGGTGACCGACCATCGTTATATCTGATTGTTCTTTCTTTCACAAGCTTCCGTGGTGGTGGTCGATTATGCATATGCATCCGCATCTATATCAGGTGATTCGTATCCCCGACAACCAACATCTGAGAGGATATGATATCAGGAGATTGTGTCTCAACAATTGGCATCAGAGCTGAGTTGGTACCGCATGGTCATAGCCCATCAAGAGGAGGTCGCACCTCAATGACACATCGCATCGTTGGGACTAGGGATGAGGAATGAACATGGACAAGGGTTGGGGGGAGCTGCATCGGGCGAGGAGGTGGTTGTTCCATCATAAAATGTTGTCGTCTAGGCAAGGTGGGGACGTCCTCGAGGTGGATGCATAGGCGATGATAGCTTCATCTCGCGATGAATGAGGGAAGTGGTGGCCGAAAATGAGACCTCCTTGCTTATAAAAGGTGGGGGAGGCCGTTCTGCAATACGCATGTGCTTGTCGGAGGTCGAGCTGCTGGGCCTCAGGCTGCTAAAACCTTGTCTCTTCAAGGGGTGGCTAAAACCCAAATACAAAGCCAGAGAGGTGCCTTTGTATGCAGAAAAACAAAGCTAACAGCTCCTACCTAAACCCTAATGTTCTTACAGCTCCTACCTAAACCCTAATGTACGTTATATGCTAATATTTGATACACTGCTTATTTTTTTATTTCATTCCCCTATAAAATACAATAGCACGATCAATCGTAGAATGACATTCCATTCCATCATAAACACACATTGCATTCCAAAATAACCAATCAAAACATTCAAAAAATACTTCATTAATTTAAACAAAACTATTCTCAATCACAAGTTACAAAAAAGAACATCATTGACGTTTATGCATTAGAACGTATTTAGGCTTTGCATCTCTTTCTTATGGTGGTCATGACTAGCATCATCACTTTGCAAAATCGGTAAAACATCTTCGTCGCAAGCATACTCCAAGTCGAGTGTTAACAAATAAGACAAATATAATGGTCGACGATGACAAATGGGCCGCATGGAGAAGAAAGAGGTGAGAGTAGTTGATGGAGGAGAGTATCATGTGAGTGGAACAACCGTCAGTTTGTCGTAGGGGAGGGTGGTATCAAAATTTAGCGACGATCAGCTAAAGTTATTTTTTAAATATATCAACGATAAGCATCATTAGATAATATAATATACTGCTAATGTCACGACCCGTCCCGCTATCCGAGACGAGCGCGACAGGAACCTATTTATAAACCTTCCATTAAATTATTAATCTATTCTAATCTTTTCTTTTTTTTCGCAAAATTTTGACAGAGTTTCCTCTATAACATGGATCTCCCAACTGCTACCTGTACCTAAAACGACCTCTTTTCATTCTATGACAAAGCCTTATAATCCAATCTAGATCACATCAACCATGAATATAAACATCACATTCTACCTTTCTATATAAACAAGATCTACATATTTACATCATTATCACTGTTCATTCTTGCATATCCATACAAAAATCTGCAACTTTGTTTTCATCAAACATCTGCTAAGGCATCAAAAAGTTACCAAAACTATGGTCTTTGATGGCGCAACCTCCAACTAGTGATAGCAACTCTATGCACGTTCCTCCTAAGCTTCCTGTTCAAGATTTATCTGTAATAATATAACAATAGAGTGGTGAGTCTAAACCCATAAAAGAGCTTAGACCCAGCGAGTGGATCTCAAGCTTTTGATAAACTACTTTATCAATATAACTTGCATCGTATCAAATAATTGTTTGCTAGAAAACATAGAAAGATATCTACATGAATCAACATGTATCATTGAATATTTATGACATGAACTGGAAAATTTTTTTTGACAATCTTACCATATCATATTCAATGTCACACTACCCCAATCTGTCGTACTAAGTCACGAACCGTGTAAAAATTGTCTAGGGAGAGAAACTCAACCCAAGACCGTGAAAATCTTATCATTCCATGTTAATGGTCCCAAAGACCGAAAACATTTTGCATACGGCCCAAAGCTCATTAGTATACAAAATGCGGGCCCAAAGCCCTCCTGAGTCACAAGGAGTAGGCCATAGGTATATCACGAGGATATACCTACCCCAACATGTAGTGACTTGTTCATGACTTTTCCGGGGAGTAGGCCATAGTGTGCATTGATCTTATATCATATCATGAGAAGAATCTTGACTGCATAATCATAAACATCCATATAAAACTGATATTCATGAATCATAAAGTACTGCATCGGTATTGCAATATGAAAATCATGATTGAACTTGGCAAATAAAATATCAGGATAAACTCACTAATTACTGTAGAAATCTACATAAGCATGAAAAATGTATGTTGTAAACATCACAGCTATAAAATTTAGCAAAAACTAACTTTTTCATAGGAAATATGTCTTGAAACCACTCACCTAGGTATTATTATTTACTTTTTTTCTGAATTCCGACCATTTCTTTATCTGGCTCGCCCAACTGCAGAATATCATCAATAAAATCGTATCCATAAGAACATAATTTATTATATGGATATTTAACTTAATTGTCTTGAATTACATCCCTTCGTTACCTTGCACATTAACTTGTCTACATTTTTTTTATATATAGATCTTATTCACGAACATGATTCAAATCGGTGCTGATCATTTATCTCTTAGAGTAAAGAGAAGGTATCATCTCAAACTTCAACCTTTAGTCTAATAGTTTACTTTATTAGTTTATAACCAATGTCTGTATATATCAGATCACGCCCACACAATTAAGTCTATATTCTAGTATAATATTATACATATAAGAAAAAAATGATGGGTATATTTTCATCTCTTCCCATTTACTTCATCCTTTACCTCTTCGTATGACTCTTATCTCACTCAACCTAGACCTAACGTGCACAAGCCCAATGAGTGACACGGATGGAAGGTCAACTTGTGATATAAATGTTTCCATTTCAATGAAAGAAAATGGACGGATTCTGGGATGTCTGCTAATACAGCAGTACAAGAACGTTGACAAAATTAATAATTTCTTTTCTTCTACCAATAAACCTGGAAAACTACACTGGTAGGTAAAAAAAATAAAACTAATCATTAAAACTGTCGTAGGGCCTCTGGATTCAAAGGTTAGTAAAATTTATCTTTCCTCTCTTCCTAAAATTCGCCATACGACATGTTATTAACTACCAGTTTCTTCTTCAGGCCTACCTTTTTCACCCAATACATCATCCCAAATAAAAGAATCTTGAATAACTTATATAACAATATCGAAGTTCTACCCCTTATAAAGTATTACTTTCTAATGCAAATTTTAGGAGAGAAGAAGAAACATATCTAACTATAGAGATTACCTGTACGTGCTCTGGAGATTACCCCGAATTCTGGAGAATGACCCTGGACTGTGCGTGTGTGTGTGTGTTTTTTTTTCTTTCCTCCTTTTCTGTATTTGGAGTAAGGTGGTTTCGGGAAGGCTCGACACCGCCATAAAATATGGCTTGTGATACCCCCCCCCCCACGTGGCCACCAAAAGCTACATGCCCCATTTACAAGGATAATTTCCTATTTTAATAACTTTGATCGGCTATATTTTTTCTTTTAGATCTAACAAATATGTGTAGATATACTTGAACCATTAATAGCCTATAATATATGACTTTTATACATTTTATGCTATTAGTTTTAAATATATCGAAACAACCACACAATAATATATTACTTACATTTGTCGTACTCTTATATACCTATTCATAATAATACTATTCATCCATATCATTATATGGTAACCTTTCTTATATATATATATATATAATTTTCTACGTAATATGAATATTACAATACTTCCCTACTTAAAATAAATTTCGTCCTCGAAATTTACATACCTTAATTAATTGGAGAAAAGATGTGGGTATTGAGATCGTATCTCATCTTCCCGTTCCCAAGTAGCTTCTTCTATTGCTTGACTTCTCCAAAGAACTTTTACTAGTGGAATCTTCTTTGTTCGGAGTTCTTGAACTTTATAATCCAAGATTTGGATAGGGACTTCTTCATAGGAAAGATCTTCCTTCAATTGAATTTCTTGTGGTTCGATGACATGAGAGGGATGTGGAATATACTTTCGAAGTGTAGAAACATGAAAAACATTATGTATTTTTGATAATTATGATGGGAGCAAGAGACGGTATGCGACATCCCCAACTCTTCCCACAATTTCATACGGGCCAATGTATTTGGGACTGAGTTTTCCACGTTTTACAAATCTAATGAGTCCTTTCCAGGGGGACACTCGAAGAAATACCTTGTCACCAACTTGAAATTCAAGATTCCTCCTTCTCTTATCTGCATAGCTTTTCTGTCTATCTTGGGCTGCTTTCAAATTCCTTCTAATCCCTTCAACCTTTTCCATGGTGTTTTGTATGAATTCTGGCTTAAATAATTTGCGCTCTCCAACCTCATTCCAACACACTGGGGTTCTACACAAACGGCTGATAACCGCCCGAACGACTAAGGTAAAGGTAAAGAAATGGTCGTCGCGACCTCAATCACTCGGGCTAAGTATATCAAGAAAAATCAACCACTCAGAACATGTAAAACTAATCGAGCACAAAAGAGAGCGGTCCTGCTATGAGATTAACCTGGTATAGCACCCAGGGTCGAACACAAGGAGCACAGATTGGCCTTGCAGCCTACGATGTAGTCAGAAATCCGAGAGAATATTTTTTAGTGTTTTTAAGGGTTTTTATATTTTTTAGGATTTTTGGAATATAAAGAAAACAGGAAAAGCACACAAACAAGTAACTTGAACAATTTATTTAATGCATTAAAAAGCAAGCAAAAATTCAGACAAAAATATTTT
The DNA here is from genome assembly GCA_037367405.1 of Ottelia alismoides. NCBI lineage: Eukaryota > Viridiplantae > Streptophyta > Magnoliopsida > Alismatales > Hydrocharitaceae > Ottelia > Ottelia alismoides. The sequence goes on from JAZKJV010000114.1 coordinate 597,453, forward strand.
TATGTGTTTTATATTTTTTTATGTTTTTGGTGAATTTTTGAGATTTTTGTGATGTTTATTTTATTTCCTAAAAATCAAACAGTGCGAAAAGCAAGGTGTACTGTCCAGCCAGGCCCAAAACCCAAAGATAAAATATCTAAGGATCTCAAAGGGACCTGGAGGTAATTTTCCTGTATACTAGAGAAAACAAGGAAAATTTGAGCACCAAAATTATTGTTTTTGAGTTTTTAAATTATTTATTATGATTTTTAGGAGTTTTGAGGTGTTTTTAAGTTTTTAGGGTTTTTACTCAATGAAAAATAGCCAAAATTAGCTAGAAAATCAAGGAACACAAAATAAACAGTAACTAATTTTTATGGAATTTTTAAAAGCTTGATATTTTTTTTGGGTTTATGACTCTAAACAGTAGCAAAAATAAGGGTTTTTGAATTTTTAAAAAATAGCAAATGAAATCAAAAATGTCCTCAAAAATTCACAAAAATTCTACACCATGGCAGGAGCCATGTGTCTAATTTTCATCGAATTTGGAGGTGATTTGATATTTTATTCAAAAATAAAGGGGGGGGCACTGTGCACAGGGACCAAAGTGCAAATACCCAAAGTTCTGGGGGTCCTGGTGCAAAATACCCAAGAAATCACGCGCGAGGCGCGTGTCTGGGGCACTCAGGGACCCAAATGTAAGAAAAAATAAGTTCCGAGGGCTTATAGGTAACAAGTACCAAAAGTCCAGGGGCTTATCTGCAAAATACCCAAAATAAAACGCACATGTGGAAATAAATCACGCACAGGGGTATAAATGCAAATAAGTAAAAGATTTCATTCACTAAAGAACATCCAGAACTACAGGGGTCTCTATTGCAAATAAACCAAAATATCACGTGTCGATGCACGTGTTCACAACTAGCAGGGGTATAAATGCAAATACGAGAAAGTACGAGGTTTAATATGCAAATATCCCAACGTAAATAAAATTCCTAAAATATTTACAGGACTGAAAGCAAACACATAAACTACGAGGGGGCCTAAGGTAATTTACCCCTTTATTAAGTCGAACCGATGGATGAACGCCACGTGGATAAATGGACGGCTGAGAAGGGGGTGGCGCCCAGGGCTCCGGTCCTAGACTGTGATCCGACGGTCCAGGTGTTGCCACGTTGCAGATCGAACGGTGGACGGACGACGAGGCTGAGCTGCGCTGGATCGACGGTGGAGATCGACCCTCGAATGAATCTGACGGTTGACGCTGCTCCTCACATGGACGAACGTGATTGGATCTGGAGCTCGGGGGTCAATCGGACGGCGGAGGAGGATGGTGGACGAACAGGGCTCCGGCGAACTTCGCCGGACTCGTGGCGGCGCTGGTCTCCTCGTGGACGCTCGTTGAAGGTTGGAGAAGGAAGCTGCGAGCCCTCCGCGTCTAATGGAGCCCTCCGATGGCCCAACCGATCCTCTGGGAGGTCCGGCGAGGTCGGCGGAGGTGGAGCAGCTGGACCAAGTGGTCCAAGCCCTCAGATGGGCTTGGATAGACCTGCAAAGTATCCCAGCAAACTCGCGGGTCGAGGGCAAAGTGCCTCGACCCTGTTAGGCGTGGTGAAGGTGATCGGGGAGGCGAAATGGGCAAGCTCCGGCGAGGCGATGGACGGAGGAGCTCGAATCCCAGCTCCTGTGCGAGCTGGGTTGGGCGAAGGGGTGAAGAAGATGCGGAGAGGTCTGGCGAAGACGATGGTCGGGTCGGAATGACAAATGGGGTATCGGAGGTGGCTGGCGACGGCGGCGGAGCTACGCTAACAGTAAACTAAAAATCGAGATTTATGCTAAACTATGGCCTAAAGGATCTACCTGGGTGGTGCGGAAGACTGTGCTGGAGCTTAGCTAGCTCCCGGTCGTAGCCTCGAAGGGCGTCAAGGCCTGAGGCTCGAGCTCCTGCAAGCGGCGGAGCACGGCGGCGCGAAGCTGCCGGATCGATGGTCGGGGCACCCTCTCCTCACTGCAACAGGGGCAAATGCGAGCTGTCACCTCGGTGATTGCTCTGGAGGTCACGGGAATGAAAGTGGCGAGCCAAAGATGAGGCGCGGAGGCGGCGGAGGTCGGGATATATATGGAGACAGGGCCGATTAGGGTTGAGTGGAGGCAGCTATGGAAGGCGTGGATCCCACAGCGAAGGATCTGGCGAGGATGTCGGATGAACGGCGAAGAATCCGGGCGCGAGGTTCGCGGGGGCGACAGGCTGGAGATGCGTGGAGAAATCGACGAAGTCGGGTCGGGCGCGAGTCGACGCAAAAGGAAAGAGTCCGCGGGGGAGTTGACCGGGGTCAACAATCCCCCGTGGACCAATCAGGAGCTGCCACGTTTTTATTTTTTTGTTTATTTAATTTAAGGTAGAAAAAGGCCGAATTAAGAAAAACTCAAAACATGAAATATTTTTCTTTTATTTTTTTCTATTTTTTTGGTGATTTTTAATTAATTTTTGGAAATAAAAATAGGGTAGCTATATATATAGGTATATGTACACTATATAGATTTTAATTTTTGATTTTTTTATTTGTTATTTTTATGTATTTTTATGCCCATTTTATATTTTATTTATTTACATCATAAAATAAAGAACAAAATGGTATTTTTATTTTATTTTAATTATTTATACACAAGGGTGAAATAAATAGTTGTATACATTTATATACATGGTATCTATACAATGTATTTTTGTATTTGTAATTTTTATTTGATTTTTGTTTTGTTTCTTGTTATTTTATGTATTTACAACATAGAATATTTACAAAAAGTTTAGAAAATAATTTTGTTTATTTATAGGGTTAAATAAATAAAGGATGATGGTCTATATACATGGTGAAAGGACATTTTTGGAATTTTGATTTTTAAATTTTTATTTTGTTTTTAATAGTATCTAAATATATACAAAATGTATACAAGCATATTTTTGGGTGAGGAAAATATAATTTTATTTATTTACAAAAGTATGTACACATGAGCTCCTATCTCCCTCTACTTTGGCTTTTATGCAGTCAGGCCCATGCTGAGCCCTCCCTTGGGTTAGGTTGCTCAATATTTATTCTAAATATTTCCCTCTTTTTCTTTTTACTCTTTATTCTTTTATTTTTGCACAAAAACATTCTAATTATATCTTTTTACACAATGCATGCTTTTGGTAATTATTTGTATTTACACATATTTACATGTATTTGCAAAGGTTTTTGTAGCTAAAATAGAAGAATAAAGAGTGATGAATGGGTATTCATCACCCCCCTATGCTTAACTTTGCTAGTCCCTTAGCAAACACTTATTTGAAAAAGAAGTGAAAAAGAAAGAAAAAGAAAAAGAAAAAGAGGATGTACATGGATCAAGGTTGAATTATTAAACTTTCCTTTATTAACTTGAAATATGGAGCTCGATCAGATCTTTGGATTATTAATGTGTCGGAACCTTATTTGGACTTAAGCTTAAAACTCAACAGTCTCCAAGTTCCACCAATCTATGGGCAAGACTCCTTAATAAACCAGATCAGAACAAGTCTACATACACAAACTCTAATGACCATGAATCTTTCCATGCGGTGTAAGTGATATGTGGCTCCCCACCTCAGAAGTAACAAAGAAACAACCTCCCTCAACCTGGTAACTCTAATGCCTCAGTCTAGCAACTCTTTCCTCGAGAAGCGGGGTATTCCCTTCTAAGTTCAAGTGCAACCAGCTCAAGAAGAGGGGGTAGAAGTATAGAGTTTTGGAAGCTTAGCCAGTGTAGCTAAGTCTTCCGCTGCAAGCTTCATGAGATGTAACATTGATACCATAAGCTTTTGCCTTATTTGATTATGTACACTCCGGTGGGGTTATTAAATTTCCGACCCACCACTTTTTTGGAGTTCTTTTTGCATTTTTGCATATATTTTTTTTTCAAGTGCTTCTGTACAACATATCTACATGGTGCAGCATAGATAAGAAATTTTCCTCTTGAGCCAGTAGACTATCCCTCTTTTGAAGCTTTATTGCAACCCACAGCTTCTGTCTTTAGCCTTCATCACCACTAGACCAAGTTGAGGTGCACTTCCTTCACTATAAGAAGAAGAGAGGTTCCGCCTAGAAGTACTACCCTCATATGCTACCCCAAGCCAAAGGAAACTGCCTCCTCACCACCTCATCCGTGGAGAGCCATGTGTAAGTGCAGGTGCAAGTCAAGCCATTGTCTCTAAGAGTCATGCGTGTGTTGTTAAGTGCTCTACTTAGGCTCATCAAGATGACATATGCTCATAGCCTAGTGGACTCAAAGAATTAAGTCCTTATGGACCTGAAAAGCCTTAACCCTAAGTCCTATAAGGTTCCTCTTAAAGTTAAGTGGATTAAGATCTTTTTCAAGCTCCATTTCTCAATTTAATTCCAGGCTTAGTTTAAATGTCAACTCTTATCCAGGAAAAACTATATACATATATGTACACAAGATGCTATTTACAAATGTTTTACAATTATGCAAAATTTTTGAAAAATGTTTTGAAATCATGAATAAATGATGCATGAGGTGCAAGTTTTGCAAAGAGATATTTACAAACATTTACACAAGATTTTTGCAAACTTTTGATTTTCAAAACATTTTGGAAAAATTTTGTACTATATACATAATTTTGATACAAAATATTTACACAAGCTTTACACAAAAGATTTTTGAAATCATTTTTACAAAAATACTTTGTACACTAGCTATGTATGTGCAAGATAAAAGAGGTTTATGTACATGAAAAATTTTTAAATTTTTGTGATTTTTAGCCATTTTATTTATTAACACACTCACACAAAGTACGAGTTATGGCTAAAGTATATATGAAATATATACACACCCCCCTATACTTAGCTCGAACGATGTCCTCAGAGTGATCAAGAGCGATGAAGAAGACATAACTCGTGCTTAGTAAAAGGGAAGTGAAAAGGAATGGCTAAGTACAGGAATGAATAAATGAATAGAATGAGAGGAACTCGGTGGTCTCCCCCTATACTTAGGATTAACTAATCCTAAGTATAGCAAGCTGTACATGAAGGGAAAGCCGAGTGAAGAAGATACAGAATCTGCCCCCCCTATACTTAGGGTAAAATATCCCTAAGTATAGGCAGCAAAAACAGGAGCAGAAAGAATGAAAAGAATACTCGCAGGTCCGACATTCCCCCCTATACTTAGGGTAAAGTACACCCTAAGTATAGCATAATCACAGGATGAGAAAAGGGATGTGGGACTAAAGAATAGAATGATATGGACAACTGGATCTATACAGATGGAAGAACAGTGAGAATTAGGCGTGAGATGCAAAAGATGTGAGTCAAGAGACCACATCTCACGCAAAATGAATAGCGGCAATAATAACGTCCCGCGGCTCATGATCTAGAAATGGCTTGAGCCGTTGGCCGTTCACTCGAAAGGTACTCTCAGAAGATAACTCAGATATATCAATGCTACCGTTATCGTGTACCTTTCTGACCAAATAAGGTCCCTTCCATTTGCTCTGTAGCTTTCCTGGAAATAATCGTAGCCTTGCATCAAACAACCATACTTTCTGTCCAATCTCAAAATGCTTGTGGCTGATATGAGAATCATGCCACTCCTTCACTTTCTCTTTATAATGTAGGCTGTTTGAGAAAGCTGTATCTCTAAGCTCTTCCAGGGCGGCTAACTCTGCCCTCCTCTGGTCTCCTACACCATCTGGATCCATAAGGATATCTGTAACTGCCCAAAGTGACTTGTGACTCAGCTCAACTGGTAGATGGCATGGCTTGCCATAAACGAGGCGAAAGGGAGATGTACCCAATGGAGTCTTGAAAGATGTCCGATATGCCCACAAGACCGAGTCCAAAAGCTGTGACCAATTCTTTCGGTCAGGGCGGACGACTTTCTGCAAAATATTCTTGATCTCCCTATTCGACACCTCAGCTAGACCATTCGTCTGTGGATGGTAAGGTGTGGCAACACGATGGTCTATACTGAACTCGCTAGCAAGGGCCTTCACCTGGTCGTTGACGAAATGAGACCCCCCATCAGAAATCAAAACTCGTGGAACCCCGAACCGCGTGATGATGTGCTTTCTCAAAAATCTGCAAACTGTCCTCGCATCAGCGGCTCGGGCGGGGATAGCCTCAACCCAACGAATCACATAATCAACGGCCAGCAGAATGTACTCAAATCCCTGACTCTTAGGGAATGGACCCATGAAATCGATGCCCCATGCATCAAAGACCTCACAGAAGTGAATGGGCTGCATCGGCATCATATCACGCTGTCCACAAGTGCCCATCCTCTGACAGTCAGTACACCTCTTTACGAACTCATCAGAGTCCTTGAAGAGGGTAGGCCACCACAAGCCGGATTGGAGCACTTTCTGTGCCGTTCTTCTCCCAGAATGATGTCCTCCTGCCTCAAGCTTGTGGCAGTAAGTGAGGACACTATGATGCTCCTCCTGAGGAATACACCGACGCCAGATGCTATCCCCTCCTTCGTGGTAAAGGATGGGATCCTCCCAGTGGTAGGACTTGGCCTTCGCAAGGAAGGTCTCAAGCCTCTGCCTGGGCCAATCTTGTGGGACTTTCCCAGCAACGAGAAAGTTCACAATATCGGCATACCACGGGAGTGAGGCGATAGCAAGGATCGCCTCATCTGGGAAGGTATCTCGAATAGGATCAATCTGCTCAGAATCCTCAGGCTGCTCTAATCGGGAAAGATGATCCGCCACCACATTCTTGACTCCAGGCTTATCCTTGATCTCAATGTCGAACTCCTGGAGTAGAAGGATCCATCTAGTAAGTCTGGCCTTGGCATCCTTCTTTGACATGAGGTACCTGATGGCGGTGTGGTCAGTAAACAAAGTCACTCTAGATCCAATGATATACGATCTGAACTTATCTAGGGCAAACACTACGGCTAGCATCTCTTTCTCTGTGACCGTATAATTCCGCTGGGCGGAATCCAATGTGCGGCTAGCATAGTGTATGGCAAATGGAACTCCATCCCTCCTCTGTCCCAGCACTGCCCCCACGGCAAAATCGGAGGCGTCCGTCATGATCTCGAATGGGAGAGACCAATCGGGTGGCTGAAGGACAGGAGCCTCAATAACACACTGCTGGAGAGTCTCAAAGGACGAAAGACACTTGTCATCGACAAGGAACTCGGTGTCTTTCGTCAAGAGATCAGTCAACGGTCGGGCGATCTTGCTGAAATCATGAATGAATCTCCTATAAAAACCAACGTGCCCCAGAAATGACCGTAGCTGCTTCAAATTGGATGGCGGTGCGAGTTTTCTAATGACGTCCACCTTGGCCGGATCAACCTCCATGCCCCTGTTGGAGATGATGTGGCCAAGCACCGTCCCTTGAGTCACCATGAAGTGACTCTTCTCCCAAGACAGAACCAAGCGGGTAGCAATACATCGCTGGAGCACTCGGTCTAGGCAGTCAAGACAGGAATCGAATCCGTCGCCGTAAACCGAGAAGTCGTCCATGAAGACCTCCAAACACTCCCCTACCATGTCCGAAAAGATCGACAGCATGCATCTCTGAAAAGTCGCAGGGGCGTTGCATAGCCCAAATGGCATGCGTCGAAAGGCGTATGTACCGAAGGGACAGGTAAAGGTGGTCTTCTCCTGATCCTCAGGAGCGATGGCCACCTGATTGTAGCCCGAGTATCCATCCAGGAAGCAGTAATGGCTCTTCCCTGCCAGTCTCTCTATGATCTGATCAATAAAAGGCAGGGGGAAATGGTCCTTCTTGGTGGCCTGATTGAGTCTCCTGTAGTCAACGCAGACCCGCCAAGAGGTGGGTACTCGTGTAGCAATCTCCTCTCCCGACTCACTGATCACAGTCGTGATGCCCGTCTTCTTGGGCACCACATGCAAGGGGCTAACCCACTTGGAGTCGGAAATGGGATAAATAAAATCTGCACTCCACCATTTTGATATTTCCTTCATGACAACCTCTCGTAGGTTGGGGTTCAGTCGCCGCTGGAACTCACGCGATGGTTTTGCCCCTTCCTCGAGATAGATATGGTGGGAGCACAACGAGGGACTAATCCCATGGAGATCTGCTACGCTCCATCCAATTGCCTTGCGGTTCTTTTCAAGAACCCCCATCAGACGGGATTCTTGTTCTCCAGTCAGATCGGCAGAGATGATGACTGGGTACATCTCAGACTCTCCCGCAAGGAATCGATACTTTAGCGAAGTAGGGAGCGGCTTTAGCTCTGGACAGCTGGGTGCTGGCAAATCTGGCTTCTGAAGAAGATGTGTGTATGCTGACAATTCTGCCAGATCTGCCTGGGAAAATGATAAAGAACTCTCACAAGCTGGATCTGGAGAAAGCGGGTCCTCTGCATTGTCTCTGATCTGCTCTACCTCTACCTCCTCCTCATCTATAGGCTCAGGTGGATCCAGATCTGGCATCTGATCATCACAATCTGCCCAATCAGATTCTGAATCCGAGGGATCTGTATCAACTGCGGTGGCATCAGTACCACCGTAGAGTAGGGTGGCCTCAGTACCACCATCACTGAAAATCGTGTCGCGATCAAGGTCCGACTCTGCCGAATCAATAGTATCCTGAACCAGGGCTGTGCTCTCCAGACTATCCTCTGCTATCATCTCTGCATCAACTGTATCTGAATATGAGAGGATGGTCTGTGCTGCAGGGTCTGCCCAAGCTGCCTCATCATCTGTGATCACAAAATCACAGTCCTGGTGTATGTCTGGCTCTGTATCTGTCAGATGTTCTGAATCTGTACTGCCCTCTGAGCGGGATCTATCTCTGACTCTGTGGTCCTTAACCGTCTCTATTTGTATACTCTCGCCCTGGACGCGAAAGAATACCTTCCCACTGTCATGGTCAGTCACTGCCTTGGCTGTGGCCAAGAACGGGCGACCGAGGATGATGGGGGAATCGGTCAACGAGTCAGGGGTCTCCATGTCCAGCACTACGAAGTCCACGGGGAATTGCAAACCCTGAATCGTGACGACAACGTCTCGCAACAACCCCTTTGGCCTCTTGACAGACCGATCAGCAAACTGAAGGTATGTCCTGCTCTGTCTAAGAGTGCCCAACTCTAAGTGGTTGAGAAGGGCTGCCGGAAGAAGGTTGATCGACGATCCGCTATCTAATAGAGTACGGTCGAACCTCTGCTCACTAATCTGACATCTGACATATGGGGCTCCTAAATCTGGCCTCTTGGTAGGCAGATGGTTCTGGATCGCGTAACACGTGGCTTTTGTCAACACATGAATCTCTGCGGTTTTGTTCCTCTTCTTCCTCCTGACTGTGGTTCTGTCTCTCAAGGATCGCTGAAGAAGAGGGATGTGTTGCAAAGCCTCATGGAGGGTCAGCTGGATGTGAAATCGGTCTATCATGCTCTGGCTGAACTCCTCCTGCTCTCTCTTTTTTGGATCTTTTTCTCTTTTCTTCCCCTTCCCCAACTCAAGGGCTCTAGGAAAGGGGATCACAGGGTCCTTCTCAGATGAAGGACTAGGAATAGGCCTAGACAGTTCGATGACCGGATCCTCACATACATCATTCACCACAGTGGGATCAGAAGAAAATAAACCTTTTCCTTTATTCAAAATAGAGTCCTGAGATACATTCATATGAGGAAAGACAACATCTCTATCAGAATGAATATTGGTGGCCTCAGTACCACCTCTAGTTGGCTCTACAACTAGACGTCTTGCGGCCTCAGTACCGCGGGCTGGCTCGGCTCTGCTGGTGGCGTCAGTACCACCTCCTCGATAAGGTGAAGCGGCGGCCTCAGTACCGCCGGTGGAATCAGCATCTCGGGTGGCATCAGTACCACCGTCATCATCATGTGCGGCTTCAGTACCGCTCTCCTCCTCCTCATCTGGCGCTCTAGATGGATCCTCGCGTTGTCGCTCAGATGAGGCGCCGCCTGCTGGTCTTCTACCGCTCCTAAGTGTGACAAAATCAGCATCAAATAGATCCGACGATATATCATCAAATGAGTCACTAGGAGGGGTAGGATCAGTGTGAACTACCTGCTCAGACTTCCTCTTCAAGCTATTCGGATTAGGCTCGATCTGTGCAGGGATGGCAGCCTTCCCTCTCATCAGGTCCCGCATCTCCTGGCGGAACTCGTCCATCTCCCGTCTAAATGTAGCCTGCTGCTCTGTGAAGATGCGGGCTAGATCATCCAAGGCGGGGCTCTCATGGGAGCCCGACGGGTTGCCTCTCTGGTAATGAGGCTGCTGGACCTGGTGCTGCTGCGGCTGAGAGGGGTAAGAGGAAGGATGCTGCTGCTGGTGAGCCTGCTGCTCACGTCTCCAAGTCTGTCCCTGCTGCTGGTAGGGACGAGGTACGAAGGATGATGGCTGGTGTGGCTGGTATGCTGGGGGCTGCTGGTGATCTCTCTGCTGGGAGTACTGCCCTCCCTGACCGGTTGGCTGCTGTTGGGACTGGTTACCCCCATTCCCCCACCTGAATCCGGGATGGTCTCGTCGGATCCCAGGCTGGGGACGGTCATACCAAATCCCGTTGACATCCATCAACGGCTCTGCATCGAAGGGGTCTGACGGCAGTACTGCCAGAGGCTGATCCGGCTGATATACCACCATCTGTAAGTCTGGAGATGGTGGTGACTGGTAAGAGGGCTGCTGCTGCTGGTACGGCTCCGCCTGTACAAGGTGAACTTGTCTAGGCTGCTGCAAGGAGCTGGAGCGCTGGGACGAGCTGCAGCTGCCACCGGAATCGCCTCGCGACTGAAGACGGGGCTGAGAAGCCGTCTGTGCCTCCTGAAGACACAAGAGATGGGTCTTCACGTCGCTCAGAGTTTGTGCCATCTGCTCCATCTGAGTTATGCCCTGGCACTGCTTCTTCTCTATTATTTCCATGCGGTCCAACTTCTCGCTGATAATCCACATGTCCGCAGCGGCCGACTCTGCCTGTGCGGCTGCAACTGCGGACGAACTGGATGGACCTGCATCAACCCGTGCTATCCGCTGGTATTGCACGGGTCCTGGCGGCTGCTGAGATCTCTGCGTGTACAACCGAGTCTGAGACATCACCATATAATTTTCGGCCATCTCCTCGTAGATGGCCCAGACTTGGTTGCGGTCCTTGGCAAAGTAGGACCCGCCGCAAGAAGCATTCACCAGACCCTGAAGCTCTGGCGTCATCCCACTAAAGAAGCTCTGAACTAGGTTCGGCTTGGAAATGTCGTGGTGTGGGCATCTATCCAGAAGCTCTCTGAACCTCTCCCATGCCTCGTGAAACTGCTCGTTAGGGAGCATGGAGAAGTTGTTGATCAGGGCCCTCGCTGCATTCGTCCGCCCGAGTGGATAGTACTTGTTTAAGTACTCGGTGCGGAGCTGCTCCCAGGTGTATACAAACTTCCCTAAATGCTTCAGCCAGGCGGCTGCTCTATCTGCCAGTGAAAAAGGGAAGGCCATCATCCGAATCGTATCCTGGTCCACATGACGGTCGTGGACAGTGCTGCAGATCATCAAAAACTCTTGGAGATGGAGGTGGGGCTCCTCGGTGGCAAGTCCGTGAAAATGAGGAAGCATCTGCAGGGTATTCGGAGGGAACTTGAAATCCCCCACGATAGCAGGTACCACCACCCAATGGTGCATCAGTGTAGATCCGGGGTTGTGTAACTCTCGCATCGTTCTCGGTGGTCCTGCTCCGGCGGCGGCTGCCGCTGCGGCAGCCGCTGCTGCGGCTGCTGCGGCTGCTGCCTCTGCATCAGCATCAGGAATGTCCTCAGGCTCGCTCTGATCTCTCTCTTCTCTGAGTCGCTCCAACTCCCTTCTCATCTCAATCATGAAAGCTCCCTGATCGCGTAGCTGCTGCTGTACTGTCTCTAATGATGCGATCAGGGTGGAGTTGATCGCTCCCTGGTCTAATACAAAATGTTCGGGTTGACGATCATCTGAACTGCCGGCTCTGGCCATAGTGACGTCTGCAAAATCAGATGAGCCCAACTCAGGTTCTGTCAAATTAATTCGTCTTTCCTCGGGCTCATGTCTCTCAGTAGCAAAAGAAAGGGGATCGAGGGGGAACAGGGTGGAATCGAACTCGGGCCCGGAGAGCTGGTCTCGACTCTCACGGGCCAACCTAGATGGTGAAGTAGACGCGCCTGAAAGCGATGCAGCCAGAGGCTGCCTAAGAGATCGTCTACCCATCATCTTGATCTGGCGAGTTGGGCGGATGGGATCTGGAGAAAATATGATCGCAAAGCAAACCCCCGGTTCACCAACGCAACACAATCTGAAGACCGTGAAAGCTCGGTCAATTTATCTTGTCAATTTTATTGGGTGAACACACAGAATATCAGAGCGATTACGTGACCTGCTGGGATACCCGATACTCTCTCAACCGACTGTCCCGCACAGAAGAGTCGGTAATCAGTCGAGATGAGCACCGGAGGGTTTACCTAGTGTTCGGGTCACTCTCTCGCACAATCAAACCAAACAATGAGGGGGTTGCTCTCCCCAAGACAATTTTTTTAGGTGAAGTGTCTTTTAGGGTCAATAGTGTTATCCAGTCCCAATTTTTTTGTTTCTCTTTTTTTTAATTTTTTTCAAAATAAATACAAGCGGCCTAACGAATTTTCCGATTCTCCTGATGATTAAGCCAAAAACAGAGGGAGAAAACGAAAAAGCCGATGCGCGAAGAAATCAATGATGCATGCAGAGAAAGAAATGTGTACCTTGTCTCCAGCACTCTACATGCAAGTGATCCGCGCAGAATTTAAAGACAGAATTAAACTACCTCAATGGTGCAGCGAGGAAAAACCGAGTCCTAGATGAGCAATTCCTAGCGCAGAACCGTCTAACTCAGTCACTCGCCCTTGATCCAAAGAGTCCGGTCTTGGCCCACCCCTCCTCTTCTCGACAGGTCGAGTTCAGGAGTAGCGCTTCCGGGGCAGGCTCACGGCGCGTAAGCTCTCAGGAAAGCGACCAAGTTATTTTTATTATTTATTATTAGTAGGTCCAATTAACGATCTATAGGAACAGATAAGCAATTAAGTGTGGGGACCCTACTAATTACGGCACAAGCAAGAGAAATTCCTAAATCTAGGGGCTCGAGAAAAACCGCGTAAACACCGGAAAAGGCAGCTAGCTATCAAAACCGCAGGAAAAGCCGCGAAAATCCAAATGGGTCCCCCGAGCACACCGTTACTCGGCGAAACAGACCCGCTAAGTTACAAGTGTCCACAAATGTCCAAGTTCTAAATTATTACAGAAAGAATATTGTTCTCTCTCAAAAATAAGAATTCCTTCTTCTTCTCCCTGCTCTTCTTCTTCCCGTGCGGGTTTTCGAAAATAAACTCCAAGTTGTCCACGCAGTACCTCGCACAAAAATCAAAGAGAGAGAGAGTGTCAGAAAACAATAATAATATAGAGAGACAATATGGAGAAATGACTACAAAGCCGTGCTCCCCGGCAACGGCGCCATTCTGATAACCGCCCGAAACGACTAAGGTAAAGGTAAAGAAATGGTCGTCGCGACCTCAATCACTCGGGCTAAGTATATCAAGAAAAATCAACCACTCAGAACATGTAAAACTAATCGAGCACAAAAGAGAGCGGTCCTGCTATGAGATTAACCTGGTATAGCACCCAGAGTCGAACACAAGGAGCACAGATTGGCCTTGCAACCTACGATGTAGTCAGAAATCCGAGAGAATATTTTTTAGTGTTTTTAAGGGTTTTTATATTTTTTAGGATTTTTGGAATATAAAGAAAACAGGAAAAGCACACAAACAATTAACTTGAACAATTTATTTAATGCATTAAAAAGCAAGCAAAAATTCAGACAAAAATATTTTTATGTGTTTTATATTTTTTTATATTTTTGGTGAATTTTTGAGATTTTTGTGATGTTTATTTTATTTCCTAAAAATCAAACAGTGCGAAAAGCAAGGTGTACTGTCCAGCCAGGCCCAAAACCCAAAGATAAAATATCTAAGGATCTCAAAGGGATCTGGAGGTAATTTTCCTGTATACTAGAGAAAACAAGGAAAATTTGAGCACCAAAATTATTGTTTTTGAGTTTTTAAATTATTTATTATGATTTTTAGGAGTTTTGAGGTGTTTTTAAGTTTTTAGGGTTTTTACTCAATGAAAAATAGCCAAAATTAGCTAGAAAATCAAGGAACACAAAATAAACAGTAACTAATTTTTATGGAATTTTTAAAAGGGTTTTGATATTTTTTTTGGGTTTATGACTCTAAACAGTAGCAAAAATAAGGGTTTTTGAATTTTTAAAAAATAGCAAATGAAATCAAAAATGTCCTAAAAAATTCACAAAAATTCTACACCATGGCAGGAGCCATGTATCTAATTTTCATCGAATTTGGAGGTGATTTGATATTTTATTCAAAAATAAAGGGGGGGCACTGTGCACAGGGACCAAAGTGCAAATACCCAAAGTTTTGGGGGTCCTGGTGCAAAATACCCAAGAAATCACGCGCGAGGCACGTGTCTGGGGCACTCAGGGACCCAAATGTAAGAAAAAATAAGTTCCGAGGGCTTATAGGTAACAAGTACCAAAAGTCCAGGGGCTTATCTGCAAAATATCCAAAATAAAACGCACATGTGGAAATAAATCACGCACAGGGGTATAAATGCAAATAAGTAAAAGATTTCATTCACTAAAGAACATCCAGAACTACAGGGGTCTCTATTGCAAATAAACCAAAATATCACGTGTCGATGCACGTGTTCACAACTGGCAGGGGTATAAATGCAAATACGAGAAAGTACGAGGTTTAATATGCAAATATCCCAACGTAAATAAAATTCCTAAAATATTTACAGGACTGAAAGCAAACACATAAACTACGAGGGGGCCTAAGGTAATTTACCCCTTTATTAAGTCGAACCGATGGATGAATGCCACGTGGATAAATGGACGGCTGAGAAGGGGGTGGCGCCCAGGGCTCCGGTCCTAGACTGTGATCCGACGGTCCAGGTGTTGCCACGTTGCAGATCGAACGGTGGACGGACGACGAGGCTGAGCTGCGCTGGATCGACGGTGGAGATCGACCCTCGAATGAATCTGACGGTTGACGCTGCTCCTCACATGGACGAACGTGATTGGATCTGGAGCTCGGGGGTCAATCGGACGGCGGAGGAGGATGGTGGACGAACAGGGCTCCGGCGAACTTCGCCGGACTCGTGGCGGCGCTGGTCTCCTCGTGGACGCTCGCTGAAGGTTGGAGAAGGAAGCTGCGAGCCCTCCGCGTCTAATGGAGCCCTCCGATGGCCCAACCGATCCTCTGGGAGGTCCGGCGAGGTCGGCGGAGGTGGAGCAGCTGGACCAAGTGGTCCAAGCCCTCAGATGGGCTTGGATAGACCTGCAAAGTATCCCAGCAAACTCGCGGGTCGAGGGCAAAGTGCCTCGACCCTGTTAGGCGTGGTGAAGGTGATCGGGGAGGCGAAATGGGCAAGCTCCGGCGAGGCGATGGACGGAGGAGCTCGAATCCCAGCTCCTGTGCGAGCTGGGTTGGGCGAAGGGGTGAAGAAGATGCGGAGAGGTCTGGCGAAGACGATGGTCGGGTCGGAATGACAAATGGGGTATCGGAGGTGGCTGGCGACGGCGGCGGAGCTACGCTAACAGTAAACTAAAAATCGAGATTTATGCTAAACTATGGCCTAAAGGATCTACCTGGGTGGTGCGGAAGACTGTGCTGGAGCTTAGCTAGCTCCCGGTCGTAGCCTCGAAGGGCGTCAAGGCCTGAAGCTCGAGCTCCTGCAAGCGGCGGAGCACGGCGGCGCGAAGCTGCCGGATCGATGGTCGGGGCACCCTCTCCTCACTGCAACAGGGGCAAACGCGAGCTGTCACCTCGGTGATTGCTCTGGAGGTCACGGGAATGAAAGTGGCGAGCCAAAGATGAGGCGCGGAGGCGGCGGAGGTCGGGATATATATGGAGACAGGGCCGATTAGGGTTGAGTGGAGGCAGCTATGGAAGGCGTGGATCCCACAGTGAAGGATCTGGCGAGGATGTCGGATGAACGGCGAAGAATCCGGGCGCGAGGTTCGCGGGGGCGACAGGCTGGAGACGCGTGGAGAAATCGACGAAGTCGGGTCGGGCGCGAGTCGACGCAAAAGGAAAGAGTCCGCGGGGGAGTTGACCGGGGTCAACAATCCCCCGTGGACCAATCAGGAGCTGCCACGTTTTTATTTTTTTGTTTATTTAATTTAAGGTAGAAAAAGGCCGAATTAAGAAAAACTCAAAACATGAAATATTTTTCTTTTATTTTTTTCTATTTTTTGGTGATTTTTAATTAATTTTTGGAAATAAAAATAGGGTAGCTATATATATAGGTATATGTACACTATATAGATTTTAATTTTTGATTTTTTTATTTGTTATTTTTATGTATTTTTATGCCCATTTTATATTTTATTTATTTACATCATAAAATAAAGAACAAAATGGTATTTTTATTTTAATTATTTATACACAAGGGTGAAATAAATAGTTGTATACATTTATATACATGGTATCTATACAATGTATTTTTGTATTTGTAATTTTTATTTGATTTTTGTTTTGTTTCTTGTTATTTTATGTATTTACAACATAGAATATTTACAAAAAGTTTAGAAAATAATTTTATTTATTTATAGGGTTAAATAAATAAAGGATGATGGTCTATATACATGGTGAAAGGGCATTTTTGGAATTTTGATTTTTAAATTTTTATTTTGTTTTTAATAGTTTCTAAATATATACAAAATGTATACAAGCATATTTTTGGGTGAGGAAAATATAATTTTATTTATTTACAAAAGTATGTACACATGAGCTCCTATCTCCCTCTACTTTGGCTTTTATGCGGTCAGGCCCATGCTGAGCCCTCCCTTGGGTTAGGTTGCTCAATATTTATTCTAAATATTTCCCTCTTTTTCTTTTTACTCTTTATTCTTTTATTTTTGCACAAAAACATGCTAATTATATCTTTTTACACAATGCATGCTTTTGGTAATTATTTGTATTTACACATATTTACATGTATTTGCAAAGGTTTTTGTAGCTAAAATAGAAGAATAAAGAGTGATGAATGGGTATTCATCAATGGCCATACAAGGCTTCATAGGGAGCCATTTCAATGCTGGCATGGTAGCTATTATTATATGCAAATTCCATGAGTGATAAGTGGTCATCCCAACTGTCTTTGAAACTCAATGCGCATGCCCGGAGCATATCTTCTAAGGTTTGAATGGTTCTTTCAGACTGACCATCTGTTTGTGGATGGAAAGCAGTGCTAAATGCTAACTTTGTACCCATTGCCTTATGCAAGCTTGGCCAAAATTTCGAAGTAAAACGAGGATCTCTATCAGATACAATGGATACTGGTGCTCCATGTAGCCTTATTATTTCATCCACAAAAATTTTTCCCAGACGATCTAATGTATAAGTCATATTGACGGCTATAAAGTGAGATGATTTAGTCAGTCTGTCAACTATAACCCAGATTGCATCATGGTGTCGACGAGTCCTGGGTAACCCAGTAACAAAGTCCATAGTTATATGTTCCCATTTCCATTCTGGTATAGAAAGTGGTTGTAATGTACCAGCTGGTCGTAAATGCTCAGGCTTTGTTTGCTGACAGATTAGACATTTGGAAACATATTCGGCAATTTCTCGCTTCATTCCTGACCACCAGTAGGATGTCTTCAATGTTCTATACATTTTCGTACTTCCTGGGTGCATCACATACATGGAGTTATGTGCTTCTTCAAGAATTTCAGCCCTGATTTCTGGTGATTTTGGGACACACAGTCTTTGTCTGAAAAATAATACTCCTTGTTCATTGATCGTAAACTCTGTCAATTCTCCCTTTTCCACTTTTTCAAGTATCTTTTTGATTTCTAGGTCATGTAATTGAGCATCTCGGATTTTATCAATCAATATGGGCCTGACCTGCAATGAGGCTAATAGATTTCCATATTCATCCGTGCTCAAACTAGTACGTAATCCTCTCATTTGTAACAATAAAGGAAGGCGTTCACCTTTGATATATAATAATTGGCCCTTAGACTTTCTGCTAAGAGCATCAGCGACAACATTTGCCTTTCCAGGATGATATTCAATGGTACAATCATAATCTTTAATCAGCTCTAGCCATCTTCTTTGCCTAAGATTCAGTTCCTTCTGGGAAAAAATATATTTTAGGCTCTTATGGTCGGTGAATATTTGACAAGTCTCACCATACAGATAATGCCTCCAAATTTTCAAAGCAAAAACTACCGCTGCCAATTCTAGATCATGTGTAGGATAGTTAAGCTCATGTTGTTTCAATTGTCTAGATGCATAGGCAATCACCTTTCCATTTTGCATGAGTACGCATCCTAATCCTTGCTGTGATACATCACTGTAAACTATAAATCGCTCATTTGCTGATGAGAGGCTTAGAATCGGTGCTGAGGTGAGTCGATTCTTAAGTTCTTGGAAACTCTTCTCACATGCATCATCCCAGAAAAATTTCACCTCCTTCCTAATTAACTTAGTCAAGGATGCCGCGATTCTCGAAAAGTTCTCAACAAATCTTCTATAATATCCAGCCAAACCAAGGAAACTTCGAATTTCTGATACATTTGTCGGTTGTCCCCAATTTAAGATAGCTTCTATCTTGCTTGGATCTACCGATATGCCTTCTCCTGAAATTATATTCCCCAAGAATGCCACCTTTTTCAGCCAAAATTCACATTTATCCAGCTTTGCAAATAATTGATGTTCCTTTAAAGTTTGCAATACAATCCTCAGATGTTCCTTATGCTCTTTCTCTGATCGTGAATAGACCAAAATATCATCAATAAATACAATAACAAATTTATCCAAGAAAGGACAAAATACGCGATTCATTAGATCCATAAAAGCAGCAGGGGCATCTGTTAATCCAAAAGGCATCACCAGAAACTCATAATGCCCATAACGGGTTCGGAAGGCTGTTTTAGGGACATCTTCAGCTTTGATTTTCAGTTGATGATAGTCAGATCTCAAGTCTATCTTAGAGAACACAGAAGCCCCTTGTAGTTGATCAAATAAATCATCTATCCGAGGAGAGGATAATTATTACGTACAATCACTTGATTTAGCCTTCTATAATCAATACAAAGCCGAAAGGAACCATCTTTCTTCTTGACGAAAAGGACAGGAGCTCCCCAGGGTGATATACTAGACTGTATGAAACCCTTGTCTGTTAATTCTTGCAACTGAATCTTCAGTTCCTTGAGTTCAGACGGAGCCATCCGATAGGCTGCTAGTGCTATCGGAGTTGTCCCAGGGACTAGATCAATGTTAAACTCGATCTCTCTATCCGGTGGAAGCCCTGGTAGTTCATTCGGAAATACTTCAGGAAAGTCTTGTACGATAGGGATGTTCTCTAGCCTAATAGCTTCCACCTTTGTGTTAAAAACAAGAGCAACATAAGAAGAGCATCCTTTCCTTATTAATCTGTGGGTCAGTATATTAGAAATTACAGGAGTAGGGTATATTTTCCTACCTCCTGAGTAAATGAATTCAGCTTCCCCGGGTCTTCGAAAAATGACTTCCTTTTTATAACAGTCCAATAGAGCATGGTATGCGGTAAGACAATCCATTCCTATGATTATATCAAATTCTTTGACCTGCATAGGAATTAGATCCACATAGATCTGGTGTTCTCCTATCCACATCATACAATGTTTGAAAATGTGGCGAACAATTTCAGGTTCTCCTTTAGGAGTTGTAATTGCTAGAGTGTTATCAAGGTTTTCCATTTCTACATCAGCATGGATGCAAAAACTTCGAGAAATAAAAGAATGACTAGCTCCAGAATCAAAAAGTGTATAAGCCT
Organism: Ottelia alismoides; assembly: GCA_037367405.1. Taxonomy (NCBI): domain Eukaryota; kingdom Viridiplantae; phylum Streptophyta; class Magnoliopsida; order Alismatales; family Hydrocharitaceae; genus Ottelia; species Ottelia alismoides. Next base: position 617,284 of record JAZKJV010000114.1, read on the forward strand.
CTTTGCCGAAAATTATTGTAATACCTGAGACAACATCTTCTGAGGCAATGGCTTCTTCAAGAGTCATGTTAAAGGCTTTGGCAGAATTTTGTCCTTTCTGAACTTGGCGATTTTGCTCATTGTGCTTCTTTTTGCCTCTATTTAAGGGCACTTGATTTCTAGCATCATTATTCCATCGTTGGTTTGATTCTTGAGTATCTCTATGTTTCCTGGCCCAAATAGGACAATCACGGCGTATATGTCCAGTCTGCCCACAGTGGTAGCAATCTCGTGTGCCTTTACGACATTCCCCAGGATGATTCCGTCCACAAGAACTGCACCGCGGATAAGTGTTCATTGTCACTTCCTTTGCCCTTGGTTCTCGTGCATAAACATGGAATTGCTTAGGATTTTTGAAATTTCTGAATGTTTTGATGCCATCACTTTTCCAGTGAGAGATTTCTCCACCTCTTTTCCTTGACGATACATTAGCTCTTCTTTGTTCATGGACTACCTTCTCTGCTCTTCGAGCTGCCTCAACTAGATCAGCATAAACAGTATATCCCGCAACAGCTACCATAGACTTTATATCAATATGCAAACCATCCTCAAAGCGCCGACATTTTTCTTCCTCTTTAGCCACTAGCGAAGGAACATACTTGGATAATTCAATGAAACGCTTCTCATACTCATCCACTGACATACTTCCTTTAATTAAATACAAAAATTCTCGACGACGTTCTTCCTGATAAACTCTTGGATAATATTTTTCATTAAATTCCTTCTGAAAGATCTACCACGTCGGAGTGGTAGCAGGGTCTGCATATTTTACCAATATAGACTTCCACCAATCATAAGCATCTTCTTTTAGTAGGAAAACAGAGAATTTCAGACGTTATTCATCTGTACAATCCATTAGATTGAACACTTTTTCTGTATTCTCAAACCATGCTTTGGCTACTTTTGGATCAGCCGTACCATAGAATGATTGTGCCCCTAACTTGCGAACATGCTCAAAAGGCAATTGCTGTCCGAAATCATGTGGTCGCATGGACTGGGCAGCCATACTTCCCAATGTTTGTGAAATTAGCATTAGAGTATCGTGCAAGTTATTATTATTCGTCTCATTCCCGTCGCCTAGTCCTTGTGTAGTCCTAGGAGGTTGCTCTGCTGCCATCGCGTCCTATAACAAATAGTACTCTAATTAGTCCTTTTGATAGAATAAAAAAAATCCCCGAAAGCTCATATGATAGAATAAAATGAATCCTCGATATCCAAACAAAATCAATAATCCAATTCCCTTCCACATTCAAATCTTTATAACAATTCAATCTCCAAATTCAATTGTTAATCATGAATCCCAAAATCTTTGCTCTGATACCATAAGTTGTCACGACCCGTCCCGCTATCCGAGACGAGCGCGACAGGAATCTATTTATAAACCTTCCATTAAATCATTAATCTATTCTAATCTTTTCTTTTTTTTTCGCAAAATTTTGACAGAGTTTCCTCTATAACATGGATCTCCAAACTGCTACCTGTACCTAAAACGACCTCTTTTCATTCTATGACAAAGCCTTATAATCCAATCTAGATCACATCAACCATGAATATAAACATCACATTCTACCTTTCTATATAAACAAGATCTACATATTTACATCATTATCACTGTTCATTCTTGCATATCCATACAAAAATCCGCGACTTTATTTTCATCAAACATCTGCTAAGGCATCAAAAAGTTACCAAAACTATGGTCTTTGATGGCGCAACCTCCAACTAGTGATAGCAACTCTATGCACGTTCCTCCTAAGCTTCCTGTTCAAGATTTATCTGTAATAATATAACAATAGAGTGGTGAGTCTAAACCCATAAAAGAGCTTAGACCCAGTGAGTGGATCTCAAGCTTTTGATAAACTACTTTATCAATATAACTTGCATCGTATCAAATAATTGTTTGCTAGAAAACATAGAAAGATATCTGCATGAATCAACATGTATCATTGAATATTTATGACATGAACTGGAATTTTTTTTTTTGACAATCTTACCATATCATATTCAATGTCACACTACCCCAATCTATCGTACTAAGTCACGAACCGTGTAAAAATTGTCTAGGGAGAGAAACTCAACCCAAGATCGTGAAAATCTTATCATTTCATGTTAATGGTCCCAAAGACCGAAAACATTTTGCATACGGCCCAAAGCCCATTAGTATACAAAATGCGGGCCCAAAGCCCTCCTGAGTCACAAGGAGTAGGCCATAGGTATATCACGAGGATATACCTACCCCAACATGTAGTGACTTGTTCATGACTTTTCCGGGGAGTAGGCCATAGTGTGCATTGATCTTATATCATATCATGAGAAGAATCTTGACTGCATAATCATAAACATCCATATAAAACTGATATTCATGAATCATAAAGTACTGCATCGGTATTGCAATATGAAAATCATGATTGAACTTGGCAAATAAAATATCAGGATAAACTCACTAATTACTGTAGAAATCTACATAAGCATGAAAAATGTATGTTGTAAACATCACAGCTATAAAATTTAGCAAAAACTAACTTTTTCATAGGAAATATGTCTTGAAACCACTCACCTAGGTATTATTATTTACTTTTTTTCTGAATTCCGACCATTTCTTTATCTGGCTCGCCCAACTGCAGAATATCATCAATAAAATCGTATCCATAAGAACATAATTTATTATATGGATATTTAACTTAATTGTCTTGAATTACATCCCTTCGTTACCTTGCACATTAACTTGTCTACATTTTTTTTATATATAGATCTTATTCACGAACATGATTCAAATCGGTACTGATCATTTATCTCTTAGAGTAAAGAGAAGGTATCATCTCAAACTTCAACCTTTAGTCTAATAGTTTACTTTATTAGTTTATAACCAATGTCTGTATATATCAGATCACGCCCACACAATTAAGTCTATATTCTAGTATAATATTATACATATAAGAAAAAAATGATGGGTATATTTTCATCTCTTCCCATTTACTTCATCCTTTACCTCTTCGTATGACTCTTATCTCACTCAACCTAGACCTAACGTGCACAAGCCCAATGAGTGACACGGATGGAAGGTCAACTTGTGATATAAATGTTTCCATTTCAATGAAAGAAAATGGACGGATTCTGGGATGTCTGCTAATACAGCAGTACAAGAACGTTGACAAAATTAATAATTTCTTTTCTTCTACCAATAAACCTGGAAAACTACACTGGTAGGTAAAAAAAATAAAACTAATCATTAAAACTGTCGTAGGGCCTCTGGATTCAAAGGTTAGTAAAATTTATCTTTCCTCTCTTCCTAAAATTCGCCATACGACATGTTATTAACTACCAGTTTCTTCTTCAGGCCTACCTTTTTCACCCAATACATCATCCCAAACAAAAGAATCTTGAATAACTTATATAACAATATCGAAGTTCTACCCCTTATAAAGTATTACTTTCTAATGCAAATTTTAGGAGAGAAGAAGAAACATATCTAACTATAGAGATTACCTGTACGTGCTCTGGAGATTACCCCGAATTCTGGAGAATGACCCTGGACTGTGTGTGTGTGTGTGTGTTTTTTCTTTCCTCCTTTTCTGTATTTGGAGTAAGGTGGTTTCGGGAAGGCTCGACACCGCCATAAAATATGGCTTGTGATACCCCCCCCCCACGTGGCCACCAAAAGCTACATGCCCCATTTACAAGGATAATTTCCTATTTTAATAACTTTGATCGGCTATATTTTTTTTCTTTTAGATCTAACAAATATGTGTGGATATACTTGAACCATTAATAGCCTATAATATATGACTTTTATACATTTTATGCTATTAGTTTTAAATATATCGAAACAACCACACAATAATATATTACTTACATTTGTCGTACTCTTATATACCTATTCATAATAATACTATTCATCCATATCATTATATGGTAACCTTTCTTATATATATATATATATATATATATATATATAATTTTCTACGTAATATGAATATTACAGCTAATGATACAACAACGGTATTACATTCGTCACTAATATCAAGTATAAAAAATAATTCCGTAACGAATAATATTGTCCACACATTTTGCTTTGGTGGTTGAAATATATCTTGAAGATCACATACTACTTTGATACTTTCTAAAATTCGGGTACAACATTAAAGTTGGCTTCATAAGTCAATGACTTTTTATAATTTATTCTACATTTTAATTAGATTTTAAATGATACATGAAAAAGGGTATTAGGTGTCAACGGTTGTTGACATTGACAGTATTTAATATTGACAGAAATAAACTAATCTTAATATAAACGCATCAATTTAGTCATGAATATACCTAAAGCACTTTAGATTATTAGGTCATGCCAATCATTGGCCCTAATCGTCAACAATCTGAAGAGGAACACGCAATCTGCCAAATTATGGGATAATATAATCCCATACATCTAATTTAATATTAGTGGAATATATGTTTGGGAAGCCAATACCACATGGGGAGTTGGAAAGATTATTCGAATCAAATCAAATCAAAATTATAGTCCATAAATCCACACTAATATTAGAGGCCTTAGAAAGTCTTCGAGACCTCACATGGGAGTCCACCATACCTACACGACAAGTGATATTAGAAGTCAAATTGAAATAAATTCATGGGTTTTTTACATAATAATCCCTAAAATCTCGTCTAACTCCTACGCCTACCGGCAATTAGGGATTAGCATCTGGCCGGGCTGGACCAGGCCCACCCTAGTCCAACCCGAGCCCGATTCCAATTTTTGGCCCATGGATCAGGCCTAAGCTCGCAACATTCCTAAAAATACAGTCCAAACTCAAGCTCGACCCACAAGTGCATGGGTCGGACCGGCTCGCTATATTAAAAAAAGATTTGATCAATTAGGATTGGAACCTCATCTGGAACCGTAATCTCACTGTTTGACCCTTTCCATTTCAGCATGCCCATTCGACATCAAATTTATTCAAGTGTATATGCCTTTGTATTTGATGAACTAATGGAACAATATTGTATAATTAAGCTTGGTATTTTTCAAGGCATTTACCAATGCTCTTTCTCTCTTAACAACAAAAATACGTAAGACGTAAATGTGAGTTTCAAAATATAATATGTAATACTAAAACATTGACCTTTTCCGGAAAAATTGATTCCCATATATGACATGTGTAATACTACATATGGTAATTTGAAAATAGCCATATGAAATATATCACACGAGCCTATGACGGCTCTATATGTGGGCCTATGATGGGTTTATGCGGGCCGGTCTGCAGGATTTGGTCTTGGGTCCATCATTGACCGAGCTCGGTCCGAAATTCGATTGGGGCCAAAAATTAAGCCCAAGTTCGTCCGATTATTGCTCGGGCTCGAGTATGAGTCGTACTGGACCGGGCAGCCCTACCCAATGCTTATACCTACCGACAAGTGATAATAGAAGTCAAATTAAATGATATCATAAGATTTTTACACAATTATCTCTAAAATAACGCCCAACTACATCACATTCCTTGTAATCTATGTAATTACACATCGTTCATTGCAAGCTTACTTTATTTAACTCTATGCTCCTCTCTAAGCTCCCATTTGTTGGGTTGGATGAATTACAATGGAATGATGTAATGCAAAGAGGAATAATTTTTTCTATTCCCTTATTTCGTTAGCATTAGAAATAGAACTTTCAATGCGAAAAGCATTTATCAATTAAAAATTTTGTGGTTACTAGATGTGGTACTATATATGAGGTGTTACAAGTTGTCTAGGCAGTCATCTTTGATAATAGACCGAGGTATGAACTAGGACATTATAACCGGTATCCGAGCGGATTCCTTCTAATAATGAAAAATACTACTCAACAAGTGGAGTCAGTCCTACCAAAGAGATCGGAGGATAGATCTACCCATGAGCGTGCACCCGCCACTGTTGCTGGGAATAAGTGATGGGCCATTGTGCAATGAGGACGGTACAGAGAGTGGGGGCAACTGTAGCACTCCAACATAATACCACATCTAGTAAAGTGTGTTATAACTTATAAGTAGTACGAACTACTACTAGAAAACTTCAACAAGGGCTCCAATTGAGTCCAATCCCAACAAGTCGTCTTATAGGATTTTGAGTTTGATCCACATTCTGAAACATTACAACTAAATTCAGGTAGATTTTAAGGTGATTTTTACATTTGTGCCCTTTCAAATTTTTACACTTACCTTTTTTGCAGTTACACTTGGATTTCCATATTCTCACAAAATTCAGTTTTGCTCCTCGTAGAAAGGTGTTTGGTTCTAATATATGTTATTGCCTTTTAATACAAATAATCACTTTGGTAGAGACATGATTATAAGTGATTTATAATTTGCAGGCCTTGAGTTTGATACCTTATATAAGTTTTCATTATTTTTTATTTAAAAATAGATTTTATAAAATCAACATGTATCTCCTCATATTGGTCATTGGTCGTGATTAGGGATGAAAAGGAATGTGAATATATTTGTATCTGATTCGCTATAGTATTCGTTTTCTATGTATTTTGACATTTGTATTCGTATTTGTTTTAAAATGGACGTGAATATGGATATTACTTTAATATTTGTCAATATTCACATTCGTATTCGTATATTTATTTTCGTACATAAGTATAAAATAGCTTTATTTATAACTGTACATAATAATATTTTATGATTGCATTCACCATTGTTGATATAATTGTTATGAAATTACTATATATGTTATATCTATTTTATGTGTAAATCGTCCTGAACATGTATATTTTAGCTACTATATAAAAAAAATTATGTTATTATTCGTATCGGATTTGTATTCATTTTACATTTGTATTCGTTTTTAATGATATAGTAACACATTTTTCACATCCATCAATATTCGTATCCGCATTCGTATTTATATTTTAACATAGATATAGATACGATTATACCTATACTCGTATCTATATCAGAACGTTTTCATCCCTAGTCGTGATGCATCTGCCGAATATCTTACCATATTTCGAGTTTGACCCATGTTTTGAAACATGCGTTGTAGTTAAATTCAAATCATAATTTTACTGAGGTGTTTGAATAAATAACTTGTAAATTTATAATTGAACTTAACTTCGATGTTGGTATGACCCAATAAACTTTTTTATATTTTGGGCTGATATGAACGGCTAATCTTTCAGGTCGTTGCAAAGATTTTCTAAAAATTTTAGTATTGCACAAATTTTCATCTATTTTACCTAATTGCACATAAGATGAAAACAATCAGTCATCATTATAGATATAAATACATGTGTATTCTATACGTATTCATTTTAAAATTTAAACGATGTAAATACATATATTGACGAATATGAAAAATATGTTACCATATCGTTAGAAGCAATTAAGAATTGGATATTAATAATCATGAAAATACTTTATGAAATAATTTAAATATACATATATAGGATAACATGATAATTTACACATAAAACAAATATACTAAATCACTAAAATACAATGCAAGTAGTTGAATATTTGTTGTAATATGCCAATTTCATAGTTATAAACGTACTTATTTCGTAATAACAATATCATAGTAATGGAAAGTCATGAAATCTGTCAAGTTATAAATAAATGCATGAGGATATTTACATATTAAAATGAATATGTTTTTCGTATATCAAAGTAATATCCACATCGGTATTCGTTTGAAGACAGACACGGTGTCAAAACAAGTATAAAACAAATACAATAGCGGATAGATCTATATATCAAATTATTTTTAGTAGTTATGTTGTCTTTTATTATATTTTATAGGTATATATAGTTTCTCTGATTTTATGTTTTGTTCTTTCCATCAATGGTATTATCAATGATGTATTTTATAGAAAGATAGCTTTAATTATTTTTCGTAATGTAGTTTATTGTAATGTAGCTCCATATTAACATGTTTCATGCCGTACAAATGTTATTAATGATCTTAGTTATATGTTATATTGTTTTATATCTTACAATACTACTGATATGTTATATTATTTTATATTTAAAAATACACATCATATCGTATCATAGAATTTAAATGCATCTATATATTATAATATTTAAGTGCATAATATTCAATAATGGTTCCCGAATATATAAGTCAATGTTAATCATACTCATTGAGATGTATGACTATAAACATTATTCCAATAGGGTTCAATAGGTTTGCCCCTTTGGGCAGTTAATGGGTTGCCCTCGTCTTATTTTTCGGTATTTTTTTTCAAAAATACACAATGTATTTTTATCACTATATCCTTTAATATGTCATTTCAATTTCGTCATAAATAGATATTCATATACCCTCCATTTAAAACATATCGATTACAATAATTCTTAGACTGTTAAAATTACATGTTGTAGATGGAGGGTATATGAGCCTATGTTTCTGATGAAATTGGAATGACATTTTAGAGAGATATAGTAATGAAAATACATGACGATATTTTCGAAAAATCAAAAAAATAGTTGAAAAATGAGTCGGGGTGATCAGGGTAGCCTCATTTTTCCCATTCCAATAAGATAAATAAGGAAAATTATAAGGTCATTCAGTTAGGAGTAATTATCCTTACTAATTATATTACGAAAGAATTTGTTAAAGTATCTTAACTGAGATATGTTTTTCCACGCATAGCAGGTTCGACCCAATTTGGTATATATTGAGCGTCAAGATCATAACATATATTGTTATTTTTTATTACAAGGAAAGGAGAGGAATGATTTACTGAAGACTCAAGGTTCTTAAGCACTCTTCTAAAAGTTGGACCAATATGAAGCCCAAATGAGTTGCACTAGAAGGATATCATTATGTCTATTGAAATAAGAAATCATAGTTAATGGTTTCATTTATGTGACATGGAAAAGGATACAAAGAATGTCATATTCTATTTGAAAGCAGTTATATAATGCTTGGTAATAAACGCAACGATAATGCTATCTATGTGGATGTGAAATCATATTTTACTTAAAATGACATTATCTTGTTCTTGCAAAGGAATACATTGATACCATCTACTATTTGATTGCATCATACTTGTTAATCAAGAAAAAAAAGTACTCGAAATCGATGAACATTTAGATGATCACATGAATATCAACCTAACTCGACCATCTAGAAAAGGTCCATCACTTGTGGGGATGAAAACGGTCGGATGATACGAATATATGTGCTAACATATCCTTATCCTTTTTAATATTCGGATACGAATACGAATATCATATGAATATGTAAAATGCAAAAATCATATCCTCAAAATACAAATATGAATGCAAAACAAATGTTGGAAATTCGGATATGAATATTTGACAAACGAATGCATATTCATATACGAATGTTATAAATAACCCAATTTACTATAAATTCATGGGAACTTTGGAATCAAAATAAACTTCTATCTATAAAAAGTGCATTGACTATTTTGGTATTGAAAATTTAACTCAACAATACTAGGTAGTAAAAGAAGCTTATCAATACCAAGCTTATTTGTTGTAAGTGTGTATCTTCATCCATTATTAATATCGCATGCTCTTAACGACTTGAGAACTTGAAATTTAAGAATAGAACAACATGACAAAATGGCACGACATGACCAACTAAAGAGTAGTTCGACTCGATATGGCCGTTTAATTCGAATTTGGCTCGACATGGCCATCTAATTCAAATTTGGTTCGACATGACCATAAGATGAACATACCCGAGATATCTTTTCGTGGGAAAATGTAATCATATCGACTCGTGTGCGTCATGTCACCTACAAATAAAGTAAAAAGAACCAAACAAGCACTACACTACACATACTCTTCAATAAGTCGTATAACAACTTAATTGTAATAGATACTAAAACGTAAAGCGAGATGATAGAGTTAATAAGAAAATATATAACTTGCACAAGATGATAGAGTCAAATATTGATAGAAATATTTTGTAAAGTAAAAAAATATTTTCCATGTGATAATGTCCATATGGACTAAACAAAATGAGTCATTTATAATTGCTACTTATATGTCTTCTCGTCAATACATGTGCAAAAAAACACAACAAAGAACAATGCATATTAGAAAAATGATACATTGAATTGATACATTGAAAAGACAACAAAATGAGCCATTCGTTTATATTAATACATATAAAATACATCAACCATACCCGAATTCATCATTCATGAAATCTTTCTCATGCCCTTCCGCTTTATCCTTATCATTACTTGGTAATAAATGAATAAAAAGATGTTAAATAAATTGATGAATAGCTTACTATTAATATATGTTAGAAAAATTTACTCGAATGACATGCATCAAATCGAGATGGAGTCTTAACCACTTCATTCATATCAGTGAAATTGTCGTCATCACCTACATCTATATGTACGACATCATGTGATTTATGCATGTCATGATTACAATTAAATGAGAAAATTGAAAACATTTACTTACCTTTGAAATCACCTTTCAACCAATCATGGCAACATATCAGTGCCTCCACCATATCAGAATCCAATCAGAATCCAGTCTGCTGCGATATGCATCAACTACTAAGCCTCCAGTATTCGTTGGAGTCTCAGCAAAAGCATATGTATAAAAAATATTGGTAGTGACGTCAAGGAGTTCCTCTACTTTTCTCATTCCATCAGATTGATATATATATATATATCCTTATAATAAAGGACAATTGCCCTCATTTTATAGCAAGGATCCAGAATAGAAACAATTGTTAGCAGTTGGTTGCACATATCCCAGGATTTGTTGAATTTCTTTTCATTACAGTCGTCATTGAAACAATAATGGCATCATTACTATTTAACCATTCAACAAAGAGTAACTGAATCTCACAGAATTCAACAAAAAAGAGTCGATATGACATAATTTGAACCTGATAACAACTCCATAGCACCATAAAAATATTTTAGGCACTCCTCCAAAATTTTGATGTAGCCTCACTCATCATCACTTAGTTCATGAATATAATTTACATCTTGGAATCCAAATATGTGAATACATCCTTATACTACAAAGCAGTTGAGAGTATAAGGTAAGTGGAGTTCCATCTTGTGCAACAATCTAATGATAAAGATTTTTTAGGGCCAAAATCAATCTGTTTCGCAGTCTCCAGAAAATTTGCATCCATCTGAGGTGAACATATAACATATTTGATGCCCAGTTGCACTTTCTCTATTGACTTAGAGATCATCTTCAAGCCATCCTAAACAACAAGATTAATGGTATGTGTTACACAACGAACATGAAAAATAGATCATTGAAAATCAATGGATCTCCCAATCGAGTCTTGATAAGCCTCGGTACAACGTCATTAGCCTTATCATTATCAATTGTGACTGTGAATAACTTCTAATCTATGTTCCACTAAAACATGCGAGATAAAATTTTTTTGCTAATATCTGAACTTGTGGTGTCATTTACATTAAAAAATTGATGATTCTCTTTTGCAAGTTCCACGAATCATCAATGAAGTGAGCAGTAATGCAAAAATATGACTTGTTTTATGTTGATGTTGTCTATTTGTCCATTGTAAGTGAAATCTGAGAAGACAAGTTCTTAAAAGCATGATACAACTTTTTCTTCTCATCATCAAATACGATCTTGCACATCGTCGTCGTTGTTATGCGAGATGGACTCTTGTGCTGAGGATGAAGAGATAAATTAAATATATGACCGAAAAGTAGAATGGCATATTATATTAAAAAGATATTCATGAACAATAATTGCTTTAGCAAGGAGCATCTGACTCTTCTCATCATCAAAAGCATAATTCATAATTATATTATTTCCATCTGATTTTAAAATTGATAGAATTTATTATTGACCATGCTCTATTATAATTCTATTCAGATAACATTTCGAGTGATTACTCAAATGGATAGTTCACATGCCTGAACCATGATGCAATTATTCGGTGCACCTCTTGCATTTGGTATACGCTATGTTAGGCTCGGATATCATTCCATCTATTATCACTTGTTCTTTTTCTTAAATTCTATCGAAGTCTAACCACACATCCGATGTGAGTTTTTTCTGTTCTTAAATTTAGGATTTGTTTCTTTTTTCGCAATGTCATTACTTGAAATTTCAATGGATGGATAGATGCTCATTATATCAAGAATAATCAAATATCTACACAAAAATAGATGGATCATCTAAATGCGGTACCAAAGGAGATCACTATGCAGAAAAAGTGCAACTGTGTGTGAATCAAATAGACCTTTATGAAGTTTCTTCTAATAGCTACAAGCAAGGGAAGAGGTGGTGTTGTCGACGATGAGGGAGGCGGTGACATGATGATGGAGAGATGGAGGTGTGGTTGGCGATGGTGGGGACTTTGGGACGTAGGGTATCGTGGTCGAGTTGTTGTTGACGGGGCAGCAACTGCGTTGATAGTAGGGGAAGAGGGTTTAAGGGGCGGGGAGTGGACGACATCATAGAGAGGAGAAATGGCTTGGGAAGAAAAAGGTGCTTCAGGCTAGGGGAAGGGTATAGGGCCGATGTTGGGGATGGTATTGGGAATGGCGAGAGCCGATTTGAGATTTGTTATACAAATCCTTTTTTACATTTAATTTAAGTGGGTAAATTTAAATGAAACCCCTATATTTTATTATATTACATGTTACAATTAGTAAGTGGCTCCTACTCCCTAGTGTTAATTTAAGTGATTATTTTATGAAGATAACCTCTCAGTCAAAAGTATTATGTATTTAACTTGAATTATAAAATATCACATTCGTATTCATTTAGAAAAAACCATTTGCATTCATATTCGTATTCACAAAAAAATTAGGATGTTAAGTTCGTATTCCTATTTATCGGATGTTGGTTTATAATGTTCCTACACACATTCGTATTTGCTAGAGATTAAAAAATAACATCCATATATCCCATTTTACAAATGCAAATAAGAACGAATGTGGATATATTTGTATTTGTTTTCTTCCCTACTCACATGTTCGCTTGATCTTTTTCTACCAAGACCTCGTACATCTGGACTTTTTACAACCTTCCTTGCTAATTCAGACCTAGGCCCATTTCCATTGTAAATTAAAGTAAATTGTTGACATTAATTGGAAAATAAGTAAAGACTCTATTAACGAAAGTAATTATGAATGTCTTCATATACTTATATACCTACAATCAGCCACAAATGATCTTACAAGTTTGAAGAAGCTTGAATATTATTCACAACTGCTGACTTGAATGTATGTAATCATGTATCATTAGAGGCTCACTGATAAACACGAGAAATTCAAGGGGTCTAATTATCTCACACAAGGCGGAGACAACCGTGTCGCTGTGGCGACCCTCAATGAATCCCGTATTTAATCAACAATGAACCCACAATAATAAATCAAGCAACGAAAACTAATGTGGAGTCAAATTTATTTTTAACTCTACATAAAAGATGTATAGAAGCAAGTATGCAGAGAGTTCGAACACAGGGAGCAAGGCAGGATAGATCAACAAATGTGTGTGTGTGTGTGTGTGAATGTGATGTATTGTCTACACTATGCAATGCAAATATTTTTGTGGGTTTTTAATTTTCTATTTTTTTATTTTATTTTTAATTTTTAATTTTGTATTTTGATTTTCTTTTTACTGATTTTGTATTTTCTTTTTATATTTTATATTTTTATATTTTCTTTTTCAATAATAGGATATATATACAATATAAGAAAAGAGGAGTTAGGATATTTATAAGAATAGGTAAAAATAATCAAAAATCAAAGAATAAAATGTTTTTGGTCTTTTTATATTTTTCTACTGTTTTTGTGATTTTTGGGGATTTTTCATAATGTTTTTGGTATTTTTAAAAGTCAAAATAAGGGAAAACAGTGGACTAGGTTGCTGGCCGAAATCAAAATGAGGATTAAAATAAATAAACAGTACCCAAAATTCCTCAAATTAATTTTAAAATATAGACAATAAAGATATGAAGACACAACAACTGAGTTTATATTTTTAGGAATTTTCTAGGATTTTTTAGATTTTTATAAAGATTTTTAGGGTTTTCTAATTTTTGAGATTTTTGTTTTGGATTTTTTAGTAGTTTTTGGACTGACACTAGTAGAATGTAAAACACACAAAATATAATTTTTTTGGAATTTTTCAAAATACTTTTATAATTTTTATGGATTTTCTAATGCAAACAGTAGGAAAAATGCATATTTTTTATTTTTAATAAATATTAAAATGCAATAAAAATGTAATGCAAAAATATAGCGTGAATGAGCAAGTTAACAGGAGCCTATCACATTGCAATTTTTCCAACAAAATATAACACTGAATATTCAATTTAATGGACCAAGTACAAATATCCAAACCCGGGAGGGTACGCCTGCAAAATACCCACCAGGGCGCGTGAATGGCACGTGCTTGGGACGTGTATAAACGTAATATCAAAAACTCCCAGGGGCTCGCGTGCAAATATCCTAAAAAGTTGACACAATATCAAAGTTCTGGGACTAAAGCGAACTAAATAAACCATGGGGCCTCTCTGCAAAATGGCCACCCACCTCACGCGCACAGGCACGTGAGGTGACGTGGCCGAGGACCTGTGTGCAATTCTAAAAAGTTCGGGGGTCTTTTACTAAATATTACAAAAATGCTAAAGCTACCGATGAATGTTTTAATACTGACTAATAAATACAAAAACTTTGCGGGTAAAATGCGCAAAATACCCACTAAGGCGGATCTGACGGCTGAAGATGCGAGTGACGCGCGGCGCCAATCCGATGGCGGGTAGCGCGGAGCGATCGAACGGCACTGAGCCGTTCACTTAAGATATGTGGCGAAGCCCGGCTGCACGATACCCCTTCGCGTTCCAACGGTCAGGATTAGACGATGCTTCAAAGATCGTACGGTTGGAACGAACAAAATCTGACGGCTGCTACGAGATCTGGAGCTCCTCTTAGATCGGACGATTAGAACCTCCCCTGCAAGAACAGGGAAGAACTCCTTCCCTTGTGAACTTCGATCGGCTCCCAGGCGTCGCTCCAGCGTGAAATGCAGCTCGTGAGGGTCCCAAGATGCTCCTGCGGTCCTTCCCTATCTGCTGGTGGCCCAAAAAGGAGTCGACGGCTACTGGAGCACGCCGGCGGAGGCGGAGGAGATACTGGGCTCCAGGGACCTCCGGTGGAACTCAAACGACCCTCCAGTCCTTCCAAATACGCGTGAACCTGCAGGAAAAGGGTGAAGGCGTCGGGGGCAAACTGCTCTGACTCCGCGGTGGCGTGAAAGGTGGCGTGAACGTCGATATGGAGGTAGCTCGGCCAGAGGAGCACTCCGGCGAGAGGGTCTGATGGGATGATCGATGGCTGCGAAGATATCTTGAGGCGAAATGATCCTAGAACTAAGGCGATTAAAATGCGGACGTAATGAAAGTGAAAGGGAACTGCCTCGACGGTGATGACCGGAGGGAAGTACCTCGACGCCGGCGATGGTGGTGGAGGTGATTGGAAGCGCCTCAGGTGCTGCACGACCGGCCTGATGAGCTCAAGAGGATGCTGTCACCTTCCTCGAGCTGATGGACACAAGCACGGGGGCTAACCTATGGAGGGAGACGTTCAAAATTTGAATTGAAGTCAGAGGTAGTTTATATGGGGTTGACGGATAGTGGAGAAAGAACGAGGCGCAACGATGAGCACAGTGATCCTTCGACCGAGGTTGCATCAGGGCGGGCATGCCCATTGATCGAGGATCAAAAGCCAAGAAGATGCTAGCATGAAAGGATGCAAGAATATGCCTCGAAAAAAATCGAGAAGGAGGGGTCAAACCTAGGTCTGACACAGGCGACAGGGGGCTAGGACACCTAGTTGACCGGGGTCAACTAGGATTTGCACCTGGTTGGTCCACGTGGACCAACCAGGAAAAACCCTGGAAAATAGTTTTATTAATTCGATTAAAAATAGAAAATGGTCGAATTAAATTTTGGTTATTAAATAAAAAATATTTATTTTTTATGTAGTATTTAATGGTGATTTTTTATTATTTTTATGAGGTATGTTTTTAAAAGTTCCCTTTTATACCCCTTGTAGGTACATATACACATATATTTAATTAATTTATTTTTACTTTGTGGTTTTAATTTCTTTATTTTTGTTTATTATTTTATAAAATTAAATAATATTTTTATATGCTTAGAAATATTTTTATTTTATTTTTCTGATGTATTTTCTATATTTAATAAAATATAAGTACAATTTATACCTGTATAAGTACAGGTAGTATACATATGTATCATATATACATGTATTTTTATTTTGAGTTTCTTTTGTATTTTTATTATTATTTTAATATACAAATATAATATAAATAATATTTACAAAATTATGAAAATATAAAGATACAAAAATAATGAATAAATAATAAATTGAATATTTTAATCTATACAAGTATACAAGTAGGGTCCAAAACTCAACTTTCAACCCGTAACTCCGAAAAATATGAAACCACCTCCATTAAATAGATTATTTTATGTTATATACAATTAAATGTGAGTTTGGTACATTTCAAGTTTTTATTTGCAAGATACAGGTCTGGGAAGTTGGAGTTCTGGAATCTTATTCAGACCATAACTTTTTATCTCTACATTATTTTTCAGTGAAATCAGTTTTGTATCTTTATTTATTTAATTACATATGACTTTCATGTACAAAGTTTCTTTATTTGATGTATAAAAAGTGGAACCAAAAATGGGTCCCAAAATGAATAAAGAATGAATTGAATAAAAGGTATTTTCATTGTATTTTGACCCTTATCTCCCCCTACTTTATTCCTTGTCGACCTATTCATCAAGATGCCTAGGTCTCGGGGTTTTGGGTCATAAAAAATTTACAATATTTTATTCTTTTTCTTTTCTTTTATTTATTCTATAATTTTGGCTTTAATTACAGTGTTTTACACACTAATTACATGCACATGCATGAATGCTAATATGCTGGATTTAAGGGTATTTACATGCATTTGCTAGGGTTTTTAATGCTAAAATGATAGAATAAAGATGATGAAATGTGGCTTCATCATCCCCCTATACTTTACCTTTGCTAGTCCCTAGCAAACACTTATGCAATAAGTGCAGAAAGAAAATGAAAGAAAATAAAAAGAAGAAAGTGAATTTATTTTAATTATCAAACTTGTCTACACAAAATCAAAGTTTGGAGCTTAAGTCGGACCTTTGGAATTTTAGTGTGGGCGGAACCTTAGTGAGAACCGGATTTGAAATCCAACAGTCCCTGAGAATCCCAAAACTCTGCTCAAGTCTCCTCAATAGCCAGGTCAGAAATATTTCAACTCATACGCAAACCCTTACGACTATGAATATGGCTCGTACAATGTAAGTGATTGTGGCTCTCCCCAACTGAAATGACAAAGAGACTGACTTCTCCAGTATGACAACCCCATGATTCCCCAATCCAACAACTCATCCCTCAAGGAGCAGGGTATTCCCTTCTAAGTTCAAGTGGCAACCGACCCAAGAGAAGGGGGTGAAGAGAAGAATGGACGGTAGCCAGTGTAGCTACCTATCCTAGGATGCCAGACCAGTGTAGTCAAGTCATCCAGCTGAAGGCTCACATTATTTGACTTTGAAGCTCAAGCTTGCTTATTTGACCTTACTACATATGTACAGTCCGGCAGGTATTTTTAGTTTTGTACAGGCATGTCCACTTTTTTTGGAGTTTTTGCTTTTGTATTTTTTAATACTATATACAGCAGCATTTACATAGGGAGTTTTTCCTCTTGCGCCAGTAGACTATCCCTCTTTTGAAGCTTTATTGCAACCCACGATCTCCTATCCTCGAAACTCATCATTACTGGACGGGTTGGGGCGCACTTCCCTCCCTAGAGGAGGACAAATGTTTCCGCCTGTGTGCGTCTCATACCGGAAAATCCAACCCCCTCACCACTCCAACTGAGTTGAGCCATGTGAAAGGTGCAAGTGTCCAAGTTAGGTCATTATCAACAAGAGTCATGCGTGTGCTCTGAAATACTCTACTTAGGCAGTCAAGAATCCATTGAACCAAGTCCCGTGATGCTCAAAGAATTAAGTCAACTAGACCTGAAGTACCTCAATTCCGGCTCCTATAAGGTTCCTGTTAATTAGGTAGATTTTAGGTCCAACCAAGCTCCAATCTTCGGATTTTACTTAGACTCTTTCAACTTTCAAACTCAATTCAAAAAATGCTCATGCTATGCAATGCTATGCAAAAATATTTTTGTGATGCAATTTTCAAATATTTTGAACTTTTTATGGATTTTTGAAAAGATGATGACGATGATGCATATGCATTTTTAGATTTTTCAAAAAGATTTTTCAAATGTTTTTGGATTTTAATTTTGCAAATGTTTTTGGGATTTTTGAAAACAAAAGATTTTGGCTAAAAACTTACAAATATTTACACGGGAGTGCTTCTTATATATACAAGAAGTGGATTTTAAGAATTTGCAGGGTAAGTGGTCAATTTTATAGGTATATATATAGTGGATTTTTGGTGTGATGTATGTATTCCTCAAACTTATTTGACACAGGTTTTTCAATCATTTTTGAAGCTATAGTCCAAAATACTTTTTACAAACAGTTTTTACAAACATTTACACTCATTTGAAAATCATTTTACAATAGGTTTTCCAAACAGTATGTATAGATTTTTCAAATATTTTTGCAACCATTTTTCAAACCATTTGCGAATCATTTTTCAAACATTTTATTTTACACAAAGAAAATAATTTTACAATCCAACTGTTTTTACAAAGGTTGAAAACATGTAACAAAATATTTTACAAATAGTTTTCAAAAGATTTTCTCAAGGATTTTCAAACTATTTTTCAAACATTTTGCAAAGAATATTTTCACCTGATTTATTAATCAGTAAGTACAAAAAGAATTTGAGGAATAATCACATCTTTTTATTAAGGTTTTTTAATTAATTTTTAAAGAATAATTAGCCATAGTTATTAGTAAAAATAGGAAAGTACTAGTTATGGCTAAAGTATATACACAGTATATACGACCTTCCTATACTTAGCTTGAGCTATGTCCTCATAGATCGGAGAGAAAAGAGAAGACATAACTCGTAGGAAAATCTAAAGAATTAATAAATGAATAAGAGATGAATAAACAAATGAGAATCGACTGTCCCCCCTATACTTAGGATCAAATAATCCTAAGTATAGCAGACTGTACACAAGGTAAGGAGGGTCAAGGGTGGGAATGAACATATCGTACTCAGATTGTCTCCACCTATACTTAGGGTAAGATATCCCTAAGTATAGACAAGAAGAGGAGACAATGGAGAGGATCAAAGAAAAGAAATACTCGGGATGCACCCCCTATACTTAGGAAAAAGTACGTCCCAAGTATAGAAGTCTGACAAAAAGGGGTGACACCTTATCGGTAGATAAAGAGAATAGGAGAGGAAAAGAAGAAAAGAAGAAAAGAGATCTGAAGATGGAAGAAGAGATCAGAGGATATACACATCACTCCCCCTATACTTAGGGTAAAAGAATCCCTAAGTATAGGCAACAACAGGAGTAATGAAACGGAACGACGAATGAACACTCGGCTCGTCCACCCCCCTATACTTAGGACAAAGTACGTCCTAAGCAAGGAAAACACGAGGATAGGTGGATGAGCAAAACGGGAGAGAGAATAAAGGTACACAAGGGAATATACAACAGAGATGGATATACATAGGATCAAGAAGGTAGAAAGCAGAACTTCTTACGAGACCGCTGAGGGATAGATCTAGTGTGGTGCAGGTCGACATCGGGATCCACAGTGGACGGAAGCCGATCAGGGTCGACAGAGTGAAGGCCCTCAGTGGAATCAAATCAAAAAGGGACAAACAGTTCAATGGAAGTAGTCTGGCTAGGTTCTCCCTTAGTGGTCCTATGGTGTGAAGGCGCAGACGGGCGAGTGGAAGAAGTGTGGTCAGGTCTGGCCTTGGAAGTCTCGCTGATGTAAAAGTGAAATGGGACAAACTCATCATCCTCAGAAGAAGTGTAATCGGAGTCGTCCTGCGAGGGATCGTCCAGGTCAAAATCAAAAGGAACGAAATCATCAGTGGAAGTATACGAACTCAGATCGTCCTCAAGAGTCTCATTCGGATCATCTATTTCATCATGAGGTCTCTCAAAATAATGGGCAGTATCATAACCGACCTCAATCATCTTTACTTGTGAGTGACTAGGAATGGACTTATCAGTGGAAGTAGTCAAACCAGGCCCGTCCTGTCTAGTCTTTGTATTTGCCCTCCGCTCAAATGGATCAATCACGTAAATACTTTGGATTTCATCAACACATCGCCACACACCAGGAGGAGGAAACTCAAGGTCCATGCTTTCCGATTTCCTCCCCTTTCGGGGGATTCGTCGGGTCTTTTTAGCTGTCGCTAAGCAAACATCTCTAATATCATCAGATCGGTCACAGGCCTCGGAGTCAGCTATAATCGGTGAAGGTGTATCAGATGCAAGTCTCTGGTCTACTATGGGTGCAGTAATCAACACTTCGCTCTCGTCAACAGGACAGAAGCGAATCTCTCCTGATCCATAGTCAATAACGACCCTCGCAAAGGCGAGGAATGGTCGTCCCGGAATGATTGGAGATGGCTCCCCTGTGGAGTTCTCCATGGGCAACACGACAAAATCAACATGGTAGGTCGTGCCCTGAATCGAAATGATGGCGTTTTCAAGGATACCCTTCGGCCTCTTTATAGATCCATCAGCAAACTGAACGATCATCCTAGTTTTCTTGAGAGGCCCTAAGTGAAGAGATTATACCAGCGAGAATGGTAATATGCTAATAGATGCACCGCCGTCTAGGAGAGTGTGATCACAAGTATAGTCAAAGATGGTGCAAGTGATGAAAGGGGTAGCTGTGTTCTTCTTTCTGGGAATGGGACGGTGTGTGATGGCGTGGGCAGTGGCCATGGTCAGAATGTGACGCTCAGCTCTGCTCCTCCGCTTTCTCATCTTGTGAAGAGGAGCAGATAATTGGGTCATGGCCTGTTGAAGTGGGGCACGGATGATCTCATGAATGGTGGCCACCACTTCGGGTTCAGTCAACATTTTTTTGAATTTTTGGACTTCCTCCATACAAGGGAGGAAGTCGGAATCAGCATATACACGAGGCATGCCAAGAGCAGTCTGTATAGCGGCATCCTCGGGGTCAAAGGTGGGACAGTCTGTGAATGAATGTGTGGTTGAAAAGTCTGGCAGATGGGCACTCTTCTCACGGTCTGAATCAACCAACAATCTCTCGAACTCTTTTTGTGTTTTTAAGTTTTCCTTATTTTTTTGTATTTTTGATGATTGCAACCTCCCATGATCACCCACAAGGAAATATGTATCCTCGACGAAAAGAGCACTAGTCCGATATTCTCTCAAAGTGGAAAGATGTTCTCTCATCAAATCAATGTGCTCTAACATTAGGTTCATGACAACCCTCATGGAGGTCACTGGAGGTGACTCCAACAGGTCAGACTCGGGTGGATGTGAAAGTGGAGGTGGATAATATACAGGTGGTGGTGGAGGTGGGTAGAAATCCGAGTCCTGATACTGCGGCTGAGGCGGATATGTACAATAGTCAGAAAAATTAGGAGGAGGATCCTCCTGATAAAAGGGAGGTGGACCGGCTGGAGGGTACGAGGAATCCGTAAAATCCGGATAAAAATCGCTCCAGGGATCCATCTCGAAACAAGAGAAAATGATCGGGAGAGCACGACGGTCAAGTCAAGAGATGTGTGGAGAACGGTGCAAATGCACAGAAATGATCTAGAATGCACACAAGCAATCACAAGCAAACTCACACAAAACAAACCCTCAATTCACCTACTCAACTCGGTGAAGGCCACAAATGCGGTCTTTTTATCTTTTCTGTTTTAGAGTTAGGTGAGAAGTCAAAATATTGCACAAACACTTAGGGAGCTGAAATGGGATTAGGGCACTAACCTTAGTGTGTGCGCGAGCAAGGTAAAACGAAGACAATGAGGGGATTACTCGCCTTAAGACAATGTTTTTCTTTTTGATCTTTTTTAGGGTCAAATAATATTAGCAGTCTCAATTTTATCGATTATCACTTTTTTGGATTTTTAATAAGAAATGCACGAGCCTAACGAGGAGTCAATTTTGCTTAGCACCTAGGTGATCAAAAACAGAGGTAGAGAGTCGGAAAAGTAATGCAAGCGGCAAAATGATGATGTATGTTAAAGAGAAATGCTCACCTTGCCTCCAGCACTCTACATGCAAAGATGCTCAGCAGAATTGAAACCTAATCTATATGCAAATGCAAAGTCGATGAAATTGCCCTAAGTTTCAGAAATTGATATTATCGTGAAGAACCACAAGTCGGTCATCGATCCTCAATCCAAGGGTCCGATCTAGGCTCACCCCTCCTCTTCTCGACACATCAAGTTCAGGAGTAGCGCTTGACAGGGTGGGCTCGCGGCGTGGAGGCTCGAAGATGATGAAACGACTGTTTAAAAATTTGACTAAGTCCAAAGCGCACTATAGGTACATGCAAGATATTAAGTGTTTGGCCTTAGTCTATCGCAAGCAATCTTAAAACTAGGGGCTCAATCACACAAAATAAGGAAAACAAAACCGGAAAACAAAATAAAAAATGCGAAGAAAAGCCGATAAAATCGCGGTGAGCCCCCAAGTGAACAATCACTTAGAAATTGGGCCCGAAAGTCCAAAGTCCTATGTACCTATATTATTACGAATATAGAGTCTCTCTCTTACAAAAATTACACTAATAAATGCAATAAATAAATAGACTAGAATTGTCTTCAAAATCCTCTCCTAGCCCGCCTTCATGCTAAGTCAAGTAGCCTCATGTGGGTGCGCAGGTGCTCCTTGAAAAGAGCTCCTCCCTCGATCCGCGTTCCTCGCAAGAAGTCAAACAAGAGAGGGGCTAGACAATTCAAAAAAAATATCAAAAATAAGGAAAATGATAAAAGCCGCAAAAGTAGACATTCAATCACAAACGCAAGCAAAAAGCCGAACTATGCGCTGTTGCTCCCCGGCAACAGCGCCATTTGATAACTAGGGAAATCGAGGGTCATACTGTTTTCACAAGGCGAAACCGCAGTCGGTGTGTTGACCGCTCAAAAATCCCTAATTAATCAACAGTGAACCCACAATATAAATATCAAGCAATGAAAACTAATGTGGAGTCAAATTTATTTTTAACTCTACATAAAAGATGTATAGAAGCAAGTACGCAGAGAGTTCGAACACAAGGAGCAAGGCAGGATAGATCAACAAATGTGTGTGTGTGTGTGTGTGTGTGAATGTGATGTATTGTCTACACTATGCAATGCAAATGCTTTTGTGGTTTTTTAATTTTCTATTTTTTTATTTTATTTTTAATTTTGTATTTTGATTTTCTTTTTACTGATTTTGTATTTTCTTTATATATTTTATATTTTTATATTTCCTTTTTCAATAATAAGATATATATACAATATAAGAAAAGAGGAGTTAGGATATTTATAAGAATAGGTAAAAATACTCAAAAATCAGGGAATAAAATGTCTTTGGTCTTTTCATATTTTTCTACTATTTTTGTGGTTTTTGAGGATTTTTCAGAACGTTTTTGGTATTTTAAAAGTCAAAATAAGGGAAAACAGTGGACTAGGTCGCTGGCCGAAATCAAAATGAGGATGAAAATACTAAAAAGTACCCAAAATTCCTCAAATTAATTTTAAAATATTAGACAAGAAAGAGAGGAAGACATAGCAACTGAGTTTATATTTTTAGGAATTTTCTAGGATTTTTTAGATTTTTATAAATATTTTTAGGGCTTTGTAATTTTTAAGGTTTTTGTTTTGGATTTTTTAATGGTTTTTGGATTGGCACTAGTAGATGATAAAACATATAAAATATAATTTTTTGGAATTTTTCAAAATGTTTTTATAATTTTTATGGATTTTCTAATGCAAACAGTAGGAAAAATGCATGTTTTTTATTTTTAATAAATATTAAAATGCAATAAAAATGCAATGCAAAAATATGACGTGAATGAGCAAGTTAACAGGAGCCTATGATATTTTTTTGATAATTTTTGGAATTAAAATGATGCTCCAAATAAATAAAGACAAGCACACAAAAATACTAAGCCTGACAGGGGTCTATATGCAAGTACCGAAACATCCAGGGGCACAGTTGCAATTTTTCCAACAAAATATAACACTGAATATTCAATTTAATGGACCAAGTACAAATATCCAAACCCGGGAGGGTACGCCTGCAAAATAACCCACCAGGGCGAGTGACTGGCACGCGCCTGGGACAGGTATAAACGTAATATCAAAAACTCCCAGGGCTCGCATGCAAATATCCCAAAAAGTTTACACTTAATATCAAAGTTCTGGGACTAAAGCGAACTAAATAAACCATGGGGGCCTCTCTGCAAAATGGCCACCCACCTCACGCGCACAGGCACGTGAGGTGACGTGGCCGAGGACTTGTGTGCAATTCTAAAAAGTTCGGGGGTCTTTTACTAAATATTACAAAAATGCTAAAGCTACTGATGAATGTTTTAATACTGACTAATAAATACAAAAACTTTGCGGGTAAAATGCGCAAAATACCCACTAAGGCGGATCTGACGGCTGAAGATGCGAGTGACGCGTGGCGCCAATCTGATGGCGGGCAGCGCGGAGCGATCGAACGGCACTGAGTCGTTCACTTAAGACACGTGGTGAAGCCCGGCTACACGATACCCCTTCGCGTTCCAACGGTCAGGATTAGACGATGCTTCGAAGATCGGACGGTTGGAACGAACAAAATCCGACAACTGCTACGAGATGGAGCTCCTCTTAGATTGGACGGTTAGAACCTCCCCTGCAAGAAAGGGAAGAACTCCTTCCCTTGCGAACTTCGATCGGCTCCCAGCCGTCGCTCCGGCGTGAACTGCAGCTCGTGAGGGGCCCAAGATGCTCCTGCGGTCCTTCCCTATCTGTTGGTGGCCCAAAAAGGAGTCGACAGTTACTGGAGCATGCCGACGGAGGGGGAGGAGCAACTTGGCTCCAGGGACCTCCGGCGGAATGCAAACGACCCTCCAGTCCTTCCAAATGCGCATAAACCCGCAGGAAAAGGGTGAAGGCGTCGGGGGAAAACTGCTCCGACTCCGCGGTGGCGTGAAAGGTGGCGTGAACGTCGATATGGAGGTATCTCGGCCGGAGGAGCACTTCGGTGAGAGGGTCTGATTGGATGATTTGATCGATGGCTGCGAAGATATCTTGAGGCGAAATGATCCTAGAACTAAGGCGAGTAAAATGCGGACGTGATGAAAGTGAAAGGGAACTGCCTCGACGGTGATGACCGGAGGGAAGTACCTCGACGCTGACGTTGGTGGCGGAGGTGATTGGAAGCGCCTCAGGTGTTGCACGACTGGCCTGATGAGCTCAAGAAGATGCTGTCACCTTCCTCGAGCTGATGGACACAAGCACGGTGGCTAATCTTTGGATCGAGGTTGCATCAGGGCAGGCATGCCCATTGATCGAGGATCAAAAGCCAAGAAGATGCTAGCACGAAAGGATGCAAGAATAGGCCTCGAAAAAAATCGAGAAGGAGGGGTCAAACCTAGGTCTGACACGGGCGACAGGGGGCTAGGACACCTAGTTGACCGGGGTCAACTAGGGTTTGCACCTGGTTGGTCCACGCGGACCAACCAGGAAAAACCCTGGAAAATGGTTTTATTAATTCGATTAAAAATAGAAAATGGTCGAATTAAATTTTGATTATTAAATAGAAATATTTATTATTTTATGTAGTATTTGATGGTGATTTTTAATTATTTTTATGAGGTATGTTTTTAAAAGTTCCCTTTTATACCCCTTGTGGGTACACATAAAAATATATTTAATTAATTTATTTTTATTTTGTGGTTTTAATTTCTTTATTTTTGTTTATTATTTTATAAAATTAAATAATATTTTTATATGCTTAGAAATATTTTTATTTTATTTTTCGGATGTGTTTTGTATATTTAATAAAATATAAGTACAATTTATACAGGTATAAGTATAGGTAGTATACCTATGTATCATATATACATGTATTTTTATTTTGAGTTTCTTTTGTATTTTTATTATTATTTTAATATACAAATATAATATAAATAATATTTACAAAATTATGAAAATATAAAGATACAAAAATAATGAATAAATAATAAATTGAATATTTTAATCTGTACAAGTATACAAGTAGGGTCCAAAACTCAACTTTCAACCCGTAACTCCGAAAAATATGAAACCACCTCCATTAAATAGATTATTTTATGTTATATACAATTAAATGTGAGTTTGGTACATTTCGAGTTTTTATTTGCAAGATACAGGTCTGGGAAGTTGGAGTTCTCGAATCTTATTCAGACCATAACTTTTTATCTCTAAATTATTTTTCAGTGAAATCAGTTTTGTATCTTTATTTATTTAATTACATATAACTTTCATTTACAAAGTTTCTTTATTTGATGTATAAAAAGTGGAACCAAAAATGGGTCCCAAAATGAATAAAGAATGAATTGAATAAAAGGTATTTTCATCGTATTTTGACCCTTATCTCCCCCTACTTTATTCCTTGTCGACCTATTCATCAAGATGCCTAGGTCTCGGGGTTTTGGATCATAAAATATTTACAATATTTTATTATTTTTCTTTTATTTTATTTATTCTATAATTTTGGCTTTAATTACAATGTTTTATACACTAATTACATGCACACGCATGAATGCTAATATGCTGGATTTAAGGGTATTTACACGCATTTGCTAGGGTTTTTTATGCCAAAATGATAGAATAAAGATGATGAAATGTGGCTTCATCACTCACCAACTTGAAAAGAAAGGAAGGTGGGGCTAGTGAAATGCCCCACTCAAGTCTATGGCGGATGCCTGTGTAGGCCCCTTCTTCCCTTCACGGATCAAATCATCCACCGCCTGACCCCTAAATCAATGGCTATGGTGTGCCCCTTCTCTTTCTGATGATGGAATACCGAAGAGAAGCGGGTCGTCGATCCACCGTCATATATAATGACGGGGGTAAATATATCAGATACTCAGGTCGTTGCGACCTCAGTCACTCGAAACTCAGCTCAATCAAGAAAAATGAAGTTCAGACCACCAAACAACAAGATAAAACAATCAAATAAAAAATAGTGGTCCTGGCTATGAGATTAGCCTGGTGTAGCACCCAGGGTCGGACTCAGGGAGCACGAATTGGCCTTGCGGCCAACGAAGTAGTAAAAAATGAAAAAAAAGAAAAAACAAGTATTTTTGGTGGTTTTTAATTTTTTTATATTTTTTTGGATTTTTAATAATGAAGGAAAATGAGAAAAAGGTAAATACAAGCACAATCAACAAATTATTTAAATATTCTAAAAAAGTCCAAAAATTCAAAAAAAATATTTTTATGTTTTATAGGGTTTTTACTGTTTTTGGTGAATTTGTGAGATTTTTATTATTTTTATGGAATTTTCTAAAAATCAGAGAAGGCAAAAACACAAGCAAGTTGTCCAGTCAGTCTTGGAAGATCAATTTAAAATATCAAATTGATCTGTAAAAGCCTGAAGGTAATTTTTATGAGAAATAGAAATAGCAAAGAAAATTCAGAAAGAGAATTTTTATTTTTTGGTTTTTCTATAATTTTTTTAGAATTTTTATAAGTTTTTAAGTGTTTTTTAATTTTTAAGGTTTTTATAAGTCCAAAAATAACAAAACTTACAAAGAAAATCAAACACACATAAACAAACAAAACTTAATTTTTTTGGAGTTTTTAGAACGTTTTTTTATTTTTTTATGATTTTCTAATCTGGACAGACACAAAAACAATGATTTTTGAATTTTATTAAAAATAGAAAAATGCCTCAAAAATGTACCCAAAAATTAGGGAAATTTTTACACAGTGGCAGGAGCCACGTCCAAATTTCACGCTATTTGGATGGAAATTGCTATTTTATTTAAATAAAATGAAGGCTCACAGTCACAGGGACCGAAATGCAAGAAAAGAAAGTTACAGGGGCCAAACCGTAACACACGAATAAAATCCAGAGCCCAAAGCAAAAAATACCACACAACACGCGCCAGGCACATGGTTCAGATTCAGAAGGGTATATTTGCAATTCCTATTTAAAAAGTATCAAACAAGAACACGCAAGGAACACAGGACGAAATATGCAAAATGTCCAGCAAATCACGTGTCAAGGCACGTGTTCAATACACACAGGGTTTAACCTCTCTGCAAATTACCCAACTAAAAATAACTAAAAGGAAAATTTACAGGACTAGACAATAACAATCGAAACAACAAGGGCATACAAGAAATTTACCCTTTATTATAGCGGACGGCGGAGACGACGCCACGTGGATGATCGAACGGTGTAGGATCGTTGATGCCTCTTCGAAGAACCCTGGCTTGGATCTGACGGACGAAGGCGCGCCATGTGTATGATCTGATGGCTCTGGTGTGGGCTCGCCTCTCCTCTGCGATGGACGCTCCAGATGAGGTCCTGACAAGGATTCGACGGCTGCTAGCTCCTTGCCGATGGACGGTCATGATTAGAACTGGGCGAAGGAGCACGATCGGACGGTGACGGAAAATGCTCCAAGAACTTGACGCCGACGAAGTTCGCCGGCCTCCTGTGCGCGCTGGGGTCCTCCTCTGCTGCTGCTGAGACGTGGAAGAGCTTCGCCTCGATGGTCCGCAGCTACTGAGCTCCTCCGATGACGTCGGGAAGATCCGAGGAGCTCCGACGACGCAGGTGGAGCTGACCTCTTGTGCTCGAGCTGTAGACCTCCAGATGAGGTCCTTCTGACATTCTGACCTGCACAAGCGAAACACGGGGTCGAGGGCAAACTGCCTCGACCCGTTAGAGCGCGCGGAAGGTGAAGGATGAGGTGGCGTGGAGTCCTCCGGCGAAGCGGTGGTAGAGGAGGACGGTAGCCCTGCTCCGGGGCGAGTCAGGGGGGTGGCTGGGTGAAGAAGGTGGAGAGGAGACTGGTGAAGGTGGTGGTCGGGTCGGAATGGCAAATGGGTGGACGGAGACAGCTGGCAACGGCGGCGGAGCTAAAATGACTGAAATCTAAAAACCTAAATCTAAGTTAACCTAAAGAAAATCTAAGCTACATGGCGGGCATAATCGACGGTGCTGAGATCAGGGAGCTCCGGGGGTCATGGCCTCAAGGGGGTGTCCGTCCCGAGGCTGAGCGCACCTCGCAGCGGCGCACGACGGTGGTCATCGTCGGATCAGTGGTTCCCGGCTGCCCGGGCCTCGCTGCTACCCTCCTCCACGCTGCTGTCACTCTGGCGAAGAAGACGAGGTCACTGGCGTCGAGGGGGAATGCCAAAGATGGCGTGAAATGGCGGTCGGAGGTTCAGTTATATAGTCGTGCAAGTCCGAGAAGAAGGTGACGGGTCCGGCTTGGTGAAGCACGGACCCCTAGGCAAAGATGCAGGCGAAGGTCTCGGTTGGTCGCTCGGATCCGTAAGGAGGGGGTCCGCAGGGGAGAGTTGACCGGGGGTCAACATCTCCCGTGGACCAATGGGAGCGCGCCATTTAATAATTACTTGGAAATTCAATTTAAAATAGTAAATGGCCCTATTCCAAAAAAATCAAAACATAAAAAATGTTTCTTTATTTTTAAATTATTTTTTAGTGGTTTTTATTTATTTTTTTGAAATATAAATAATGTATTTACACAATATTATTATTATATATAGGTATATACATACATACATTTTTATTTTTATTTTTAATTATTTATTTTTATACAAATTATTCCCATTTTATATTTTATTTATTTATATAATAAAATGTGGAATAATAGGGTGTTTTTATTTTATTTTTATTAATTATTTACAAGGGTGAAATAAATACTTTTATTTATATACATACATGGTATATATACATGGTGGACTTTGATTTTTTATTTTATTTATTTTTATTTTATTTTCTTTTTTCTAATTTTTTTTATTTATTTACACCATGAAATGTGGAATTTGAAAATATTTTTATTATATTTTAATTAATTATTCACAAGGTGATAATAAATAGGTGAGTGGTTCTATACATGTGGTCTATGTACAAGGATGAAGGAATTTTATTTTTATTTTTTTGTTTTTCCATTTTTATTTTGATTTTATATTTACAAACATATACAAATAAATACACGCCCATTTTATTTTATTAAGAGGAAAATATTTTTTATTTATTTACAGGTATATGTACACATGAGTTGGCCCTATCTCCCTCTACTTGGTTCTTTTTGCGGTCATGCCCATGCTGAGCCCTCCCTTGGAATTAGGTCGCTCAATATTTATTCTAAATATCTCCCTCTTTTTCTTTTATTTCTTTATTCTTTTATTTATGCACAAAAACATGCTAAATATGCATATTTACAAGATGCATGCAATTTGATAATTATTGCTATTTACATGAATATACAATGTGTTTTGCATGGGTTTTGTAGCTAAAATAAGAGAATAAAGAGTGATGAATGGGTATTCATCAGGTACTACGAGCCCTCTGCCCCACACATCGTAACTATAGATGGTGAGAGGGCAAACTAGATATAAAGAGAAATGAAAGTAGGTCAGCCTAAACTGATATGGTAAATCGATGGGATCTTTACATAATAAACCTTAATGATTGCATACATCATGTGTTAGTGTTGCGAATCGAGGAAGCAAAAAAACACAAACACAATCAAACAAGTAAGACTTAAACATGCAGATTTAAAAGGTTCACTCGTAACTATGCTACATCCTTAGGCAACAACAATTGGTTTCACTATATGAAGAAAAAGGTAATATAGAGGATACTGAGAAGGTACATATATGTGATGAGAATCCATATCAGAATGAGAATACAATATCTGGTGGCCCTAGGACCCCTTTTATACTGCAATAGAAGAATGATATTTGTATTCAGTAATCCATTCCAACAGCTCTCAATTAATCATGTTTCAGGAGGTGGATCAGACATGTCAGCAATCCTGGCCCAACAACTCTCGACTAACCAAAATGCAGAATTCAGTCACATCAACATTCCAACAAGTTGTTAGGATTCAAGTCATATTAACAATTTCCAACTTGGATTGAATCCTCTGAGAAGCTTTGCCAAAGCTTCGACGTGTTGCTGTCAGCCCCTCCTTGGGTCTACTGCCAACTATCAATATTGAGCAAGTCCAAATAGTGTTTGAACTTACTCCCAGGAATTTCCTTTGTGAACATATCAGTTGGATTATCTGTTGTGCTGAACTTTTTCTCCTTGATCCTCTTCTTAGATTGAATGAAGTGATATCTGACATCGATGTGCTTGGTCCTTTCATGATGCACATGATCATTGGCTAAGCATATCGCATTGAGACTGTCACAATATACTATAACATGATCTTGTTGAAGATCGAGAGCTCCAACTAAGTCCTTTACCCAAATGTCTTCCTTTGTAGCCTTTGTCAAAGCCATGTACTCTGCTTCTGTAGTAAACAAAATAACTGATGGTTGCAAGGTAGCCTTCCAACTGATGACCGACTTCCCCAAAGTGAAGACATAATCTGTCATTGATCTCCTCCCATCAACATCTACAAAATAGTTTGAATCTGAATACCTAGCAACCAAACACTTTGAATCACTTCTGTAGATGAAGTCAATGTAGGACTACTAATTGAATTGAATCATTCGAAATCGATTAGGATTCATTCGAAAATAATTCGTAAATAGGTTGATTCGAAGTTAAATGAATTGAATATGAATTTCATTCTTGAATTCGAAGCTCAAATGAATCGAATCTGAATTAACTTGGATTCGTTCGATAACAATTCAATTTGATTTGAAACATACATACATACATATATATGATATAGTTTGAAGATCCATTATATACACATAAATATGGTAGGGTAAATTTTGCAAAGTTTCTAAAAAGAGGGCCTTGGGGAAGTGTGCGGCAGCTTTTGGAATACAAAAAAACCCTACGGCCCTACGGGCATGTCCCTCTCCTATTCTCTCCCTCCCTCAAAATCAAAATCCAGCACTACGTAACCCCTACCCACCCCTTTGCACGCCCTTTCCCTTTCCTTTTGTTCCCCAAACTACAGGTCTTCACGAAAATCCTAAATCACCCCCTTGCGAGTTGCGGTTGTGCTCGATCGATCACGGCTCCACCACAGTTGTGTCGTCCACCTTTTGCACTTCTGCGACTCGAGCCACACCCCCTATCTCTGGTCTCCATATCTCCATCTCGACCCCTCCCCAGCACACAACTTCACGGCGCAACCACATCCCCATCGACGATAGTTCACATCCCACTTGCCTCCACTCTATAATCCAAACTAAAGTTTCATTCACGGCACCACGGATCCATGTTGCAAAATAAGTAGAACCCAAGGTATGAGCATTAAGAGGCTATATTTTTTATTTTACTATTTTATCACTTGCACCAAACCTAAAAGCAAGTTTATTTGCCTCTAGTTGAAGCTATCTTTGTCATTAGTTGAGGTTGTCTCTAATTTTATGGATCAATAATCATCTTGGGAATCTTGGAGGGTCATTACTATTGTGTAGATAGTAGACTGCAAATTACTATAATTACACTGTCTAAAATCCACTAATCTAAATCTTGGATTACACTGTCTGAATAGACCACATGTTACTATTTTTGTACAAGACAACTGGTTGTCAATATATCGATTGTTAGGTAGTTGTGTGATCACCTTATGATTATTTTTCCTTCTGCTTGAGCATACTACACCCATTAGTTTTGCTTCTGCATGATCGGGAAATTTATGCTCAACAGTTTGAGAATGTTACTTTTTTACAAAGATAAACAGTGGCCCTTCTTGCAGGTTGTAATAGATCAATCTCAACTTAGAACCTAAGATAGCTTGCCAGCTTGTCTAGTGAATTCCAACACTTATCAATGCAAATGACATGCCTAGTACATTTGTAATAAATTTAAGTATGGAGATCTATGTTTGATCCTAGAATATCAATCCAAACCAAAACCTATGTAGCTCTTAAATTATTTTACTTTTACCGTTGAAAAGATTCAACCTATTTGTTTAAGTTTAAATATGCGAAAGCTAAAGATTTTTTTTCTTAGAGATCATGGAGATGGCTCATAATGAGAGGGAAGATATGGATGATTCTTCATAGAAACATGGAACACAATCTTCTGGTTACAATTTTGGACAGGTATATCTCTATCATATATTTTTTTCTAGAATGGTGTGGAATTTTAAATATAATTTTAAGAATGGACCTTCATTTTGTTTTTAGAAGTCAAATTCAAGCACATACCATCTTCTCAAAATAGTGTCCATGAGATGGTTATCGAGCATGACAATGATAATAATGGAGAAGAAAAAGTGGTAGAAGAGGGAGAAGAGGTAGAAAAATCGAATCCTAAAAGAGTTAATAAGATTGATAGAAAGAAAAGATCAATAGTTTATCAATCATTTACCAAGGAGAATGTGAAAGTTGGTGGAGTGTTGGTTGAAAAGCGGAAGTGCATGGATTGTAAAAAAATATTCACGGCTATGTAATGTGAAACTACTTCGCATTTAAAAAATCTTACAGAGTGATATTGTATCATGCGAAATTTAAGAGATAAAAAACAAAGAATATTGTCTTTTGATCCTTCATCATCTAAATCTGAACATTTGAATGAAATTGCATTATCATCTTTGATGTTTGACTAAATGAAGGCAGGAGAATTGATTGCCAATTGGATCATTGTTCATGAACATGCTTTCAGTGTTGTGGAGGAATTTAGTTAAATGCACTCCTAAAATATTTCAATTACAGTTTTAAACAAGCTTCTAGAGCTACAATTACAAATGATTGCATGAAGCTTTTCTCTATTGAAAAGAAAAAAATGAAAAAAACTTTTCTACATGTGGACATGATTAGTCTCACGATCAACACTTGGACATCAAACCAAACAATAGGTACATGTGCTTTACTGCCCATTATGTAGATGTCAATTGGAAGTTGCAAAAGCGTATTCTAAATTTTTCTGAATTGGAACCATCACATACGGGTATCGTTATTGCGGATGCAATTCTGAAATGCTTAGTTGATTGGGGGATTGACATCAAGATTGTTAGTGTTACACTAGACAATGCTAGTACTAACGATGTGGCAGTAATAATGTTGAAAGATACATTTACTGGAAGGGGTTGTTTGTTATTTAAAGGAAAACTCTTTCATGTGAGATGTTGTGCACATATACTTAATCTCATGGTTCAAGATGGTCTTCGTGCATTAGGAAACACCATATATGATATAAGAGAAAGTATTAAGTACATCAAAAAAAAGTAATGCATGCTTAAAGAAATTTGGAGAGATTATAAAGCAATTAAATCTTTCTACTTCAAGGGGACTTTCAACGGATGTGCCTACTCGTTGTAATTCCACTTATTTCATGCTTGATTATGCACTCTGTTATAAAATTATTATTCAAAATTATGCTAGAAGAGATGAGAATTACAAGTGATTACCACCACAAGAAGAGTGGGAGAAAGCCGAAAAAATCCGCCCTCTTTTGAAACAAGTTTTTCAAGTGACTCAAGATTTTCAGGTACAAAGTTTCCAACAGTGAATTTATTTCTTCCAAAAATTTGAAAAGTAGCAGAAAGTTCGAAAGGCAATGCATTTTCGATGATTATTTCATTAAAGAAATGACCATTGCGATGAAAATGAAGTTTGATAAGTATTGGAAAGATTGCAGCCTTTTAATGTCAATTGTTTGTCTCCTTGATCCGAGATATAAGTTGAAGTCTATAGAATCTATTTTTGATAAGGTTTACACTTATATTAAGCCTCAAAAACAATTGCTAAAATTGAAGAAAGATTTATCAGGAATATATTCTTTTTACTTGCAAAGAGTAGGCAAACAAAATGATGGAAGCAAGAACTTTGGTGAAAATAAAGAATTTTCAAATGCATTTCCTTCTGAATTGTCAAGTGAAGCTAAATTGGATGATTATTTAGATAATATTGAAAATGAACCACCTGAAAAAACTGACGGAGAGATACTTGGAAGAGCCAACACTGAGATCCAGAAAAGGAGGTCCTTTTTTGATGTCTTAGACCGGTGGAAAACCAATGCTTTGACATTTCTAGTATTTTCTATTATGACATGTGATATATTTTCAATTCTGGTTAGTTATATCGCATCGGGGTCAACTTTTAGCACTGGAGGGAGAGTCTTCACTTATTATAGAAGTTATTTATCTCCTAAAAATGTTGAGGCTCTTGTATGTACCTTTGATTGGATTCGAACAACTCAAGACATTATCCAAACTTCTAATGTAAAAATACTACGTTTGAATTTGTTTCTGCATATCATAGTTATCGTGTATATTAAGTTTGAATTAATTACAGTCTGTTGTTTGTCAAGACGAAAACTTGAGGGTAGTGATTCCATAATAGACACGATCTTCTTATGGGGAAGGTTAGTAGTCAACTTAAAAGCACGTATAAATCCAATTTCTACTAGCTGAGTTTTGATCATAATGATTTTTCTTCATATGAAGGATGTGGAAGCGTAGGTGTGCTATTTTGAAGAATAGTTTCTACCAACATCATTGGCTGGAATCAAGAAATCTAAAAGTCCTATATGTTCAACATTGATTTTTGAAGATTATTTTCTGCAATTATTTTAAGATGAATGTGTCTGTTTCTTCTTTGTTCAACTTTTAAAAATCTATGTTTGTGGCATGTCATATTTTTTTTAATCTGAAGTATTTTCAAGTGAGACTTAAATCTTTTAACCATTTACCATCAAATTACTTTATTTTTTTCTTGTATACTATGCATAAAGTGTGAAACTATTTGTTGCTAATATTTCTACTTTAAATAACAGGATTAATTTGTAGAATTTCCTATACAAGCTTGGCCACATCGTTAATCAACATGCAAAGATAATTATGATATGTTCATTGTTTCATCAATAATATTCATCCTCTTTATAAGCGTAATCTAATTATTTTTCTTCACTTATTTCATTCATAATATGTAAAAGAGCACGTGGGGATTGTATTCGACTTACAATAGCAGTAGAACTACAAAAGTTAAGTAATTTTATGCATTTCATATTATTTATTGAATTTTATCCTTTACCTTAAGGCTTATTTACGTATCTAAGTTATTTTTTCACAAAATAGAATTAACGAACCTATTACGTTCCTTGAAATTTAGAATATTATTAGATAAAATTATTTGTATTCATTATATTAATAATTAACATACCGATTCAAAATAAAATGAATCGAATTTGAATATTTGAAACTTATAATGAATTGAATTTATATCCAGATTAGTGAATTCGGTTGAAATTCGAGTTTGAATTCGAAAAATTTACAATGAATTGAATCTGAATGTAGGTAGATTCGAATATATTCGATTCTATTAACACCCCTTGGTCAATGTCTGATGTTCCTCTCAGATAGCGGAAAATCTGCTTGACTGTCTGCTAATGCTCCTTCCCCAGGTTGTCCATGAGCCTGCTAACAACGCTCACCACATGAGAAATATCAGGTCTTGTGCATACCAAAGCATACATAAAACTCCTAACTGCGTTGGCATAGGAAACATATGACATGTGTTCCATCTCTACATCTGACTGTGGTGTGTTTGCAGCGGATGGATTACTTAGAGGCTTGGATGTAGACATCCCAAATTTCATTAGAACTTCTCAATGTTGTTATTCTAAGATAAGAAAACTTTTCTTTCTGTGTGATCTTTAATGATCTCCATCCCTAAAATCCTCTTCGCTGCACCAAGGTCCTTCATGTCAAACTCTGAACTAAGGAGCTTCTTCAAATCATTTATGCTACTCTTCTTCTTGGATCAGCATGTCGTCGACGTACAATAATAAAAAATGAAGGAGCGGTCCTCCACCTTGTTGTGGTAAACATAATAATCATATGGGCTTCTATTGATCCCATGATCAAGCATTAAAATGTCAAACTCTTTGTACCACTGCCTAGGAGATTGCTTAAGCCCATGCAAGGACTTCTTTAATCTACATACATGGTCTTCCTTGCCCTAAAATGTTAATCCCTCTAGTTGGCTCATAAGAATGTCTTCTTCGAATTCACCATGCAAGAAGCTGTCATCACATCTAACTGTTCCAACTCCAGGTCTCGATGTGCTACAATAGCTAGTATCACCTTGATGGATGTATGTCTTACAACGGGAGAGAATATATAGTTGTAATCAACACATTCCTTATAATTGTATCCCTTCGCAATTAGGTGTGCCTTGTATCTGATGCCTTCACTGCATGAGATTCCTGTCTTTTTCTTGAAGACCCATTTGCATCTAACAATCTTCCTCTCCATTGGCAATTTGACAGGCTCTCATGTTTGATTCTTGTGAAGAGACCCCATCTTCTCACCCATAGTAGCAATCCACTGTCCAGATTCTGCACCAGATATTGCCTCCATGTAAGTGGAGGGATCTGGAGACTCTGCCTCCTCTGCAACCTGTAGTGTAAATGCAACCATGTCTTCAAATATGTATCTTTGTGGCAGATGTATCTTCCTACGAGGTTGATCGGTAGAAACAATTGGTTGCCTCTTCTATGGTTGCTCATCTTCAGGCCTTCAACAACAACCTGATCAGGAGTGATGTGATCAACTATGTGATCACTACTTGGTGTCAGTTTGAACTCCACATATTCAGGCACATCATCACTTGTCCATACATCAACGGACTTACTAAACGAGTGAAGTATGGAATTCTCATCAAAAGTAATATTCCAGATAACAATAATTCGATGCTCAGAAGGGAATTAGATTATGCGCCCCTTTACTTATGCACCATAGCCTGTGAACAACCTTTCTTTGACATTGGTTGTAACTTTCCTTCACTAGCATGATAATAGGAAACACAACCACATAATCATAAAACAGAATAATCAACATTATTACCAGACCATGCCTCCATGGGTGTTTTGTAATCAATGGCATATGCAGGATTCTGATTCACCAAGTAACAAGTTGTATTTACAGCTTCAACCTAGAATTCTCTACCAAGTCCAGCATTAAAGAGCATGCACCTTGCTCCCTCTAGAAGTGTCCTATTCATTCATTATGCAACTCCGTTCTGTTGTGGTGTATCTTTGACAGTGTGGTGTCTCGCAACACCCTCCTCCTTGCAGAACTCGTTGAATGATAACGAACAAATCTCTAGTACATTATCTGTACGAAGATGCTTCATTTTCTTAGAAGTCTGGTTCTCCACCAAGATCTTCCACTATTTGAAGGTCTAAAATGCCTCGCTCTTGTGCTTCATCATGTACACTAACATCATCCTGGAGTAATCATCAATAATAGATATAAAATACATGCACCTCTCAAAGATGGAACTTATGAAGGGCCCCAACAATCGACATGGATGTAGTCGAGTGTCTCCTTCGTCCCGTGGATGGCTTTATTGAATTGCTTCATGTGTTGTTTTCCCAACATGCAATGCTCACAGAACTTCAGCTTGGATCCCTTGAGATCTCCGATAAGGCCTTTTTGACTAAGGATATTCATCCCCATTTGATTTATGTGTCCCAGTCGCAAATGCCACATATCTGACTCTAATCTTACGGTTTGGGATGCCACTGCAATAGAACCTCAACTGTAGACCCATGCATGACATATAGGTTCTTCTACTTGTTGCCCTTGATGACAACCACCCTACCTTTGGCAACCAACATGACTTCACCTTTAAACATTATATATGTATCCTTTCAAGTTCAAGACTCCAAAGGATATTAGGTTCTTCTTAAGATCAGGAACATGACATATTTATGTCACCATCCTCATGACTCCATCATACATCTTGATCTTCATAGAACCAATCCCTACAATCTTGCATGATGAATCATTTCCCATGACGATGCTTCCACCATTTATCTTATCATAAGTCCAGAATCAATCTTCATTGGGAGTCATATGGTAAAAACAACCTGAATCAAGAATCCATGTGCTATCCATCGTCTTTTGATTCGTGATGATGAGAACCAGATCATCTTCAGAATCTGCACCTCCATGAGTCACGACATCAATGGTAGCTTTCCCTTTCTTCTTTGGATAGTCCTTCTTCCAATGTCCAGGTTCTTTGCAGTAATTTCATATGTTCCTAGCATTGTGATTCTTCAACTTGGACTTCTACGTTCTCGTATTTGTGTAGCCAGAATGGGCATGACTCTTCTCATGAGTCATAACCAAACTTGCATTGTTAGAGTCTTGCTTCTCGATAGTAATATGTCAAAGTTCACGCGTATGCAGACTCGCACGAACTTCCTCTAGGGTTATTGTTTCGCTTCACACAAAAAATGATTGAACAAAATTCTAAAATGATAATGGAAGAGAAACCAATAAAAACAAGAAAACACCCTCATCTTCAATCTTAACATCTATATTTTTTAAATCCATCAATAATGTATTTAAGAGATCTAGATGTTCTTCAAGAAATGTACCTTCCTGCATATGGAAAGAGAACAGATATTGCTTCAAGAGAAACTTGTTGGTCAGAGACTTCATCATGTTCAAACTTTCGAGTCTTAACCATAGATCGGTCGTAGAATTCTCATCGGCAACCTCCATAATAATCTCGTCCGTCAAACATATCATGATCGTTGAATGCGCCTTCTCTTCCTACACCATCAACTCGGAGGGCTAAAGTGCCTTTGCACATTTATGATCTAACGGTGCCCAGATGCCTTTCTGCTTTAGAAGGGCGCATATCTTGATTTGCCATAGACTGAATTCATTCTTCCTTGTGAACTTCTCGATCTTTAGATTATGTGATACCATCTTGCTAGATGATCCTGATGAAACAAGCTCTGATACCATTTTATTGCGAATCACAGAAGCAAACACATACAAACACGATCAAACAAGAAAGACACAAGCACACATATGTATAAGGTTCACCCGTAATTGGGCTACGTCCTTGGGCGACAGCAATCGGTTTCATTATATAGGGAAAATTATAATATGTAGGATAATGAGAAGGTATATATATGCAATGGGAATCAGGATTAGAATGAGAATACAGTATATGGTGGCCCTAGGGCCTCT
Organism: Ottelia alismoides; assembly: GCA_037367405.1. Classification (NCBI taxonomy): domain Eukaryota; kingdom Viridiplantae; phylum Streptophyta; class Magnoliopsida; order Alismatales; family Hydrocharitaceae; genus Ottelia; species Ottelia alismoides. The sequence goes on from JAZKJV010000114.1 coordinate 657,421, forward strand.
TTTATACTGCAATAGAAGAATACCATTAGTATTCAACAATATATCCCAATAGCTCTCAACCAATCGGATTTCAAGAGGTGGATCAGACATGTCAGCAATCTTGGCCTCATAAGTCTCGGACAATTAAAAAGCAGGATGCAGATCAGCCACATCAACATCCCACCAAGTGGATAGGATTCAAGTCATATTAATAGTTAGTATACTTGTGCATATTGAAGACAACATAGCGACAATTTTTTCACATTGCCACATAATTTATTATTTGAATAGTTATAAATACATTTATATTTAATTACTCATAATTCAAAAATAAATACATCATTTATTGTGAATTTTAAGAATCATGTAAATAATTTTGTGATGAATAGTACTCATTGTTACATATTTAAAATCATAAGATGTAAAGATGAAATCTTCAAATTATTCATAGTTATAGCTCTAATTACCTGTAATGTAACCACTAGTGTTGGTCTTCGAACTTAGATTGTGATCATCATGTTGAATCGAGCCCCATCAAATCAAAAGCAATGAACCCCAAAGCCTTTGAGCATATCATTGTGTCACGTGTTGTGAACGACCTCTACTCGCATATTCAAGCACTTTGTTGGGCTGACATTAGCATTAAGAGTGTTGATATGCCTTGAATCCTAATCATCCTCAGATTAAAGAACCGTCACATACACACCTCCTATTGTTTCATGCCCCAACAAGATAAGGGTCTCGCTATATTTTGGATCTGTTTTTTTAGAGATCCATCTGTATGAGAGTAGTATATAAACTCCCCTAAGGTTAGGACTCTCTATATCCTATGTACTTTATTCTTTCTCCACATAGTGAAAATCGATCACCATCGTCCGAGGATGTAGTCCGGTTACGCGAACCTTGCAAATCAGTGTGTTTATGTATTGCTTGATTGATTTTGTCTGCATGTGTTTTCTTCTGGGATTAGCAACAAATGGTATCAGAGTATCGAGTTCTGTAAGGATCATCAAGCAAGATGGTGTCGCACAATCTGAAGATCGAGAAGTTGATAGGGAGGAACGGATTCATTCTATAGATGATCAAGATGGATGCCCTTCTGAAGCAGCCGGGTATCTGGGCGTTGCTGGACTAGGGGAGGGAGAAGGCACTCAAACCCTCCGAGTTGATGGTATGTGAAGAGAAGGCACACTCGACGATCATGTTATGTTTGGCGGATGAGATCATTGTGGAATTCATTGATGAGAAAACCATTACCAGTCTATGGTTAAGACTCAATAGTCTGTTCATGACAAAGTCTCTGACCAACAAGTTGTGGAAGCAATGTTTTCTATCTCTCTCTATGCATGTAGGAAGGTACCTCTCTTAGAAACACCTAAATCTCTTAAACACATTGTTGATGGATTTAAGAAATATAGATGTTTAAGATTGAAGATGAGGATGTTGCATTGATTCTGATGGTTTCTCTTCTGCTTTCGTATGAGAATTTTGTTCAATCATTTTTTATGGGAAGAGAATTAATAACCCTAGAGGAAGTTCTTGTGAGTTTGCATACGTGTGAACTTCAATATATGGCTACTGGGAAGCAGGATTCTAACACTGCAGGTTTGGTTATGACTCATGAAAAGAGTCATGCTGGTTCTACTTATGCGAAGAAGGGAAAGTAGAAGTCCAAGTCGAAGAACCACAATTCTAAGGACATATGCAATTACTGCAAGGAACCTATACATTGGAAGAATGTATGCTCGAATAAGAAATGGAAAGCAATGATTGTTGTCATGGCTCAAGGAGGTGCAGATTCTGGTTCTCATTGTTACATATCAAAAGATGACAAATAGCAGATAGATTCTTGATTCAGGTTGTTCTTACCATATGACTCATCATGGGACCTGATGCATGATGGAGTAGTGGAAATGTCGTCATGGGGAATGAGTGTCATGCCTATTATCATGTTAGTGAAGAAAAACTAGAACCAAAGGCTAAGAAAGGGTTATTTACAGAAAATGGTGCAAGAGTGAAGGGGTACATAATATGGTCCCCTTATGAGCATAGAGTTATTGCTAGCATGAATGTTACATTTGATAAAATTCCATGCTTTACTCGAGTATTGAGTCTATTGATATAGGGATAGGTGATGATGTGCACGAACAAAACTGACACCAAGTAGTGATCATGCAGTTGATCATACCATGCCTAATATGGTTGATGTAGAATAGCTTGAAATTGAGAATTGTAAAGAGATACATTTGCTAGAGAGATATAGATTTAAAGACATGGTTGCATTTGCACTATAAGTTACAAAAGAGGTAGAGTCTCCAGAGCACTCCACATATGTGGATGATATATCAAGGGTAAAATATGGGTAGTGGATTGCTACTATGGGTGGGGAGATGGGGTCTTTACATGGGATCTTGTCAAGTTTCCAAAGCAGGGGAAGCCCATGAAATTCAAATGGGTCTTCAAGAAAAAGACGTGAATATCATCCAACCAGAGGGATTCACATTTCAAGACAAAGAAGATCATGTGTGCAGATTGAAGAAGTCCTTGTATGAGCTAAAACGGTCTCATAGGCAACGGTACAAGAAGTTTGACAACTTCATGGTTGATCACGGGTTCAATAGGAATCCATATGATTATTATGTTTACAATAAGGTGGAGGATTACTCCTTTCATGTATATGTTATTGTACATCGACGACATGCCAATTGCTTCCAAGAAGAAGAGTACCATCGATGATATGAAGAATCTCCTTAGTTTAAAGCGTGACATGAAGGATCTTATTGTAGTGAAAAAGATTTTTGGGATTGAGATCGTTAGAGATTGTGCAGAAGGGTAGTTTTCTTATCTCAAAAAAACTACATTGAGAAAGTTTTAATAAGATTTGGGATGTGTACAACCAAGTCTTTAGGCACTCCATCCGCGATGAAAATTCATCTTTTAATTTCTTTCACACTTCAATCAGATGCGGAGAAGGAACACGTCTCACGTGTTCCCTATGCCAAAATAGTTGGAAGTCTTATGTATGACACTGTATGCACAAGATATAATATCACTCATGTTGTGAGCAGTGTTAGCATATTCACATGAAATCGAGGGAAGGTGCATTGGCAGGTAGTCGAGCGATTTTTCAAGTATCTTAGAAGAACATTAGACATTGACATCATCTACTAAAGTGATACGTAGTATCTGATAGTTGGATATTCAGATTTAGATTTAGATGTTGATGGGATGAGATCAACGACAGGATATGTTTTCACTTTGGGTAGTTATGTTATCAGTTGGAATGATACCTTAAACCATCAGTTATTTTGTCTACCACTGAGTCAGAGTACATGTCTTTGACAAAAAAAAGTAAAGGAAGCCATATGACTGAAGGGCTAAGTTGGAGATCTTGATCTACAATAACATCATGCTATAGTATAATGTGATAGTCTCAATGCAATATACTTAACCAAGAATCATGTGCATCATGAGAGAACCAAGAACATAGGTATCAGATATCACTTCGTTCATTCTGAGAAGAGGACAATGTGAAGAAGTTTGGCATAATAGATAACCGACCAATACGTTAACAAAGATAGTTCCTAAGAGAAAGTTCAAACATTGTTTAAACTTGCTCAATGTCGACAGTTGTTAGTAGCTCCAAGGAGGCTGGTGGTGGCACGACAAAGATTGGCAAAGCTTCTCAAATCATTTAATTCAAGGTAGAGATTATTGATATGCCTTGAATCCTAACCATCCTCAGGTTGAAGAATCATCACATGCACCCCCTCCTGTTGTACTATACCCCAACAAGACAATGGTCTCATTGTATTTGGATCTGTCTGTTTAGGGAACCACTTGTAAGGATGTAATATATAAACGTCCCTAGAGTTAAGGCTCTCTATATCCTCTATACTTTCTTCTTCTCCATATAATGAAAAACGATTGGTGTCGTGCAGCACTCCAAGCATACTATCAAATCTAGTAATGACAAAGTGTGGTAGTAGCTTATAAGTATTTGGGGTTACTACTGGATAACTTGGGCTTTAACATTTTGGGTTGTGGTCAAGGACTAAACTTGGGCTTGATTACAACAAGTTGTCTGGGCTAGTAATACCTAATAACGAACCGGGTCTAGGGCTTGAGATGTTACAAATGGTATTAGAGTAGGTCACCACTAATAGTGTAAAGGGTTGCCGAAGAGGTGGAGTCACCCTACCATAGAGTTAGGAGAAAAGTGCTACCCAAGAGGTCAAACCACCACTTTTACTGGGAATAGATAGTGGCTCATTATACAACGAGGATGTTGCAAATATAAGTGGTGGTAATTTTAGCACCCCAAACATAGTGCAACATCTAGTAATCACAAATAGTGGTAGCAACTTATAAGCAGTGAGGACTATTACTAGATAATCTGGGCTTAAGCATTTTGGACCGTGGCCAAGGGCTCTAGTTGGGCTCAATCCCAACAGGTTGTCTGGGATAGTAATCTCTGATAACGGAATGACTATAGGATCTAAGACATTACATACTGCCCAAGAACAAAGCCTAGTTACAGGTGAACTTTGTAAATAATTGTGTTTGTGTCTTTCTTGATTGATCTTATTTGTGTGTGTTTGCTTCCGTGATTCGCAACAGAGAGAGAAGAAGTTATGTGAGCACGTGGGATCCTAACTGTAAACGATAAACTTCCAGGACAATGTGTTACTATGCAGCGTTGTTACTGGTATTTCATAGGCTCTATGCAAAAGAAAAAATGGATCCTTATAAAAAAAATTTAGAAAAAATCGTCGAGAATCATTTCTTGCTTGCAAGTTAATTATGTTTATCGTGCATGTGAATAGGAGAAGGTGTGCATGCAAATGTGAAAAATATGAATGCATGCGTATTAAATGTTGCATGGAATTAATATCAAAGGTTGGTATATATCTTATCCATAATGTGTTTGTAAATGAGAGTTCAAATAATAGATCCTTACAGTTGATGGACCCTGAGCCATTGTACCACATAACTACCGTCAGGTGATCTGGCTTATCTCAACACCTTGTTATAATGAAAGACGAAAGTACGAACTTCAATAAAATCCATACTAATCATTGCTAATTTAGCAACATCAGAAGAAAAACTACTGAATACAATTCGATGCTGTCAATATTGCAATAATACAAACAATTTTTAACAATCAAAGAAACTAATGCTAGGTGTTGTACCATGGTCTATTTTTTAAGGGACAATAAATCCTATATTTTTTTTGTGTCAAGTAACTAAGGTAAAGAGTCGACATTGCACGGTTCTATGATTCCATCAATGTGCCGAAAATCAAACCTACATAATGTCTTCACGTTTCCAATCCAATGGCGACACTTTACCTAATTAAGGTACAATATAATGCACAGAGTTGTTACGATGGACACATCCAATTCGGCTAACATTATCCTTAGACCTACGTCCACTTGAATCACCATGCAATTATTTGCTCAATGTCCATTTAATACTGCCTACTGATCTCAGGCCATTACAATAAATTCTTGTCTAATTACGATCTAACCCTTATAATCTTTGCAGTTGCATTGTCATCCTTATAAATTACACCATGGTCCTGGTGAAGGGTTTAAAAATTGAACCGAACGTTGAATCGATCCATCTTCATTTTGGTTCAATCAGATCAGATCGTCAGTCTAAACCAGTTAGATCGGTGATGATGCCATCATTTCTATCGACTCGAAAAAAATCAGACCGAGCTTAATTTACCGGTCCCACTACAAGAAAATTGACCTAAGGCAACGAATAATTTAATATTCGTTGCTATATTTTCCGTAGTTAAATACATAATAATGAATATTATTCGTGGCTTACTTCTTTAAATTCGCAACGAATAATGGTATTCGTTGTTATATTCCTTGCAACGAATCATATAACAACGATTATCCATTTCTATTTTCTTCTAATCGTTGCTAAAAATCGTCGTTATATGGACTTTTAATAATGAATATGATATTCGTTGTTAATTACAAGTACAAAAGACCATTTAGCAACGAATAATATTCGTTGTTATATCTTTAACATCAGAAGATATAGCAACGGATATTCAAATTATTCGTTACCTTAGGTCCAATTTCTTGTAGTGTCCGATCAGTCGAACTGATTTTTTGAATCGAAAAAATCAGTTACATATATGTAAGTATGCATTTATATATAATTGAAATAATCATTTAATATGTCAAATATTAAAATGGAATAACACGATTGCCTATTTTGAGTAAAACTATACAAAAGTTAGTCACATTTTCTATCATTACATATGAATATAATATTATAATTATTTATTTATAATTGCTTCTAGAAAATTACTGAAAGTAATGGGACAACTTGTATTCCAAAAATGAGAGGAGCATAAATGATGTTGCAGAAGTTAAGAAGGACATAAATGATAAAAAGCCTATTATTTGATTATTTAAATATTTATTTTTTTGAAAATTTACCAAACTATCAAAATTGGGTCAATTCGGTCCAACCAACCGGATCAATCCGATCCGACCACCAATCGGACTCAATTTCTTATTTTCTTTTTTTTGAAATTAGTTAATAAAATCGGCCGAACTGACCAGATCGCTGTTGTTTAAACCATGGTCCTGGCAATCTTACAAGTTGCTAAACCACAAACCTTAACAAGGACATGTGTAAGATAGAGTTAGATTATAGGGGTTATGGTGTACTTGAGAAGGATTTTAAGGATCACGTTGTAAAAAATACATACACACATATATATTAATTAACCAACCCCCTCCGAACGTTTTGGTCATTTATGAATTTGATTTGATATGTCTCCATTTGTCAATGTATCAACAACATAATTATGGCAACAGGTCCCCGAAATTTTGGTGACCTTATTTCAATGGAATTTTCCGCTTTCGTCCTTACGAGTTTTCTTATTTACACTTTCTGGTGGACGAAGTTTTTTTAGTAACTCTAGTGTCGATATTCTCTTGCATCGTTTACCATCATTTTTTAAGGAAAAAAGCATGTCAAGTCGTAAAGATGTACACTCAAAAAACTATATTTATTTATTTATTTATTTACAAGTTTAGAACAAAGTTACAAGAGCCAAGAATCTCGAAGGATTCTAGCAACAGTTGATCGTCTATTAGATAAATCAAACATAGTTTGTTGGCTTGCGACATAGGAGGGAGGCTCGTGACGAAGGATGCCGACAAGGATAGGGGTTGGGTAGCAAAGGGGATAGGAGAGGGATCCCTCCGTGAATGAAGATCAAAATAACAATAGTATTGTCACATCGGTATCATCCTACTCTATTATCTTTTCAAATAACTAGATAAAGAAGAACAAATAAACAATACGAGTTCCTTCGGGGACATTCGGTTTGGGAACAAACATTAATAAGGATGGAGAATAAGGAAAATAAAAGTCGATTCTTTGTTCGGTTGGAAAGATATGAACAAGAAGAATAATGTGAAATAAAGGTATGTAAGGTGAAATAAAGATAAGAATAATGGTGGGAATAAGGTGAATAATGAGATGTGGATGTGAATAGTTGTACTCTTGAGAATCGTGTGGATGTGAATAGCTGTACTCTTGAGAACCATGTCGAGCAGAGAAATGACCCCTTATTTCAGTGCATATTCTCCAAACCAACATGACCTTAGTTTCTTCTTATTCCTTATATACATCACCAAATATTCTTGACATTAATTGAGGTAAATTGTCTACACCCATTGACTTGGTGATGCATGTATGAATCCTCGGAGGTCAACAACCCATGTTGTGCCTAATTTTATCTTAAAGTTTCAACCATCGATTTGATATGTTCTAATAAGACTACGACATCTAAACCTTATGGAATCAAATCCGAAATGCTTTCATTTTCGACGACGTGATATATTTTCCTTTTAATCTGTCATGTATAAGATTAGAAAGAGCAAATTTGAGTACAGAAAAATCTCATAAAACAGTTTTTAAATCATGTGATAATCTTAACTCGTTTAACGTCGATTTAATCATATAATTCCTTTAATCTATTCGCTAAATTGCTATCCAGATTGGTTGGGTTTTTAAAATTGAGGATCTAGAAGACTGTTGCCCAATTCGTCACACAACTAATAGTTTAGGATCTCGACTGCAAATTGTCCTCTCGCGACACCAGTGACTGTGAGAGGCAATCACGAGGCAATGTCCCGATCCGGAAACGTGACAGATCCATCGGATGAGATGCATCGATCGGACGGGTGAGAAGTGGGGGGCAGGGGTCACGTGGGAGAAGGAGACGTTGTTGGACGAGGAGCGTGGGCTGTCCACGTCAGCCCCATGCAGGAGGACGACTCTCGTATCGTACGTCCTCTTCTATACGGCCAACATACGGTGCCGACGGTTGTTGGAACGTAAGCGTCTAATCGTATCAGAAAGTGGGTAATTACGTACAGGAAGCGGATCTTCACTGGGCAGATCTGCTGCAATCGGGAGTGTACCCGAGCCGCTCGATCGAGATCGAGCGGTTCGCACGAAATCAAGGATTTTGTGGGTCTTTACCGTGCGAACCGCTCGATCTCGATGAAACGACTCGGATACACTCCCGGGTTGAAGCAGATCCTCGTACATTATACTGCACAAGTATTTGGAAATTACGTGTGTACCGTTACAATCTCAGAAGTTCGCATATATCCCTATTTATCCTCGAAATTTCGTATTTTTTATTATGATAACAATTGAATGTTATTCATTAACAATGACGTAAGATTTTAGGGGTCACAGCAAATGTTCATTATTTTGAGCGACTAATACCGAATTTTCAATTTTTTTTATTGAAAAATGGTGTGGAAATTTAACCATGACGGCAAAGTTCTTTGATTATTGGAGTGCGTGTAAAATCTAATTTCTTTTATAGGAGAACACATGCAAGTAATCCTTGAAAATAAATTTCCAGTGGGGGGATGTTGGGGTAATTTGCATTAAAAGCTCTCGAACTTTATATATCTAGGTTACACTCTAAGGACTTTGACAAAGTGACAATACATTCCTTCCTTTGTGTTCGATGTCGAAAGAGCTATCGAAAAACCTGGTTGATGGAAGATGGCGTCGAGGGGAAGGTGAATAGGAGGACACCGTTGATTTAAACAAGGAGATGGATCGTGATTGATACCGAACTTGTCGCGCAGCATCCTTCTCGATGGATGCAAATCAACCGCCCTCGGTGGTTACAATTAGTTGCATGGATTGAAGAGCATAAGCTTAGCTAGTGCCAGTGGTCCTATTGTCATATTGAATGCTGTGCTTATAAGGGAGGACGATTCATGAGGATTGGGATGAATTACATAAAAGGACCCACCGTTTCTGGTAAATATCATTAAAAAATCATGACAAAAATTTCACATTTTGACGAATTGGTCGTTGTGGAGGAGCTACGGGGTGAGAATCATGATTTTGAGTGATTGAATTGCTCCTTGATCTTTTGTTGCTGAAGAAGGATGTGGCCATATGTTTTGAGGATTTCCGTCCAATTGCCTTCTCAAATGCAATCTACCTCATCGTGGCTAAAGTGGTGGCAAACCGTTTACGTGCAGTTCTTGGATCGCTTGTGGCGACATCTCAAATAGCTTTCATTCTCGGGTGGCAATTGTTGGATGGGGTGGTTTTGGCTTCCAAGATTATTACCGATTGGAAAAGAAGGAAGGTGACGGGCCTCTTGTGGAAGGTAGATTTTGCCAAGGTATATGACTGTGTGAGATGGAATTTCATTTGGGCATCATTGTCTTGTCGTGGATTTCCTGTTGAGTGGATCCGTCGGATGAAAAGATGTGTCACAACGACATCTTGCTCATTTTTAGTGAATGGTAGCAGGGAAGGAGGCTTCTTTCAACCTCAACAGGGGGTACGGCAAGGTTGTTCGTTGGCACCCCTACTTTTTATCCTGGTGGTGTATGCTCTATCCAGAATGGTGTCTCATGACGAGGATGGTGGATTTTGTAAGGGCTATCAACTAGACAACCTATCGATCCCTATTTTGCAGTATGCAGATGACATAATGTTCTTTGTGGAGGGTGGGGAACGAGAAGCTACTGGGATTGTTCTTGTGCTAGATCGTTTTAAGATGGAATCTAGACTCAGGATTAATGGGGATAAGTCAAAATTTATCCCTTTTGGCATGGAGGAGGCTAGGGCCGAGGCTTGTCAGGTTCTTTTGAGGTCACTGCAAGGAACACTCCCTATCAGTTACTTGGGCCTGCCCTTGACCTGTGGACCTCTACATCAGGGAGATTGGCTTCCCGTGGTGGAGTGGATGGAGCGCAAGCTTGCTGGATGGAGGGCCAAATGCTTATCGCATGATGGGCACCTTGTTCTCTTGAAGGCGGTCTTGTCTACGATACTGGCATTCTTTCTATCTTATAGGTTTCTCCCTACTGGCATACATCACAGACTCGAGACCCTGATGAGATGTTTTTTTTCTAGACGAATTCCGGTTTTTATCAGGGAATTGCAGTGGTCAGTTGGAGGATAGTGATGCTCTCTAAGGAAGATGAGGGCCCGAACGTGTGTAGTTTGGATGTTATGAATAGGGCATTGCTTGCGAAGTGGATCACACGAATTTGGGGTGTTGGCTCTGACCTAGTCTGTCTAGTTTTGAGGAGGATTTATGGGATCTCCATGGGCCTTCAATGGCATCCACAGCAGGGACACAAGCCTTCAAACTTATGGAGAGGGATTTGCTCAGTCCTACCACAGGTCGATAGCTACTTGATGCCTGTGGTGGTGACGGTCGCTTTTTCCGCTTCTGGCAAGATGACTGGTCTAGACGTGGGGACCTTGCATCTCGGTATCCATATCTTTTTGCATTGACAACAGATAGCAACTTGCTAGTGGCGGAGGCTCGATCTGAGGGGACTTGGTCTCCAATTTTTTGTTTTGAGCTCTCCAACCAGTGGGTGGTAGAGGTCTTGGATCTCACCGAGTCCATGTCATGCATCGCAGGACCGACAGGGGGAAGGGACCATTGGCATTGGTGTGATGGTCTCTTTTTAGTGAGGAAGGCATACAAGAAGCTATATACTCTACTTGTCTTCGACTAGAGCATCATCATGACTAACTGGGCTTATCTGGAGGTTGAAGATCCCTCAGAGAGTCAAGATATTTCTTTGGTTGTTTGGACGGGATCGGTTGATGACAAGAGCTCGGTGTGCCTGACTCTTCAGAGGGGTGTATGACATATGTACAAGATGTGAGATGGAACTTGAAAGTTTGGATCACCTTTTCTTCTCCTGTCCAAAATAGGCACATATATGGGTTGAGACTAGGATCCCAAATGTTGTTGTTGAGGATGTTGGGCAGTTTTGAGCATCGCTTGGACCTTCTAATAATGTGGAAATGGGGGACATGATTTGTGCGGTGTCTATCCTTTGGGCTTTATGGCTTGCTAGAAATGATGTTATATTTAGAAAGGAGAGACTTTATGTAGAAAATAGTTTGGTTCATGTTAGAATCCTTCGGAATTCTTGACTCTTGTAACTTTGTTCTAAACTTGTGAATATATATATATATATATATGTATGTATATATATTGGGTGTACGTCTTTACGACATGACACCCTTTTTTTCTAAAAAAATACATTTTGGGATCGGAAATTCCATACTACAACTTTTTGTTCAACTTATATTTTTTTTCATTAAGAATATTATTTTTTTCATTAAGAATATTGATGCGTGTTCCTACCGTTTTTAGAAAATTGAGATATGTCTCCCCTCAACATTGTTATGTTCATCTATAATCTATTTCATATATGCTAATAATTTTGGGATTTATAAGTAGAGATTCCGTATTTTTGAATTTTGTAATATTTTTTAAAGGAAAAAATGGTGCCACATCGTAGAGATGTACATCCAGAAAAACTTCATATTCACTGGTTCAGAACAAAATTAAAGGATCACAAATCCTGAAGAATTCTGGGATGAACCAAACTATTTTCTATATAGAGACTTTCCTCTATGAACACTACACTATTTCTAGCACAAACCATAGAATCCAAAGGGCATACACCGCACAAATCATGTCCTCCATCCTCACATTTTCAGAATGCCCTAGCGATGTCTAGAATTGCCCAACATCTAAGGGAGCAACATTTGGAACCTTGGCCTTAGCTCAAATGTCTGTCGATTTGGGTTGGGTATTATTTTTAAAAAAGAAGGATAACTATTTTTTATCATTACCTTGTAAACAATAAATCTATAAGGTTGGATCGAAAATAATAAATAGAACAAATTGAAGGATAGTTTATGAGAAATAAAAATTATCATATTTATTCCAATTCACATTAATTATAATTTCAAGATATTTAAATGTAATAAAAATCTAAGATCAATATATCTTGGATTGATATGAAAACACATAGGTATATAGTTAAGAAACATGACAACAAGAAATTAACTACACTTAGTTGGATTAAAAAAATAAAGGGATCTTTTTTACTTGTGCCCTTATTAACATTGCCAATGAGTTTATTCTTGCTTATTTCAAAGTTACATAGCTATTTGCACAAAAGTAATTATTTTCAAATCCAAAAAGATACTTATAATCTACTCATCCTATGCAATATGGTTCTCAAACTCAAAAAAGATACTAAAAACCTACTCATCCTATGTGGTATCCTATGTGGTATGACATATCAACAACCACATATGATTTGAGGTTGCTTACCATATGATTAATACAATCGAAGTTGGTCTCCCTCTCTCTCTATGATCATAACGTGATATTTCTTTTACAGTCATCATGTTAAATCTTGCACTAGCTCATTTTTGAGGCAAGTCCTTGGTCATATGTCATTAAAGATGCAAACAATCAAATAAAGATATATACCATGCTCTCATCCATTTTTAAGTACGAATTTGGATGCAGATTTTGACGGATATAAAAACTGTGTTTCTATATTCTTAAAAAAATAGATACATATGTAAGATAGATATTGTTTGGATATGAATAATATTAGAAATGTTCTATAAATTAGCTTAGATTTTAAATGTATTGAATGGAATACACATGATATAAATATATTACATTTATTTTTATCATAATAATTATATCAAAAACTATGAAAGAATGTATGATATCGTGTTATATATTGTTAAAAATAAATATGCAACTATATTTATATATAAAACAAATAAACATATTAATATATTTGTGTATTACAAAGTGATATCATATATGTATTCGTTTTAAAACGTATACATATACGAATGTCAAGATATGTCCAAAACACATAAGACGGTGTATCGAAAATGGATATATCAATATCCTTTGCATCCCTACCTATTATATAATAGGTATTTTGATGTCATGCCTTCAAGGATCTGTCATATATTAGTTTGTGTTTGATAGCAATTCTTCGAAATTCTACCATGTGTTCGTTCATTTTGATGGTAGATTCCCCTCCCACCTACCTTTTGGATTGTTCATTTTGTTGCCAGGTCCCTCTTGCCTGCCATGAAAGTCGTTCACTTTGGTGGCATATGCTCCTCCCACAATCCCAATGGAGGTCATTAACCTACCACATTCTCCTTTCTCTATCTTGCCACCCCACCATCGAACCACTACTATGGCGCCACCGTTGTTGTTGCAACCCTTGTGCCACCGATGTTATCGATGCCTTCGCCACCACCAACACCATTGTGCATGTCATGGCCACACCTGTGCATGTCACTGTAACACCCCCAACTCCCGAGATATTGCACGCCTATATGGTTCGGTTGCCACACTATGAAGTTCTGGAGGACTTCACCTTAGCTAGCAGACAACTGAGGATAGGGTCTACCATACGAAGGTCGAACACTGCAGGTTCCCCTTAGCACAGTGCAAGTGTTCAACGACACTTGATGGAGCTTGAGCTGCAACATCCTACGTAGGAGCGTGGGGCCCACTGATGATGTGGCATGATGACATGGCGTGCTGATGAGGTAGATGACATGGCATGCTAACAGAGTGGGCGACGTGGCATCGGTTGCAGAATACGAAGGGATTACACGAAAGATGAAGAGCCAAGGCACGCGAAGAGTCACCTCAGAAGATGAAGGGTCTCCATAGAAGACTAAGAGTCCTTGCATTCATTATACATGTAATAATGGTTTCCCTTCGTATACCTTTGGATTGTCTATATAAGGAGGGGTAGAGCTCATTTGTGCATAACACACTCAGAGTGAGTCTCTTGCTAAGACAAAGAGGGTTCAGTGCAATTGCTCTTGTGTCCTTGTGTTGGTGCTTGTGTTCGAGTATTCTAGCAGCGTAGTTAATCGGTATGCGGGTGTATATCCTACATGCAAGGGGAAGGCTGGTTAGCTCGCGGGAAGCTAACACTGCACAGGTTAGTCTCAAAAATTAGAGTTTGAGATTTACCCCTGTGACAACTGGTTTCAGAGCAAGAAATGGTGCCCAACACCAGAGATCACCTTACTTTCTTGGATGGAGTCATGTTGGAGATCCAGTGGCAACTGGGTACCCATGCCTAACGCTTGGCTCGTCTGGAGGACAACACAAGCATTGAAGCTTCAAACGTCATCACTGACAGTCAGCGATGGGTTGACACAGTGAAAGCATTCGGGGAGAAGCTAGAGGAGCTCGAATTCATGGTGCAAGATCTGCATGGGGAACTCTCCATCGTCAAGAAAGCAATCGCGAATGGGGGCGGATCCAACGAGTTACGAAGGCCAAAGGTCCCATAGCCTAAGTCATTTTCAGGTATGCGGGGTGTCAAAGAGTTGGAAGTTTTCTTGTGGGATATGGAGGTATACTTCAAAGCTATCAAGACTCCTGAGGCGGAGAAGGTATCCTTGGCGGTGATGTACATGTCTGACCATGCAAAGCTATGGTGGAGGAGCCATGCATCCGAAGGATGACCGAACATCTCATCTTGAGATGAGTTGGTGAAGGAATTGAAGGAATAATTCCTACCCACCAACACTTGTTGGGTAGCGAGGGAGGTGCTCCGAAAGCTAAAGCAGACGGGAACCATACGGGAGTACGTGAAGCAGTTCTCATCACTACTGATGGATATCAAAGGTATGTCTGAAGAAGCCAAACTTTTTAATTTCATAGTGGGTCTCCAAAACTGGGCTCAGGCGAAGCTTAGGAGGCAAGGGGTGAAGGATCTCTAGACGGCCATCAGTGCTACAGATGCATTGGTCGACTACAAAGTCCAACCCACTACTGAGAAGAAGGAGACCTAAAAGACAAGAGCAAACCCATAGAAAAGAGTAAGGGAAAGTTCAAGAAGTTTGGCAAGATCAAAACTTCAAGGGAGAGTGCGGAATCCTCCAAGAAGGTCGAGCAACCCAAGGGGAAGGGCTGCTTCATTTGTGACGGGCCACATCGGGGTGCGGGAGTGCCCAAAGAGAGAAAAGCTAAACTCAATGACTATGGAGGAGAATTCGGACAAAGAGGCATGCATGACGAACCTCAAGTAGCTACGCAACATTCGCTTATGTCCGCTGAAGTCGGGCAAAGAGGCGAAGGTGGAGGTGGAGCGCAAAGATCCATAGTTGGTGCACCTTGATGTTGTGGTACACAAGAAGACCCTTTCAGCCATGATCGATATTGGAATGACACACAACTTCATCTCCAGCAAAGAGTTTGAGAGCTTGGGAGTTCCCTTGGAGAAGAGCCAGTGCTGCGTGAAGCTTTTCAACTCCGAGTCTCTACAGATCGAAGGTATGTCAAACTATACTATCCAGTTGGGTGAATGTCAAGGAAAGGTACATTTCCTCGTAGTACCTCTTGACGACTTCCAAGTCATTTTAAGAGTCGAGTTATTGAAGAAGGGAAAGGTATCTGTGACACCTTATCTGGGAGGAGTCTTCTTTACAACTACAAATAGTCCCTTCTTCATCAGGGCTATCAAGAAGAAAGGACAGACTGGAGCCATGTCCGTGATGCAAGTATGCAATAGGCTAAAGAAAGTGGAGATAACGTACTTAGCTATGGTACATGTCGAAGAAAATGGCAAAGAGACACAGCCATGCCCCAAGGTGGTAAAGAAGATGCTAGGCGAGTTCAAGGATGTGATGCCGAAGGATCTATCAAAGGAACTTCCAACGAAGATAGACTTCGATCACGCCATCGAGTTACTGCTAGGTACGGTGCCCGCCGCACATTTAGAGGAGTTGCAGAGACAACTCAAGGAACTGGTGGACGTTGGTCTGATGCATCCAAGCAAAGCACCCTATGGAGCACTACTGTTGTTCCAGAAGAAGAAGAAGGATGGGAGCATGTGGATATGCATGGACTATCACGCATTGAGCAAGGTGACGGTGAAGAATAAGTACCCCATCCCCAACGTTGAAGACATGTTCGATCATTTGAGTCAGGTCAAGTATTTCTCGAAGATAGATCTCATATCAGGATATTACCAAGTCCGCATCAAGGAGGAAGACGAGCCAAAGACTGCGTGTATTATGCGTTATGGGTCTTTTGAATTCCTTGTAATGCCGTTTGGGTTGACTAATGCCCCAGCAACTTTCTGTAAGCTTATGAATGATGTCTTCCACGAGTATATGGACTCGTTTGTCGTAGTGTACTTGGATGGCATAGTAGTGTACAACAGGATCCTGGAGAAGCATGTCAAGCATCTGCGCATGGTGCTTGAAAAGCTGAGGCAGAATCGGCAATACTTGAAGTCAAAAAAGTATGCCTTTGGTCAGGAGACCATATCCTTTCTTGGACATATCGTGGGGGGAGGCATGATAGGCATGAAACCAAGGAAGACTCAGGCGATGGAAGAGTGGGAAATCCCCACAAAGGCGATAGAGCTACGATCCTTCCTCGGATTGGTGAACTACTACAGAAAGTTCATCAAGGGATACTTCAAGAAGGCGGTACCTCTGAAGGACCTGCTTCAGAAGGATCAGCTTTGGAGATGGATGCGTGAATGTCAGGAGGCATTCTAGGAGCTGAAGAGGGCGGTGGTGGAAGAACCCATTCTGCAACTACAGACTTCGAAAGTCATTTGAAGTCCACATCGATGCATCTGACCATGCACTTGGAGGTGTATTGTGCAAGATGGGCACCATGTGGTGTACGAGAGCCGCAAACTGAATCCAACAGAGAGGAGATACTTCGTACATGAGAAGAAGATGATTGTAGTGGTCCATTGTCTGAGGACATGGCGCCACTACCTACTCGGATCAAAGTTCATGGTACAAATGGACAACATGACAACAAGCTGCTTTGCCACACAAAAGAAACTGACTCCCAAGCAGGTGCAATGGAAAGACTTTCTTGTCGAATTTGACTTCGAGCTTCGTTACAGGTCTAGGCAGGAACCAGGTTGCAGACGCTCTCTCGAGGAAGATCAAACCAGAAGAGACGAAGGTCGCGGTGATTGCATTGATCACCTACGTATCTGGAGACATGTTGGAGCACATTCAGGAGCAGACACAGGAGGATTCGGTCACTTCACATTTGTTGCAACGCGTGAACGATGGCGAAGTCCCAAGATTTTAGATAGAGGAAGGCATCCTCTATGCGAAGGGTAGAAGGCCCTATGTCCCCTCGAGCAGCGGCTTAAGGAAAATGCTACTGAAGGAAGCACATGACTCATAGTGGATTGATCATCCAGGAATGGAGCGCACACTGGAACTCCTCTCCTCGAACTACTTCTGGCCGAAGATGAAGGAAGACGTGAAAGTCTACATGCGCACTTGTCTTGTATGCCAATAAGACGAGACAGAGAGGAAGAAGACGGCAGGATTGCTGGAGCCCCTGCCTATTCCTTCACGTCTGTATGGGTGTCTCCATAGACTTCATCACTGGGTTCCCAAAGGTAGACGGGAATAATGCGGTGATGATGGTAGTTGATCGTTTCTCCAAATACGCGATCTTCGTACCAGCACCCAATGAGTGTACAACAGAGACCACGGTGAAGCAGTTCTTGCATATGGTTGATGAATCCACGATTCATCATCTTAATATCTTGCTCTTAGCAAAATCCTTGAGTAAAGTCTCAAATAAACATACATAAAATTATTAAATTAATAAAAGGACTCTTGTAAATAAAACACACTAATTATTGTATATTAGATTGTACAAAATGAATTACACATAAAAAGCCGCAAAAATAAAGGAGTTTTATACATGTAAATAGCCCAAAACGTCATGTATTTTTAATAATTTCATTTCAACTCCTTTTGGCTAATTGTTTCTCCAACTTGTTCATAACCATGTATATAAAAAATACAAAAATACAAAACAAAATTTACCTCAAATAAATGCTCCTAGATCTCAAAGGGAAAAGGCCGTAAAGACCAACTTCCAAGCCAAATTCCCTCTCCGTATGAATTTCAAATTCACCAAACTCACTTTTAAAGTTCAAGTTAGAAAATTATCTATCCAACGGAAGTGGTGTCATTAAAATCGGAGCTCATTTGCAAAAGTTGGATTTTGGGACCTAGATGTGCATTGTATATTATGTATATATTTATTCTTTCTTCATTTTTTATTTTATCTTTCTTATTTACTAAAAATACAAAAAAAATATGATTATGTTGTATTTTGATTGTATTATTTTATTGTATTTTTCTATTGTAAATATCTCTTATAAAAAGACAAAAAAATATACATATTAGAAAAGCAAACGAAAAAATGTACATGTTGTATGTATTCCCTTGTAAATTCCCCACTATTTTTTCATTCTTTATATTTTTTTGTTGTATTTATAGTATCCTACTTTATTTCATTTTATTTATTTAATTATTTTACATTGTCTACAATAACCACCAATTCCACTCCATTATTCTACCATTTTTACCAACTTCCCATTCAACTCCATTAATAATTCAACCTCACATTCAACTCCACCACTTTAATAACCTCTCATTCCATTCTCTTTATATACATCACATCCTCCTCAATTTGTAGTTGATCCATCTTTATGTGAGGAGAGCCTAGTTCCTAGAGTTGAATCGGTGACAACGACGCAACCGCGGTCGAGCGGCGACATCCCTCTCTCCGGTGAGATCCGTTGGCTTTTTAGCCAACATCGCAGCCGCCTCTGCGCGCTGCTCGAGCTCATCGCTCGTCGGCGATTCGAGCGAAGACCGTGCTCTTGTGAGCACATCATAGGAGATCGTCCATCCTAGGTAATTTTTTCTTCATCTTCTTGTCATCATTTGTTTCTTTGCAAAATTTTTAGCACATCACATTACCACCTACATATCATCCTTTCCATCACCACCACCATTACACCATCATTTTGTTCTCCACCTTTTTGTGTACATATTATTTCTTATTTAACAAAATTAAAAAATTAAAACAAAAATGCTATTATTACAACAGTAAAAAAGAAAAAAATTAACAAAAATAAAAAACACAGGGCAGCAACCAGCGGCCACTGCCGTCGCCCCCTCCTTGTTCAACCGCTCCCCACCACCTCTGCGACCGCGTGCGGTGCAGCCGCCAGCACGTGCGGCGCCTCCGCCCTGCGCCGCCAGCCGCAGGGGCTCGCCGCCTCTACGACGAGAGTGGCTCCGTCGCTGACCAAGCCCATCGCCGTCCAAGAGGACCAACGCCTCCGCGGCCACCCCGCGCGCCCTCTCCGCCCTCCGCCGACGCCAGCGGCGCCGCCCGCCACCTTCTTTCAACCTGCGCCGCCCGAGCGGCACTCCTCCGCCGCGCACGGGCCGCCGCCATCACCTCCCCCGTTGGGTTTCATCTCCACCTCCAGGAAGAAGGTCTTTTTGTGTTTTTGTATTTCGTAAAAATTGCACTATTTACTTTTAACGTTTTTATAATTACAAAATAGTCCTAGTAGATATTTTTGTTGATATATTTGTTTTCTATATTTGCAAGCATTTCCCTGTGTTCGTACTTAAATTTGGACTTCAGTATTGCATCATTTTATTAAATGAAAAATGCCATGATGTTGAGCAACAAATTATCTACCATTTGAATACTTATTTATATTTTTGTGAGTTGTGCGTAATGAATTAAAAATATTTAACTGAAATTATTCATATTTTACCCATTATGTGCTATTAAATTGATAATTAACTCACAGTTGCTCTAAAAATTCCACAAAAATTATGATGTCTTGATAAGTGCTTAACTTACTGTCTAAATTTCATCCAAAGTGGAGTTGTCTTATGCCTGAAATAAATCATAGAGTGAAATTTATATTTGATTTTTAATGAAATCCATGTACATCATTTTTGCGAAATTTCAAGTCTCCTGAATGCCATATGAAAAAATCTATATGAGATAATTTTTTCTCTGCCTAATTTGAAAATGTGGATTTATTAGAAATTATTTACCCACTGTGACTCTGTTTCCACTAAAAAATCCATAAAAAATTCATATTTTGTCAAAAAATTCCAAAAAAATTATTATAGTCTCCTTGCATCATGTTTTCATTTTATTAAATTTTTCATCATTTTTGCTTCCTGTTTCTGTGAAAAATTATGAAAAAACCAATAAAAAGTGAGCATTTTTACTTATTGCATTTTAAATCCTAAAATTCCAAAAAATGTGTTTTGCATTCATCACTGGATTATGATTATAGAAAAATATAATTTGGCTAAATTGGATTAATTTCATATTAAAATTAATTTGGCTAAGTTGTGTGTTTTCTTAGTGTCTTAATTCAACCGCACCTTGCATTGACATTTCATTTTTCATAAAAGAAAATCTAAAAAACATACCGCTTGGAAATCTAAAACTTAATTTTCAAATTACCCCGAAGTTGTTCCTTTGCCTCCCTGTGTTCGACACTGGACTTACCCAGGATATAAATTAAAGCCGAGACACTCTTCACGGAGATCTTTCTCTCGATTCTGGCCGAATCGCTAAGTACACATACTACAACGTGCACGAATTAATCATCGTATTTAGAGATTCATCAGATGGTGCCGTTGCCGGGGAGGCAAACGGGTTAGGGATTAATTTAGAAATTCAGATTTAGATTTTCATTTACTCGGGTAGTTTGACCCCCGAGCCACCTTGTATTTACTCCATTTTTCTCTCAATTATTTTCTCTGCATATTTTTGTATATATTTTGTTTTTATCTCTCTAATATAATCTTATTTTCCTTGCAAGGGCCCGGTGGACTTGGAGTGCATCAGAGGTCGACGGACGCGACGCGCGACGACTGCTGAAGTGTTAGGAGAATTCATTTATTTTCGAGAGAAATTTTTGTAATTATTGTTGTAATTATTTAGGTAGTTTGCTTCTTTATAGCGGCTCTTGTTTGAGAGCTCGTGTGTGTAAAAAGACTTGGACTTTATTTGTGATGTTTCGAGACCTGTTTCACTCTCCGGTGAGGGTGGGGCTCGACTTGAGTGGCGAATTTAAGGATTAGGCACACGATAGTATAGAATCAAATTTGTTTGTGTCCATCGTAGGTTAGGCCATACATATCTTAAAAGATTCACTTATCTTATAAGATTCATAATGAGACGCACATAGACACGTACTACTTAGCTCAAAGTTAAATCAATTCTTCCCCGCTAATAGTATACTGTTTAGGTGTGATTTTCTCGATCTGCATGCATTTAGTGTAATATTTACAAATTCAGTTTTACATAATGCATGGAGAGTGCTGGGATTCACTGTTAGTATACCTTCTTCTGAGCATGCATCATAGTTTCTCTTTTGCATTCTGATTTCCGATTCCCCTCTTGTTTTACAACTTAAGGTCAAAAGGAAATTGGGACTGAACGGTAGACGTGTTTGTGTGTTCATATAAAATTCAAGTGATAACCTAACTCTAAAATTGGGACTGAATTGAGTAGGTCGATTTAAAATAATTGGAATAAAAAGAACCTCTGTTCTCGGGTGCATAAAGCCCTCATGGACTAGATGACAATATCTTGGTCCAATCGTTCTTCACTGGTCTTAACCCTGAGATGCAGGGTTTAGTGAGCGCTGCCTGTGGAGGCAGCTATACACCACGAGGAGCATATACCGTCCGGAGGGTATTCGAGCAGATGGTTGAAACTAGCCGCTCACATATGGCCAGCATGGCCTATACACCATCCTCTAGTTCACTCTCACTTGGAGGGGGAAAATCAGCTGTAGTCTATCTCTCTCAGGACGTGATCCCTAGCATGGGACTCCAAACTGACAAGCTTACTGTAGTCGAGAGGATTGACAGGAGAATTGATGAATTAGATCGGAGCGTCTCCAAGATTTCAAAACAAATGGAGGAGTTGACTGATAGGGTATCTAAGATACAGATACCTGTCGTAACTGCACCCTCTGCTCCTGTATACCGTGTTCATCATATTCAGGATCAGTTGGTGTCAGGACAACCCCAGTCGTGAGAGTAGGACCAATCCTACACCCACTCTTTCCAGCAACCACCTCCATTAGCAGACAGTTCAGGAGGAGCCTCCACAGGTTTGGGAGGTGAATGGAGTATGGTATACTCAGGACCTTGCCAAGTAGGGAAGTACGGGAGACCGATAGACCTACCAGCGTCCCCCAACCTTTCACAACACCGCATTCACCTCCACACCACCTTCTTCACAACAGAGCCCTGGATTCCAGCCACCCCAGCAGCAGAGGCAACAGTACCAGCAGTATGGTCGATAGGGCCAATACCAGATGGGCCAGCAGGGCCCGCAACCCCAACAGCAGCAGCAGAGGCATTACCCTGGCCAGCAGGGCCAGTCTTCCCGTTCTTCTTCCTAGTCTTATCCACTTCCTTCTTCGTCTAGTCCCGTAGATATTCAACAGCAGATACTCGATGAGTTACATTCCTACAGGAACAAGATTCATGACTTATGGGTGGATGTCAACCGCCTGTCCAGATGGCGAGACGAGCAGACTGCACCCTCTACCTCTATCCCAGCCCAAGTTCAGGCTAACCCCAATAGCCTGAACCGATCTAGTTCTCAGCAGCACTTTGGTCAGGTATATTATTCAGCATCTCCTAGATCTGAACATGAGATTCTTTCGAGTGATGAGGCTAACCATATGTCACTCATGAGCGGAAGGACCATGACCGTACCTGACCGGGCGAGGGATACGAGGAGGGGCATCTCTGGAGCTCTACCTGAAAAGTCTTCTGAGGACGAGGAGGAGAGGCATCATATTTCGGAGCCCCATCAGCATCATTTGAGGATGCCTACTCAGGGAGCCAAGAGGAGGAGGAGGAGAACACGTATGCAGCATCGGCAGCATGGATACACTTTTGATTCTACGGAGGACCTTGCATCTCCGGTTGTGGCGGATACCATTCCAGCTTCTATTCCACAACCTGTAGTAGATGGTTTTGATTTTGATCCCATGTTGCATCAAAAAGATTAATGTATGAAGAACTCTGTTTCCGTTAATGCAAAGAATGATCTTTGAGTTCATGATTCAGACTCTTCATCCTCTGTTTCCCTAGCTTCAATCCCTTTCCCCCGTGCTCTTACGACAGGAAAGCACATCAAAAAGATTCAGAAAGATGACCGTGATATGGTACGGTTTGTAAAGACAACATCACAGTTAAAGTGCCATTTGATGAATATGTGGCTAACCATCCTGCATTCCAAAAATACCTTAAGGTGAGATGCACACCTACAAGAGTTAGCAGGAAGAAAGATAATCAAAATATAAAGACACATGTCTTATCAGTAACCACTACTTATTGTCTCAAGAATCAGACTTTGCCAAGGAAAAAGAGAGACATGGGTGCTCACTATGTGGAGAGTTGTATTGACGACATTGTATTTGCACGCACACTCTTGGATAACGGTTCTTCGATTAACTTACTTCCCTTAGCACTATATCAGAAATTGGAGTTGGGACCACTTCGCAAATCTAGAGCTTTACTCCAATTCGCTGATCGTTCAGTGAAGAGACCTAAGGGAGAAGTGAAGAACATCGTTATCTCGATTGATGGACAGAACTATCAGGTTGACTTCACAATCTTGGACATGGAGACCCCCAATCATTGGAGAGAATCTCAAATCATTCTTGGGCGGCCCTTCCTTCGGACCGCAGGCACAACTTTCGATTATGGTACGGGAATGATGAAGTTTCGTTCTCCATGCGGAGAAGTGAACCTTGAGATGAAGCAAACCAAGTGTCAGCGATCTGATTCAGAGAGCAGCTCAGAGTACTCATCTTCAGAGGCAGATTGCAGTATGATTAGCACAGTTGGTATTTGGGGACAGATTCCTTCAGGACAGAGCGAGTCCCTTTCATCTAGAAAGGGCATAGTGGATGATGCAGTTTTCCAGGTGTTGTCTGATCTTGTGGGAGATGCATCTACCTATCCCCATGATGACATAGAGATCCATCTAGATCTGTCAGTTCCATCCCCTTCAGAACGATCATGGGACATAGATGATGAGTCGAACGTGGCTTTGGCCGAACTACCGTGTTTCTTTGGCGATCCGACTCCTTCTACTTCTGAATTGGTGGCGAGTACTACTCAGCTTATCCCACCTTCATGCAGCACTGAACCAGATTCAGATTCAGTTCGGGCAGATTTGATTAATGATACCACATTGCCAGAACTGAAATCACTACCTCCTACACTCAAGTACGCCTTTCTTGCGGGACCCAAAGAGAGATATCATGTCATCATTATCTCAGACTTGACTTTAGAACATGATTCTAGGTTGTTAGAAGTCTTGGAGAGGAATCGCAAAGCAATAGACTGGACAGTGTCGGATCTCGTGGGCATCAACCTCGCTCTTTGCTCGCACCACATCTTTACTGAGGATAATGTGAGACCTTCCCGTGAGTTCCAAAGGAGACCTAACCCCAATCTATGGGAAGTAGTGAAGAAAGAAATTGAGAAATGGTGCAAGGCAGGGTTTATATACCCTATTTCTGACTCCAAGTGGGTGGCCCCGCTTCATGTTGTCCCGAAGAAGTCGAGAATTTAGATGGTCACCAACGAGGAGGGGGTAGAGATCACGACACGAGTACCCACATCGTGGCGCGTCTGTGTTGACTACAGACGCATGAATGTCGCGACTAATAAAGATCACTTTCCCTTGCCTTTTATTGATCAGATCTTGGAGAGACTAGCATGAAAAGAGTTCTTCTGTTTTCTTGATGGGTACTCAGGCTACAACCAGGTGGCCATAGCCCCTGAGGACCAGGAAAAGACCACATTCACATGTCCATTCGACACTTATGCTTTCAGGTGCATGCCATTCGGGCTCTGCAATGCCCCGGGCACATTTCAGCGGTGCATAATAGCTATATTTGCCGAGATGGTGGGAGATTTCCTGGAAGTGTTCATGGATGACTTCTCGGTCCATGGTGATTCTTTTGATACATGTTTAGCGCACTTAGACTGAGTCCTCACGAGGTGTAGAGAGGTGAATCTGATACTCTCCTGGGAGAAGAGTCACTTTATGGTGATGGAGGGTATCGTGTTGGGGCATGTCATCTCCAATAGGGGAATGGAGGTTGACCCTGCCAAGGTAGAGGTGATCAAGAAACTCGATCCACCTACCAACGTGAAGTCAGTACGGTCATTCTTAGGGCATGTTGGATTCTATAGGAGATTCATTCAGGATTTTTCAAAGATCGCTCGCCCACTAACTAAGCTCTTAGGGAAAGACACAGAGTTCGTTGTAGATCACAGGTATCTGGAGGCCTTTGAGCTCTTGAAAAGGAAGATTTGTGCCTTGCCTATCCTACAAGCTCCTGACTGGTCTCTCCCCTTTAAGATCATGACTGATGCTTAAGATTTCGCTATAGGAGCTGTGTTAGGACAACGACAAGTGGGGATTCCATTTGTGATTCACTATGCGAGCATAGTATTAGATCCTATACAGAAAAATTATACAATGACTGAAAAGGAAATGCTCGTGGTAGTATGTGCCCTCGAGAAGTTCAGATCATATATTTTGGGCTCTAAGGTGACAATATATACTGACCGCACAACCATTCGATACTTAATGGAAAAGAAGGA
Source organism: Ottelia alismoides (assembly GCA_037367405.1). Taxonomy (NCBI): domain Eukaryota; kingdom Viridiplantae; phylum Streptophyta; class Magnoliopsida; order Alismatales; family Hydrocharitaceae; genus Ottelia; species Ottelia alismoides. The sequence continues at coordinate 683,293 of JAZKJV010000114.1, forward strand.
CGCAAAGGCCCGTCTTCTTAGGTGGATTTTACTCCTCCGGGAATTTGATTTGGAGATAAAATATAAACCTGGAGTGAAGAATGTTGTGGCTGATCACCTTTCTCGGATTGAACTTAAGGATTCTCCTGATTATGAGAGGATTAGAGAGACCTTCTTATATGAGTCAATTTATGTTATTGACTCACTCTCGTGGTATGTCAACATGGTGAACTATCTTGTCTCCAAGCAGGTTCCCCATGGTTGGACTAGGAGCAGCATTGATCGACTGAAGTCAGATTCGAGGAGATACTACTGGGACGATCCTTTCCTTTTCTTCGAAGGACCGGATTGCGTTTGGAGAAGGTGTATTCCGCAGGAGGAATACCAGAGTGTCCTCACATATTGTCATTCACTTGAGGCTGGAGGACACCATTCGGGAAAGAGAATCGCTCACAAAGTACTTCAATGTGGATTGTATTGGCCGACCTTGTTTAGAGATGCTATTGATTTTGTGCGGTCGTGCCCGATTTGTCAAAGGATGGGAGGGACAGTTGGATAGAGAGATGAGATGCTCATGCAACCGATGATTATTTGTGATGTTTTTGATGCGTGGAGTATAGATTTTATGGGTCCCTTTCCCAACAACAAAGGACATGAGTACATATTATTGGCGGTTGATTATCTATCCAGGTGGGTGGAGGCTATCCCAACTCGAACCGCAGACAGCAAGATTGTCTGTATGTTTGTGAGAGATCATATTATTGCTAGGTTTGGGGTGTCAAAAGTTTTGATATCTGATGGGGGTAGCCATTTTGTGAACCGAGATATGAGATCTTTAGCTAAGGACTATGGATTTGAGCATAGAGTTACTAGTCCTTACCACCCACAGTCCAACGACATGGCAGAGGTTTCGAACAGAGAGGTGAAGAGCATTTTGTAGAAATTGGTTCGTCCCGATAGGAAGAACTTGTCTCAGCTCTTGGACCAAGTTCTGTGGGCCTATATGACAGCCTACAAGATACCATTGGGTACTTCACCATTTAGAATGATCTATGGCAAGCCATGCCATTTATCCGCAGAATTGATTCATAAATCTGAATGGGAAATTAAGAAGATTAATTGGAGTTGTCACCTGAAGCTTTGTCGAGACTTGGACTTGAACGAGCTCGTGGAAATCCGAAACAAGGCATATGACAACAGTTTGATTTATAAGGACAAAGTAAAGAGAAGGCATGATCAGCACATTAGGTGCACAAACTTTGTCCCAAGACAAAAGGTATTGTTGTTCAATGTCAGATTGAAGATGTTCCATGGGAATCTCAAATCTAAATGGACGGGTCTCTTTATTGTTAAGAATGTGCACGAAAATGGAAGTGTAGAGATAGCTAATCTCACAGATGATGTACAATCTCATGTGGTGAATGGACAACTGTTGAAGCATTTTGTTGATTCAAAAGAGCAGTTAGTCCAAGTCGAGGTCATCAATTACATACAGAGTGAGCACATCGCAGATACATCTTATTACTCTTCATGAAGATGCAGCATCAAGATTCAACATCTTAGAAGATTCAATCACTCTTGTATATTCTCCCTTTTCTGTATATTCTCCAGATCACATCGGTTCTCACACTTACTCTTGTCCTATACTTAGACTGACGAGATCCTAAGTATAGGGGGAACCGATGCCCGTCATGTGTATATACTCATCCATTTCTTCTCTTGACCTCATCCGCCCCATTTTTGCTCTTCTTCTATGTTGGACATGTGAGCCCACGGCGAGCCATTATGCAATAAATGTTATTGCAAATATCATTCCTTGATCTGAAATGAAGAATAAATAATTTGCATAATAAGTCCCTCTGTACAATTAGGGTTATGTACCATGGCTATCTTAATGATCATACAGCTGTTGATTCAATTATTGAATCATAGAGGCTGGTGCTTGGATGAATATCTAAAGAGTTAGATTGAGGATTCATCAAGTACCGTCAAATGATTGTTAAGATGTGATCTCCAGCCTAAGTAGGAGATGGAAATCCTTTCTCACATAGGTTGATATCTGACCGACCTCTTGATGCAGGTCCTCTGCATAGGAATAGAGATTCAGAGGTGTCAGATTAGTTAGGTCAATGGGTTGACTTAATGAGATCGAGATAACCGAAGTCCTATGTTGAATGCTGTCACAGCATAGGCATGCATCTCGTGGGAAGGGGGCTATATTGCTGGGAGCGAACTCCAGGCTAATATGAAGCGCATAGATACTTGTTTGGAATGAAAGACAATTCCGAATCCGCTTTGTCTACAAACAAGGAAGCTATAAGTAATGCAACTATTCAAATAATGGGGAGGGATGAAGGCTGGCGGCATGCTTAACACATGCAAGTAGGACGGGAAGTGGTGCGAATCCTTTATGGAAAGTAGTGACAGGAGCATTTCATATTATAGAAGAAAGCCTGTGGTTGTCCTATAATAAGTGAAAGAAAGGGCCCGTCGTGAACTGCCAGCTTTTAGAAGATAATAGTTTCTCCATAACCGGTGAACAAACTCATCCTCTGGTTGACAATCCTGGTATGCGCGAGCTCACAATCATTCCAGGAATCAAGAGATCTTCTTGGAACTGGCCTTTCTGGCAATCGTTTTTCCCGCTCTCATCCCTCAGTCTCAACTAAAAGCTTACCTGAGTTCAGCCTCTACCGTAGACGCCAGGAAAGCTAGCTGCACATAGGGAGTCTGAGTATGTACATTTGGCAGACCAATAGGTTGATGACCTAACCAAGGTCTATACACCGACGCACTGGTGTGCATATAAGGGCATATGAGTAATACGATCTCTCAAAGGGATCATACAGGTTCATTACTGAACCGGAAGACATGAGCTCACTCATGAGATATTGGGAAGAATCAAATTCCGTGCACGGTTGTCTCGCTTTAGAAGCTTGACTGAATTTGTAGGTTTGATATATACTTTGGGAAAGTATATGTTCAAGACCTAGGTATGATATATGCTTTTGGAAAGTATATGATCGATACCAAATCCCAATGATCAAATGAGAAACTTAATGATTAAACTCTGAAGAAGACAGTATAAAATTGATCTTGATCTTCGAGTTGATCATGGGTCTTCCAGTATGCAGGATGTACAGGTATTGGGAATACCTGAGGGTGATGTGATCATAAACGATTGTATATCCATGACGCTTCCATTCTGAGAGAGTGATGAAACAGGTCTGGATTTTAGTGACTCCTTCCAGTAGAGAAGCAATCTGATCTTAGTCCAAGTGTTGGACATTGGTCTGAATGAGATTCAGATTCAATGAGAAGATTAGATTTGCGGTCTTGATTTAATCAAGCATCTGTGGGAGGTTCGTAAGATCTGGATTTGAGATAAAATCTCAACATCCAAGTCACTATACGTGGAATAATACAATCGCCCTGTCCTTATCTCCAAGTATCCGTAGAGAAAGCACATTATTCTTGAAAGGGTTCAAGAATAATTCATTTGATGAAATGTATATCCAAGCAAGAAGGACTTGATGATTAAATGAGATCAAGCATAATATGAATATGATTCATATTATTATCCAAGAAGAAAAACTTGATGATTAAATGAGATTTAATTATCAAGCTTAATATGAATATGATTCATATTGTGAGAATGATTATCTAAGATAATTAAATGGGATTTAATTATCAAGAATTAGAGAATGTGGATAATACTATCCATGTTATATGTGTATTATAAATATGATTTATAATACATATATTGAAGAGAGAGAATCTATGTAAATAGCATTTGTTAATTGATAATGTGGATTGGATTCACATTTATTAATTAATTGGAAATGCAATTTACAAATTAGTTTGGGTTGTCAATATGATTCACATAATGATCAAGGCATGATTGAAATATGCACAAATTAATTTGGAATTAATTTGGTGAATAATTTTGTGATAATTGCTATTGCAAAATTAATTAAGAAATAATAAGATTAACTAAAGAGGAGACAAATTAACCACCTAAATGAGAGGTGGCGCCACCTATGACTCATTCATAGGTGACGCCCCCTATGATTTAGGGAGGTTAGTTGACTCCCCTTTTGTTGTCACATTATCTCTTAATTAGTTAAAATAAATTATGTTGATAATGTTGCAACATATTTTAAATTTAAATAAATGTTGTTGGTTTTAACCAACAACAATCATAGCCATTGATTTAACATAGACCAAGCATGGCCGTTGGATCTATGTATCCCATGGATTGAGATCCATTGGATCCCAAACTAGTATAAAAGGAGGGCTAGGGTAGCCTTCCAAGGGACAACATCATTAAGAGTTGTACAAGGTTACAACTCTCTCTCTCTCATATTCTCGCCCTCTCTCTTTCTCTCCTCCAAAAGATGACCGTCCATCTTGTGTTGAGAAAGGAGAGACTCTCGGCTTCTTCTTCGACGACTCGAGGATCTCCTTCTTATTTGGAGTTTCTTACTCTAAAGGAAGACGATGGATTTGGTATGACGAAATCAGGAGATCCATCGCTTGGATCTTCATCGAGGATTACGGGAAGGAACGTGACTCATCATCGCGCCCGCAAGTGCGTTCTTCGTGGATCGGACTTAAGACATAGATCCTACTTTGGGATCGATCACAACCACGCTTCAAGAGGTATTCCTTATATTTTGTGGTTTGATGAAACGATCCGAGAAGTGTTCTCGTGATCATGTGGTTTCATCTTTAAAGTTTGAAAATTTTAATTTCCGCTGCATCTAGCATCTAGTACGACTAGTTGCCCCGATCGCATACGATGCGATCGACACGCTTCCGTGATGCGCTTGAGGATTCTCAATATCCTTCAAGTGTATCAGAGCCATAGGTTGAATAAGGTTTTGGATATGATCCATAGACCTTAGACGATTTGGTTCTTGAAAGGGTTGCGAAATTTTTACTACATTTCAATTTTCGCACCTCTGTCTAATTGATTTTTTCTGTACTATTTAAAATGTTTAAACACAAAATTTTCAATTGGATTTTGTTCCTCATTAAACAAGAAAACCATAGGACTTGAGTTTACTAAATTTGGACTTCATTTGCTCAAGATATGGCTTTTGAATATGACTACATTCACTGTTGCGGGAACTGCGGATTTGAACGTGATTAATGAGATAATTACGGTTTTAACCCGCCTTGAAATGCGTGAAATATCAGTTGAGTTTTTAATAAATCAAATAGGCAATCTTTGGAAACTGAGTTTGCATTTTTTGGATTTAAATTGACCAAGATAAGTTAATTTTAGTGATTGGGGGTCACTGCTGAAAATTAACATTCTTGATCTTGAACCTACTGATATGTCATTCAATTATCATGATGAAAATTAATTGTTAATTTTCTGAAATAATTAGTGATAAATATTTGTGAAATATTTAAAGAAATAATTATTTCATTGAATGACATTTGCCTAAACCACAATGATAAGATATTAGATCTTGATCATTGGTTCATCAACAAACATTGCTTTCATGAAAACTATAGTTTATCCTACAATAGTTGTAGGATAACTTTTACATGAAAAACCCTTTTGCTTGAATAGGATTGGGGATTTATCTAGCAAATCTCCTTATAATAAAAAATGTTTTGATTTATATTATATGGTATAATTTCGGTTGAAAAACCGATGAACATCTCAAAGTACATGATGGTCTATCTGGTATTATCCTTTCCTGAGGCGGATGTGGTGTCTAGTCGGAGAGCATTGGGGTAGCAGGTTGCAACGTATGTGGTCCGTTGATGAATACCCATTCATCACTCTTTATTCTATTATTTTAGCTACAAAAACCTTTGCAAATACATGTAGATATGTGTAAATACAAATAATTACCAAAAGCATGCACTGTGTAAAAACCTATAATTAGCATGTTTTTGTGCACAAAATAAAAGAATAAAGAGCAAAAAGAAAAAGAGGGAAATATTTAGAATAAATATTGAGCAACCTAACCCAAGGGAGGGCTCAGCATGGGCCTGACCGCATAAAAGCCAAAGTAGAGGGAGATAGGGGCTCACATATGTATATTTACAAATAAATAAAACTATATATTTTCCTCACCCAAAAATATGCTTGTACATATTATATGTACATTTAGAAGCTATTGAAAACAAATAAAAAGATGAAAAGCAAAAAGATCAAAAATACCCTTCCTTCACCATGTGCATAAACCACACCTTTGTATTTATTTAACCCTATAAATAAATAAAATTATTTTCAGAACTTTTTGTGAATATTCTATGTTATATTTTGTAAATAAAATAAATAAAAAGAAACAAAACAAAAATCAAATAAAAATTACAAAATTAAAAATACAAAAATACATTGTATAAATACCATGTATATAAATGTATTCAACCATTTATTTCACCCTTGTATATAAGTGATAAAAATAAAATAAAAATATTCTTTTATTCCATATTTCATCTTGTAAATAAATAAAATACAAAATGAGCATAAAAATACATAAAAATAACAAATAAAAAAATCAAAAATAAAAATCCATGTAGTGTACATATACCTATATATAGAGCTACCCTATTTTTATTTCCAAAAATTAAATAAAAATCACCAAAAAATAGAAAAAAATAAAAGAAAAATATTTCATGTTTTGAGTTTTCTTTAATTCGGCCTATTTCTGCCCTAAAATAAATAAACAAAAATCGAGCACACGTGGCCGCTCCTGATTGGTCCACGGGGGATTGTTGACCCCGGTCAACTCCCCCGCGGACTCCTTCCTTTTCTGGAAGACGCGCTCCGCCCCATCTTCTCCGAATTTCCCACGCGTCTCCAGGCTGTCACCCACTCAACCCCCGTGCTCGGATTCTTCGCCGTTCATCCCTCTCCCTCGCCGGATCTTCCGCCATCAAATCCACGCTTTCCATCGCCGTCAAGCCTCAACCCTAATCGCCCCTGTCACCTTATATATTCTCATCTCCGCCGCCTCCGCGCCGCATCTTTGGACCATCTCCTTCTTCCCAGTGACCTCCATTGGCATCGCGAGAGTGACAGCAAGCATCTGCCCTTGTTGCAGTGAGGCGAGGAGGCGATTCCATTGATCCGGCGATCTTCGCCGCCTTTGCTCCGCCACCGGCGTTGAGCACCGAGCTTCAGGCCTTGACGCCCTTCGAAGCTACGACCAGGAGCAAGACCGGCTCCAGCATAGTCTCCAGCATCCATCAGGTATCCGATTAGATCTTCCATTTAGTGTAATTTTAGATTACGCCCAAATCGACCCATCGACGCATTTCCCTGATTCCGTCCATTTCGCGTAACATCTCGATCCTCCGACCCGACCATCATCTCCGCCAGACCTCTCCGCACCTTCTTCACCCCTCCACACAACCCAGATCGCACAGGATCTGGGAACCGAGCTCCTTCGCCGGCCACCTTCGCCGGAGCTCGCCATTCCGACGCACAGACCACCTTCACGCCACCTAACCGGGTCGAGGCACTTTGCCCTCGACCCGCGAGTCTTCTGGTCTGCTTTTCAGGTCGAAACGAGGGCGTCTGAGGCCCTTCGCCATCCAGCCAGGAGACCCAGCTCCGCCGGACTTGCTCGAGCTCCTCGGAGCTTAGTTTGCCCGTCGGAGACCACCGGCAGACGCGGGAGCCTTCCGCGATTCTTCTCCGACCTCCAGAAGGCTCACCGGAGGACCCTAGCGCACGCACGAGCCCGGCGAGTCTCGCCGGGGACCTGTTCTTCGAGGACCCTCCATCGCCGTCCGATCGTCCTCACCGCTCCAGATCAGATCTTGGCCGTCCGATCGAGGAGTAGCTTCCACCGTCCGATCCGAGGAGACGCCATCTGGAGCGCCCACCATCTGCAGCCGTCCGATCTACACGAGGCGCGCATCCAATGACTCCATTTAATAAAGGGTAATTTACCCTTAGGCCCTTATCTTTGCTTTATTTCGTTTCAGTCCTGTAAGTTGTCGAGTCAGTTGTTTAGTTTTGGGATAATTTGCATGTGGGACCCTGCTATTTATTTTATTTGCATTTATACCCCTGCCAGTAGTGAACCACGTGCTTCGTCACGTGTTACTTTGGGATATTTGCATAGGACCCCTTGTAGTTCTGGATGTTATTCATTGAATAAAAAGTTTTATTTATTTGCATATATACCCCTGTGAGCATTGATTATGCGCATGTGCGTTTTATTTTGGGTAAATTGCATATAAGCCCCTGGACTTTTGATACGAGTTATCAATAGGTCCTTGGAACTTATTTTTATTACAATTAGGTCCTTGAGTGCCCCAGGCACGTGCTTGGCACGTGACTTCTTGGGTATTTTGCACCAGGACCCCAGAACTTTTGGGTATTTGCACTTAGGTCCCTGTGCACAGTACCCCACCTTTATTTTTGAATAAAATATCAAACGACCTCCAAATCCAATGAGATTTTGACACATGGCTCCTGCCATGGTGTAGGAATTTCTATGATTTTTGGGGACATTTTTGATTTCATTTATTATTTTTACAAATTCAAAAACACATATTTTTGCCACTGTTTGACTTTAAAAATACCAAAAAAATATAAAATCACTCCCAAAAATTCTAAAAAAAATTAGATACTGTAGTTTACTTGTTGTTTGATTTTCTAGCCAATTTTGGCTACTTTTCATCACTTAAAAACCCTAAAAATTGAAAAACCCCTAAAAACTCATAAAAATTATAATAAATAAATTAAAAATCCAAAAACAATAATTAGGGTGCCTAAATTTTCCTTATTCTTTCTAGATTATAGGAAAATTACCTTTAGGGCTTTTTGAGATCCAAGAGTATTTTATTTTTGGGTCTTAAGCCTTGCTGGACAGTCCCCTTTGTTTTTCGCATTGTTTGATTTTTAATAAATAATTTACCCATTAGAAAAATTCCAAAAATTCACCAAAAACAGTAAAAAACTTAAAAAACCTAAAAATCAATTTTCTGGAATTTTTGCATCATTTTTGGTGTGTGTAATAAATTGTTGAAGTCCCCTTGTATTTACTTTCTTTCATTTTCTCATCTTTTAAAAAAATCTAAAAAAATTTATAAAAACAAATAAAAACCACAAAAATATGTTCTCTGTGTTTTAGTTCAATTTGACTACATCGTAGGCCGCAAGGCCAATCTGTGCTCCTTGTGTTCGACCCTGGGAGCTATACCAGGTTAATCCTATAGCTAGATCGCTCTTTCTTGTGCTTGCTTGTTTTTATCTGATTTGAGTGATTGATTTTTCTTGATTGACTCAGCCCGAGTGATTGAGGTCGCAACGACCTATATCATTTTCTGTACCTTTACCTCTGTCGTTCGGGCGGTCGTCAGAATGGCGCCGTTGCCGGGGAGCACGGCTTTGTAGTCAGTTTTCATTCTTCTATTTTTGTCTCTCTATATTATAATTGTTTTCTGACATTCTCTCTTGGATTTTTGGTGCGAGGTACTGCTTGGACTGCTTGGAGTTACTATTTAGAGGACCCGCGCAGGAGGAAGAGAGAGAGGAGAAGAGATTTTCTATTTAGAGAGAGAGAGAGAACAATTTTTTGTAATAATTTAGGATTTGAACTTTGGACATTTGTGGACATTTGTAACTTAGCGGGTCTGTTTCGCTGAGCACCGGTGTGCTCGGGGGACCCATTTGGATTTTCGCGGCTTTTATCGTGGTTTTGATAGCTAGCTGCCTTTTCCGGTGTTTACGGGTTTTTCTCGAGCCCCTAGATTTAGGAATTTCTGTTGATTGTGACGTAAATATTTAAGGCCCAACACTTAATAGAATATCTGTTCCTATAGAACGTAATTGGACCTTGATAAATTCACTGAAAAAGTTAGTTTAATTGGATTTGAGACCACGTGCCGTGAGGAGTCACATACAGCGCTGGCAGGACCCGTTGTGGCGGGCACCGAGTGACTCCCAAGATCGGACTCCGGACTCGATTCCGTTGGCTAACTATTGTTCTTCACGATCAATAGAAATTGCTCAGCTAGGACTCGGTTTTTCCTCGTTGCATCATTTAGGTAGTTTAATTCTGTATTTAAATTCTGCGCGGATCACTTGCATGTAGAGTGCTGGAGACAAGGTACGCATTTCTTTCTCTGCATGCATCATTGAATTTCTCGCGCATCGGCTTTTTCGTCTTCTCCCCCTGTGTTTGGCTTAATCATCAGGAGAATCGGAAAAATCGTTAGGCCGCTTGTATTTATTTTGAAAAAAAAATTAAAAAGAGAAACAATAAAAATTGGGACTGGATAACACTATTGACCCTAAAAGACACTCACATTAAAAATTTGTCTTGGGGAGAGCAACCCCCTCATTGTTTGGTTTGATTGTGCGAGAGAGTGACCCGAACACTAGGTAAAGCCCTCCGGTGCTCATCTCGACTGATTACCGACTCTTCTGTGCGGGACAGTCGGTTGAGAGAGTATCGGGTATCCCAGCAGGTCACGTAATCGCTCTGATATCTTGTGTGTTCACCAAATAAAAATTGACAAGATAAATTGACCGAGCTTTCACGGTCTTCAGATTGTGTTGAGTTGGTGAACAAGGGGTTTGCTTTGTGATCATATTTTCTCCAGATCCAATCCGCCCAACTCGCCAGATCAAGATGATGGGTAGACGATCTCTTAGGCAGCCTCTGGCTGCACCGCTTTCAGGCGCGGCTACTTCATCATCTAGGTTGGCCCGCGAGAGTCAAGACCAATTCTCCGGGCCCGAGTACGATTCCACCCTGTTCCCCCTCGACCCCCTTTCTTTTCCTACTGAGAGACATGAGCCCGAGGAAAGACGAATTGATTTAACAGAACCTGAGTTGGGCTCATCTGATTTTGCAGACGTTACTATGGCTGGAGCCGGCAGTTCAGACGATCGCCAGCCCGAACATTTTGTCTTAGACCAGGGAGCGATTAACTCCACCCTGATCGCGTCATTAGAGACAGTTCAGCAGCAGTTACGCGATCAGGGGGCTTTTATGATTGAGATGAGAAGGGAGATGGAGCGACTCCGAAGAGAGCGAGACGAACCGAGCGAGCCTGAGGACATTCCTGACGCTGATGCAGAGGCAGCAGCCGCAGCAGCAGCTGCCGCAGCGGCAGCCGCCGCCGGAGGAGGACCACCGAGAACGATGCGGGAGCTACACAACCCCGGATCTACACTGATGCATCATTGGGTGGTGGTACCTGCTATCGTGGGGGATTTCAAGTTCCCTCCGAACACCCTGCAGATGCTCCCTCATTTTCACGGGCTTGCCACTGAGGAACCCCATCTCCATCTCCAGGAGTTTTTGATGATCTGCAGTACTGTCCACGACCGTCATGTGGACCAAGATACGATTCGAATGATGGCCTTCCCTTTCTCACTGGCAGATAGAGCAGCCGCCTGGCTGAAACATCTAGGGAAGTTTGTTTACACCTGGGATCAGCTCCGCACCGAGTACTTGAACAAGTACTATCCACTCGGGCGGACGAATGCAGCGAGGGCCCTGATCAACAACTTCTCCATGCTCCCTAATGAGCAATTTCACGAAGCATGGGAGAGGTTCAGAGAGCTTCTGGATAGATGCCCACACCACGACATCTCGAAGCCGAACCTAGTTCAGAGCTTCTTTAGTGGGATGACACCAGAGCTTCAGGGTCTGGTGAATGCTTCTTGCGGCGGGTCCTACTTTGCCAAGGACCACAACCAAGTCTGGGCCATCTACGAAGAGATGGCAGAAAATTACATGGTGATGTCCCAGACTCGGTTGTACACACAGAGATCTCAGCAGCCGCCAGGACCCGTGCAGTATCAGCGGATAGCACGGGTTGATGCAGGTCCATCCAGTTCGTCCACAGTTGCGGCCGCACAGGCAGAGTCGGCCACTGCGGACATGGGGATTATCAGCGAGAAGTTGGACCGCATGGAAATCATAGAGAAGAAGCAGTGCCAGGGCATAACTCAGATGGAGCAGATGGCACAAACTCTGAGCGACATGAAGACCCAGCTCTTGTGTCTTCAGGAGGCACAGACGGTTCCTCAGCCCCGTCTTCTGTCGCGAGGCGATTCCGGCGGCAGCCGCAGCTCGTCCCAGCGCTCCAGCTCCTTGCAGCAGCCTAGACAAGTTCACCTTGTACAGGCGGAGCCGTACCAGCAGCAGCAGCCTTCTTACCAGTCACCACCATCTCCAGACTTACAGATGGTGGTATATCAGCCGGATCAGCCTCTGGCAGCACTGCCACCAGACCCCTTTGATGCTGAGCCGTTGATGGATGTCAACGGGATTTGGTATGACCATCCTCAACCTGGAATCCGACGAGACCATCCCGGATTCAGGTGGGGGAATGGGGGTAACCAGTCCCAACAGCAGCCAGCCGGTCAGGGAGGGCAGTACTCCCAGCAGAGAGATCACCAGCAGCCCCCAGCATACCAACCACACCAGCCATCATCTTTCGTACCTCGTCCCTACCAGCAGCAGGGACAGAATTGGAGACGTGAGCAGCAGGCTCACCAGCAGCAGCATCATTCCTCTTACCCCTCTCAGCCACAGCAGCACCAGGTCCAGCAGCCTCATTATCAGAGAGGCAACCCGTCGGGTTCCCACGAGAGCCCCGCCATGGATGATTTAGCCCGCCTCTTCACAGAGCAGCAGGCTACATTTAGACGGGAGATGGACGAGTTCCGCCAGGAGATGCGGGACCTGATGAGAGGGAAGGCCGCCATCCCTGCACAGATCGAGCCGAATCCGAATAGCTTGAAGAGGAAATCTGAGCAGGTAGCTCACACTGAATTTGCCACTCCTAGTGACCCATTTGATGATACATCTTCGGATTTATTTGATGCTGATTTTGTTACACTTAGGAGCGGTAGAAGACCAGCAGGCGGCGCCTCATCTGAGCGACCACACGAGGATCCATCTAGAGCGCCAGATGAGGAAGAGGAGAGCGGTACTGAAGCCGCACATCATGATGACGGTGGTACTGATGCCACCCGAGATGCTGATTCCACCGGCGGTACTGAGGCCGTTGTTTCACCACATAGAGGAGGTGGTACTGACGCCACCAGCAGAGCCGAGCCAGCCCGCGGTACTGAGACCGCAAGACGTCTAGTTGTAGAGCCAACTAGAGGTGGTACTGATGCCACCAACATTTATTCTGATAGAAATGTTGTCTTTCCTCGCATGAATGTATCTCAGAATTCTAATTTGAATAAAGGAAAAGGTTTAGTTTCTTCTGATCCCACTGTGGTGAATGATGTTTGTGAGGATCCGGTCATCAAACCGTCTAGACCTATTCCTAGTCCTTCATCTGAGAAGGACCCTGTGATCCCCTTTCCTAGAGCCCTTGAGTTGGGGAAGGGGAAGAAAAAAGAAAAAGATCCAAAAAAGATAGAGCAGGAGGAGTTCAGCCAGAGCATGATAGACCGATTTCACATCCAGCTGACCCTCAATGAGGCTTTGCAACACATCCCTCTTCTTCAGCGATCCTTGAGAGATAAGACCACAGTCAGAAGGACGAAGAGGAACAAGACCGCAGAAATTCATGTGTTGACCAAAGCCACGTGTTACGCGATCCAGAACCATCTGCCGACTAAGAGGCCAGATTTAGGGGCCCCGTATGTCAGATGTCAGATTAGTGAGCAGAGGTTCAACCGTACTCTATTAGATAGCGGATCGTCGATCAACCTTCTACCGGCAGCCCTTCTCGACCACTTAGAGTTGGGCACTCTTAGACAGAGCAGGACATACCTTCAGTTTGCTGATCGGTCTGTCAAGAGGCCAAAGGGGTTGTTGCGAGACGTTGTCGTCACGATTCAGGGTTTGCAATTCCCCGTGGACTTCGTAGTGCTGGACATGGAGACCCCTGACTCGTTGACCGATTCCCCCATTATCCTCGGTCGCCCGTTCTTGGCCACAGCCAAAGCGGTGACTGACCATGACAGTGGGAGGGTATTCTTTCGCGTCCAGGGCGAGAGTATACAAATAGAGACGGTTAAGGACCACAGAGCCAGGTCCAGATCCCGCTCAGATGCCAGTACAGATTCAGAGCAGCTGACAGACGCAGAGCCAGACATCCACCAGGACTGTGATTTTGTGATCACAGATGATGAGGCAATTTGGGCAGATCCTGCAGCACAGACCCTCCTCTCATATTCAGATACAGCTGATGCAGATATGATAGCAGAGGATAGTCTGGAGAGCACAACCCTGGTTCAGGATACTATTGAGTCAGCAGGGTCGGACCTTGATCGCGACACGATTTCCAGTGATGGTGGTACTGAGGCCACCCTGCTATATGGTGGTGCTGATGCCACCTTGTTCTCCGGTGGTACTGAGGCCACCGAGTCTGATATAGATCCCTCGGATTCAGAATATGATTGGGCAGATTGTGATGATCAGATGCCAGATCTGGATCCACCTGAGCCTATAGATGAGGAGGAGGTAGAGGCAGAGCAGATCAGAGACAATGCAGAGGACCCGCCTTCTCCAGATCCAGTTTGTGAGAGTTCTTTATCATTTTCCCAAGCAGATTTGGCAGAATTGTCTGCATACACACATCTTCTTCAGAAGCCAGATCTGCCAGCACCCAGCTGTCCAGAGCTGAAACCGCTCCCTACTTGGCTGAAGTATAGATTCCTTGCGGGAGAGTCTGAGATGTACCCAGTCATCATCTCTGCTGATCTGACTGAAGAGCAAGAATCCCGTCTGATGGAGGTTCTTGAAAAGAACCGCAAGGCAATTGGATGGAGCGTAGCAGATCTCCATGGGATTAGTCCCTCGTTGTGCTCCCACCATATCTATCTCGAGGAAGGGGCGAAGCCGTCGCGTGAGTTCCAGCGGCGACTGAACCCCAACCTAAGAGAGGTTGTCATGAAGGAAATATCAAAATGGTGGAGTGCAGATTTTATTTATCCCATTTCCGACTCCAAGTGGGTGAGCCCCTTGCATGTGGTGCCCAAGAAGACGGGCATCACGACTGTGATCAGTGAGTCGGGAGAGGAGATCGCTACACGAGTACCCACCTCTTGGCGGGTCTGCGTTGACTACAGGAGACTCAACCAGGCCACCAAGAAGGACCATTTCCCCCTGCCCTTTATAGATCAGATCATTGAGAGACTGGCAGGGAAAAGCCATTACTGCTTCCTGGATGGGTACTCGGGCTACAATCAGGTGGCCATCGCTCCTGAGGATCAGGAGAAGACCACCTTTACCTGTCCCTTCGGTACATACGCTTTTCGACGCATGCCATTTGGGCTATGTAACGCCCCTGCGACGTTTCAGAGATGCATGCTATCGATATTTTCGGACATGGTAGGGGAGTGTTTGGAGGTCTTCATGGACGACTTCTCGGTTTACGGCGACGGATTCGATTCCTGTCTTGACTGCCTAGACCGAGTGCTCCAGCGATGTATTGCTACCCGGTTGGTTCTATCTTGGGAGAAGAGTCACTTCATGGTGACTCAAGGGACGGTGCTTGGCCACATCATCTCCAACAGAGGCATGGAGGTTGATCCAGCCAAGGTCGATGTCATTAGGAAACTCACACCGCCGTCCAATCTGAAGCAGTTACGGTCATTTCTGGGGCACGTTGGTTTTTATAGGAGATTTATTCATGATTTCAGCAAGATTGCCCGACCGTTGACTGACCTTCTGACGAAAGACACCGAGTTCCTTGTCGATGACAAGTGTCTTTCGTCCTTTGAGACTCTCCAGCAATGTGTAATTGAGGCTCCTGTCCTTCAGCCACCCGATTGGTCTCTCCCATTCGAGATCATGACGGACGCCTCTGATTTTGCCGTAGGGGCCGTGCTAGGACAGAGGAGGGATGGAGTGCCATTTGCCATACACTATGCTAGCCGCACATTGGATTCCGCCCAGCGGAACTACACGGTCACAGAGAAGGAAATGCTAGCAGTAGTGTTTGCCCTAGATAAGTTCAGATCGTATATCATTGGATCTAGAGTGACTTTGTATACCGACCACACCGCCATCAGGTACCTCATGTCAAAGAAGGATGCCAAGGCCAGACTTACTAGATGGATCCTTCTACTCCAGGAGTTCGACATTGAGATCAAGGATAAGCCTGGAGTCAAGAATGTGGTGGCGGACCATTTATCCCGACTAGAGCAGCCTGAGGATTCTGAGCAGATTGATCCCATTTGTGATACCTTCCCAGATGAGGCGATCCTTGCTATCGCCTCACTCCCGTGGTATGCCGATATTGTGAACTATCTCGTTGCTGGGAAAGTCCCACAAGATTGGCCCAGGCAGAAGCTTGAGACCTTCTTTGCGAAGGCCAAGTCCTACCACTGGGAGGATCCCATCCTTTACCACGAAGGAGGGGATAGCATCTGGCGTCGGTGTATTCCTCAGGAGGAGCATCATAGTGTCCTCACTTACTGCCACAAGCTTGAGGCAGGAGGACATCATTCTGGGAGGAGAACGGCACAGAAAGTGCTCCAATCCGGCTTGTGGTGGCCTATACTCTTCAAGGACTCTGATGAGTTCGTGAAGAGGTGTACTGACTGTCAGAGGATGGGCACTTGTGGACAGCGTGATATGATGCCGATGCAGCCCATTCATTTCTGTGAGGTTTTTGACGCATGGGGCATCGATTTCATGGGTCCATTCCCTAAGAGTCAGGGATTTGAGTACATTCTGTTGGCCGTAGATTATGTTAGTCGTTGGGTTGAGGCTATCCCCGCCCGAGCCGCAGATGCAAAGACAGTTTGCAGATTCTTGAAGAAGCACATCATCATGCGGTTCGGGGTTCCACGAGTTCTGATTTCTGATGGGGGATCTCATTTCATCAACGACCAGGTGAAGGCACTTGCTAGAGAGTTCAGTATAGACCATCGTGTTGCCACACCATACCATCCACAGACGAATGGTCTAGCTGAAGTGTCGAATAGGGAGATCAAGAATATTTTGCAGAAAGTCGTCCGCCCTGACCGAAAGAATTGGTCACAGCTTTTGGACTCGGTCTTGTGGGCATATCGGACATCTTTCAAGACTCCATTGGGTACATCTCCCTTTCGCCTCGTTTATGGCAAACCTTGTCACCTACCAGTCGAGCTGAGGCACAAGTCACTTTGGGCAGTCACAGATATTCTGATGGATCCAAATGGTATAGGAGACCAAAGGAGGGCAGAGTTAGCCGCCTTGGAAGAGCTTAGAGATGCAGCATTCTCAAGCAGCCTACATTATAAGGAGAAAGTCAAAGAGTGGCATGATTCTCATATCAGCCACAAGCATTTTGAGATTGGACAGAAAGTATGGCTGTTTGATGCAAGGCTTAGATTATTTCCAGGGAAGCTACAGAGCAAATGGAAAGGACCCTATTTGGTCAGAAAGGTACACGATAATGGTAGCATTGATATATCTGAGTTATCTTCTGAGAGTACCTTCCGAGTGAACGGCCAGCGGCTCAAACCATTTCTAGATCATGAGCCGCGGGACGTTATAATTGCCGCTATTCATTTTGCGTGAGATGTGGTCTTTTGACTCACATCTTTTACATCTCACGCCTGATTTTCACTGTTCCTCCGCCTGTATAGATCCAATTGTCCATATCATTCTATTCTTTAGTCCCACATCCCGTCTTTCATCTTATGATTATGCTATACTTAGGGTGTACTTTACCCTAAGTATAGGGGGGATGTCGGACCTGTGAGTATTCTCTTCATTCTTTCTGCTCTTGTTTTTGCTGCCTATACTCAGGGATATTTTACCCTAAGTATAGGGGGGGCAGATTCTGTATATTCTTCACTCGGCTTTCCCTTCATGTACAGCTTTCTATACTTAGGATTAGTTAATCCTAAGTATAGGGGGAGACCACCGAGTTCCTCTCATTCTATTCATTTATTCGTTCCTGTACTTAGCCATTCCTTTTCACTTCCCTTTTACTAAGCACGAGTTATGTCTTCTTCATCGCTCTTGATCACTCTGAGGACATCGTTCGAGCTAAGTATAGGGGGGGTGTGTATATATTTCATATATACTTTAGCCATAACTCGTACTTTGTGTGAGTGTGTTAATAAATAAAATGGCTAAAAATCACAAAAATTAAAAATTTTTCATGAACATAAACCTCTTTTATTCCTGCACATACATAGCTAGTGTACAAAGTATTTTTGTAAAAAAATGATTTCAAAAATCTTTTGTGTAAAGCTTGTGTAAATATTTTGTATCAAAATTATGTATATAGTACAAAATTTTTTCAAAATGTTTTGAAAATCAAAAGTTTGCAAAAATCTTGTGTAAATGTGTGTAAATATCATTTTGCAAAACTTGCACCTCATGCATCATTCATGATTTCAAAACATTTTTCAAAAATTTTTGCATGATTGTAAAATATTTGTAAATAGCATCTTTTGTACATATATGTATATAGTTTTTCCTGGATGAGAGTTGACATTTAAACTAAGCCTGAAATTAAATTGAGAAATGGAGCTTGAATAAGATCTTAATCCACTTAACTTCAAGAGGAACCTTATAGGACTTAGGGTTAAGGCTTTTCAGGTCCATAAGGGCTTAATTCTTTGAGTCCACTAGGCTATGAGCATATGTCATCTTGATAAGCCTAAGTAGAGCACTTAACAACACACGCATGACTCTCAGAGACAATGGCTTAACTTGCACCTGCACTTTACACATGGCTCTCCATGGATGAGGTGGTGAGGAGGCAGTTTCCTTTGGCTTGGGGTAGCATATGAGGGTAGTACTTCTAGGCGGAACCTCTCTTCTTCTTATAGTGAAGGAAGTGCACCTCAACTTGGTCTAGTGGTGTTGAAAGCTAAAGACAGAAGCTGTGGGTTGCAATAAAGCTTCAAAAGAGGGATAGTCTACTGGCTCAAGGGGAAATTTCTTATATATGCTGCACCATGTAGATATGTGTACAGAAGTCTTGAAAAAAAAAATGCAAAAATACAAAAAGAACTCCAAAAAAGTGGTGGGTCGGATTGAAAATTTAATAACCCCACCGGAGTGAAAAGCAAAAGCTTATGGTATCATGTTACATCTCATGAAGCTTGCAGCGGGAGACTTAGCTACACTGGCTAAGCTTCCAAAACTCTATACTTCTACCCCCTCTTCTTGAGCCGGTTGCACTTGAACTTAGAAGGGAATACCCCGCTTCTCGAGGAAAGAGTTGCTAGACTGAGGCATTAGAGTTACCAGGTTGAGGGAGGTTGTTTCTTTGTTACTTCTGAGGTGGGGAGCCACATATCACCTACACCGCAAGGAAAAGATTCATGGTCATTAGAGTTTGTGTATGTAGACTTGTTCTGATCTGGTTTATTGAGGAGTCTTGCCCATAGATTGGTGGAACTTGGAGGCTGTTGAGTTTTGAGCTTAAGTCCAAATAAGGTTCCGACACATTAATAATCCAAAGATCTGATCGAGCTCCATATTTCAATTTAATGAAGGAAAATTTAATAAGTCAACCTTGATCCATGTACATCCTCTTTTTCTTTTTCTTTTTCTTTCTTTTTCACTTCTTTTTCAAATAAGTGTTTGCTAAGGGACTAGCAAAGTTAAAGCATAGGGGGTGATGAATACCCATTCATCACTCTTTATTCTATTATTTTAGCTACAAAAACCTTTGCAAATACATGTAGATATGTGTAAATACAAATAATTACCAAAAGCATGCACTGTGTAAAAACCTATAATTAGCATGTTTTTGTGCACAAAATAAAAGAATAAAGAGCAAAAAGAAAAAGAGGGAAATATTTAGAATAAATATTGAGCAACCTAACCCAAGGGAGGGCTCAGCATGGGCCTGACCGCATAAAAGCCAAAGTAGAGGGAGATAGGGGCTCACATATGTATATTTACAAATAAATAAAACTATATATTTTCCTCACCCAAAAATATGCTTGTACATATTATATGTACATTTAGAAGCTATTGAAAACAAATAAAAAGATGAAAAGCAAAAAGATCAAAAATACCCTTCCTTCACCATGTGCATAAACCACACCTTTGTATTTATTTAACCCTATAAATAAATAAAATTATTTTCAGAACTTTTTGTGAATATTCTATGTTATATTTTGTAAATAAAATAAATAAAAAGAAACAAAACAAAAATCAAATAAAAATTACAAAATTAAAAATACAAAAATACATTGTATAAATACCATGTATATAAATGTATTCAACCATTTATTTCACCCTTGTATATAAGTGATAAAAATAAAATAAAAATATTCTTTTATTCCATATTTCATCTTGTAAATAAATAAAATACAAAATGAGCATAAAAATACATAAAAATAACAAATAAAAAAATCAAAAATAAAAATCCATGTAGTGTACATATACCTATATATAGAGCTACCCTATTTTTATTTCCAAAAATTAAATAAAAATCACCAAAAAATAGAAAAAAATAAAAGAAAAATATTTCATGTTTTGAGTTTTCTTTAATTCGGCCTATTTCTGCCCTAAAATAAATAAACAAAAATCGAGCACACGTGGCCGCTCCTGATTGGTCCACGGGGGATTGTTGACCCCGGTCAACTCCCCCGCGGACTCCTTCCTTTTCTGGAAGACGCGCTCCGCCCCATCTTCTCCGAATTTCCCACGCGTCTCCAGGCTGTCACCCACTCAACCCCCGTGCTCGGATTCTTCGCCGTTCATCCCTCTCCCTCGCCGGATCTTCCGCCATCAAATCCACGCTTTCCATCGCCGTCAAGCCTCAACCCTAATCGCCCCTGTCACCTTATATATTCTCATCTCCGCCGCCTCCGCGCCGCATCTTTGGACCATCTCCTTCTTCCCAGTGACCTCCATTGGCATCGCGAGAGTGACAGCAAGCATCTGCCCTTGTTGCAGTGAGGCGAGGAGGCGATTCCATTGATCCGGCGATCTTCGCCGCCTTTGCTCCGCCACCGGCGTTGAGCACCGAGCTTCAGGCCTTGACGCCCTTCGAAGCTACGACCAGGAGCAAGACCGGCTCCAGCATAGTCTCCAGCATCCATCAGGTATCCGATTAGATCTTCCATTTAGTGTAATTTTAGATTACGCCCAAATCGACCCATCGACGCATTTCCCTGATTCCGTCCATTTCGCGTAACATCTCGATCCTCCGACCCGACCATCATCTCCGCCAGACCTCTCCGCACCTTCTTCACCCCTCCACACAACCCAGATCGCACAGGATCTGGGAACCGAGCTCCTTCGCCGGCCACCTTCGCCGGAGCTCGCCATTCCGACGCACAGACCACCTTCACGCCACCTAACCGGGTCGAGGCACTTTGCCCTCGACCCGCGAGTCTTCTGGTCTGCTTTTCAGGTCGAAACGAGGGCGTCTGAGGCCCTTCGCCATCCAGCCAGGAGACCCAGCTCCGCCGGACTTGCTCGAGCTCCTCGGAGCTTAGTTTGCCCGTCGGAGACCACCGGCAGACGCGGGAGCCTTCCGCGATTCTTCTCCGACCTCCAGAAGGCTCACCGGAGGACCCTAGCGCACGCACGAGCCCGGCGAGTCTCGCCGGGGACCTGTTCTTCGAGGACCCTCCATCGCCGTCCGATCGTCCTCACCGCTCCAGATCAGATCTTGGCCGTCCGATCGAGGAGTAGCTTCCACCGTCCGATCCGAGGAGACGCCATCTGGAGCGCCCACCATCTGCAGCCGTCCGATCTACACGAGGCGCGCATCCAATGACTCCATTTAATAAAGGGTAATTTACCCTTAGGCCCTTATCTTTGCTTTATTTCGTTTCAGTCCTGTAAGTTGTCGAGTCAGTTGTTTAGTTTTGGGATAATTTGCATGTGGGACCCTGCTATTTATTTTATTTGCATTTATACCCCTGCCAGTAGTGAACCACGTGCTTCGTCACGTGTTACTTTGGGATATTTGCATAGGACCCCTTGTAGTTCTGGATGTTATTCATTGAATAAAAAGTTTTATTTATTTGCATATATACCCCTGTGAGCATTGATTATGCGCATGTGCGTTTTATTTTGGGTAAATTGCATATAAGCCCCTGGACTTTTGATACGAGTTATCAATAGGTCCTTGGAACTTATTTTTATTACAATTAGGTCCTTGAGTGCCCCAGGCACGTGCTTGGCACGTGACTTCTTGGGTATTTTGCACCAGGACCCCAGAACTTTTGGGTATTTGCACTTAGGTCCCTGTGCACAGTACCCCACCTTTATTTTTGAATAAAATATCAAACGACCTCCAAATCCAATGAGATTTTGACACATGGCTCCTGCCATGGTGTAGGAATTTCTATGATTTTTGGGGACATTTTTGATTTCATTTATTATTTTTAAAAATTCAAAAACACATATTTTTGCCACTGTTTGACTTTAAAAATACCAAAAAAATATAAAATCACTCCCAAAAATTCTAAAAAAAATTAGATACTGTAGTTTACTTGTTGTTTGATTTTCTAGCCAATTTTGGCTACTTTTCATCACTTAAAAACCCTAAAAATTGAAAAACCCCTAAAAACTCATAAAAATTATAATAAATAAATTAAAAATCCAAAAACAATAATTAGGGTGCCTAAATTTTCCTTATTCTTTCTAGATTATAGGAAAATTACCTTTAGGGCTTTTTGAGATCCAAGAGTATTTTATTTTTGGGTCTTAAGCCTTGCTGGACAGTCCCCTTTGTTTTTCGCATTGTTTGATTTTTAATAAATAATTTACCCATTAGAAAAATTCCAAAAATTCACCAAAAACAGTAAAAAACTTAAAAAACCTAAAAATCAATTTTCTGGAATTTTTGCATCATTTTTGGTGTGTGTAATAAATTGTTGAAGTCCCCTTGTATTTACTTTCTTTCATTTTCTCATCTTTTAAAAAAAATCTAAAAAAATTTATAAAAACAAATAAAAACCACAAAAATATGTTCTCTGTGTTTTAGTTCAATTTGACTACATCGTAGGCCGCAAGGCCAATCTGTGCTCCTTGTGTTCGACCCTGGGAGCTATACCAGGTTAATCCTATAGCTAGATCGCTCTTTCTTGTGCTTGCTTGTTTTTATCTGATTTGAGTGATTGATTTTTCTTGATTGACTCAGCCCGAGTGATTGAGGTCGCAACGACCTATATCATTTTCTGTACCTTTACCTCTGTCGTTCGGGCGGTCGTCATCCGTCCCACTCTCGTCGATACTGGCCATGACAGCGGGTAGGGACTGTATAATGCCAGAGACAGACAATGTGTATTTTTCTAATTATTAAAATTCGAATAATACGTACTTTGAGTATATACCTACTATTCAAGTAAAAGACATGTTTGTTGATTGATGATTAGATTGATGATTAATTTAATGTGATTAAATTAATTATATCCAATAAAAACTCTATTATGAATAGATGTGTATTTCCCTTGGAAGAATTAATTATGTGAATATGATTCACGATAATTAATTACAATTTGAATAAGAGATGGAGGATCACATAAGTGACACCATGGTCTCCCGTCAAGGCGAAGGGTTCCGTCGCCGGGGATTGTATGTAGGAGACGCCTGTCCGAAGTGACAGATCCTATATGCAAGCGCATCTGGATCGGGCTCTTTGCTTCTCAAAAGAGTAAGGTCGTATGCGTAGTGACCCCAATATTGAGTCCTCATATAATTGGGGCGATATTGGATTGCGCATAGCGAGTACTAATCCTATTGACGGTTGGTTCAATTAGCAACGGGTCAACATCATCTTAGGGGCGGTGGGCCCGGTTGTTAAAGACCGAATTGGGAATGCAAGTTGGACTTGCAAGGAGGAATGAGTTCCCGCTTCTTTTTATCGGAGTCGTAAGTTCTCATATTATTGGGATGCGACAAAGATAGGAAAGGAGATCCCAGATCTTGCTTGAGATATAATGGTAAGAATATCTCTTACATTGAAAGTGATTAAGGGAATGAACTTTCAGTGTTGACAGGGCAAGACATCTTTGATATAAAAAATTCCTAAATCAAAGTAAAACATGTATATATAATTTTTATATACCCTTATGCAAATTTCTTATTTCAGATAATCCTTCATTAAACCTACTCATTGTTATACTCAATAATAACCAGTAAAATATCATGGATTGGACTCATGATCCAGATATTGTACTTGCAATTGGACACATATTGTATGTGGTTGCAGTGTGCAAGTCCCCTCAACATAATGAGGAAGGACAATTAAATAAGACAATAAGACATCACCTTAGGGTTTGTATGTCTCTATAGTCTTGATCTTTCGTCGAGTGTACTTTGGAAGTGACATGCCGATGGTGATCGTAATTGTCGAATAATCCTTATAAAATAAAAGAAGATATTTTGGCATACATATGTGCTCTAGACATTTAATCATGAATGACACGGTTCTCTGCATTATGCAGAATGGTGACTCAAAAGAGATGATATATTCAAAATGTTTGAATACCTACCTGAACCTAAGTCTCCAAGAGTTAAGATGAATGTACATAGGATGAGTGTCATCATTCTAATATCTATACTCAAGTCATTCATGAAGCTTCATGATATTTACATTGTATGAATTTACTGAAGCATGTATAAATGTTGAAATGCTCTTACATTGAATTCTTTTGAATTCAACATAAGAGATTCTTTGTCTTGAACAATGGTTGTTTATAGATGAAGAGAGCACAGTGGAAGCATGGGTTGGACCCATGTGAGAAGGAAAGTCAAAGAGTTGATTGTACTTCTGTGACTTCCA
The DNA here is from genome assembly GCA_037367405.1 of Ottelia alismoides. Taxonomy (NCBI): domain Eukaryota; kingdom Viridiplantae; phylum Streptophyta; class Magnoliopsida; order Alismatales; family Hydrocharitaceae; genus Ottelia; species Ottelia alismoides. Next base: position 707,938 of record JAZKJV010000114.1, read on the forward strand.
TATGACATCCAAAGAGTTGGATGAATGCCAATACTGCAAGAAGTTGATGTATTGATAGTATGACTATCAAATCTGTCTAAAATCCTTAGTGAAGGACTCAGATAGAGCATCAGAATAATCTACATATAATCATTGACTCTGACTTTCTTATTTCATAAGATAAAGTCCGACAATTGTATCCCAATCTTCTAATGACATTTGCAATTGGTTGCATATGTATATTAGAAGATTAGAAATTCGATCTTAAGGTTTAATAGTCATCTACATGGATATTGATGTAAGTGTTGCAGCAATCTCTGTTGGATAGATAGACTTCATATTCTCAGTGGGAGAGCCCTTAGTCTTGGAGAATGTCTCTATGACCTAGATATTAGAATACCCTCATTGTTTGTTTTTAAATGTTGGAAATAAACATGAATTCTGAGATAGAACTATCATAAAGAGTTATGATTGATATATTTCAGATAGTAATCTAACATCTAATGGACTCCACAAAATTAGAAAATTAATGAATAGTTCATTAAGATTTCTAATACTGAAAAATAAACCTTGATAGACCAATAGGAGGATGAAGATCATTTGACAATGATCTGGCATCAAGTCTTGAACATATGTCTGCTGATGAGATCAATAGACTAGTGAGATATGAAACTTTAGAATGTCTAAAATTTCAAATCTTACATACTTGTGAATACTGTATTCAAAGTAAAATATCCAATACACCCTTCTCTGGGAATGGTGTTAGATGTCAAGGTATTCAAGATCTCATACATATTGATGTATGTAGATCATCTATATCATAGTAAACATTATGGATATGTGATATCTATTGATGATTATGTATGATATGAGATTTCTTCTCTTCGCTTGAGAAACCTTTGAAATGTTCAAAGATTTCACAATTTTGGTTTAGAATCAAAATTTGAAGAAAGATGAAATGAATTCGATCTAACCTAGGTAGCTTGTACCTATTAGATAAAATTTAAAGAATACCTTATGGAGATATGAATATCATTTCTATCTCACTCCTCCTGATACACCTAAACTCAATGGAGTTGTAGGGAGATACAATTGGATCATGTGTGACATGATTTGGTCAATGATGAATTTTAGCATAATTACCCCTTAGTTTCCAGGTATATATGTGTAGTAGAGACTACAATATATATCCTTAATAAGGTTCAATGGATGTAAGCTGGAATCTAGCACTTGAGAGTGCTACTTCATTAGGAAAATAAAGTATGGTATTGGATACCTACTTTATGACCTTGAGATTCTTAAAAGATCTCATCTCTGAGAATGTGATTCTTGGAGGATTGAGACTCTTGAGAATCAAGATGAAAATGAAGTATAGGAACTCATTTAATCTTGAGAAGATAATGAGGCTCCTGAAATCGGAAACTAAAAGGGATAATTAAAGATGAAGTACTAATACCTCTTCAAATGAGTTTGAGGATGTGTTCCATGTGTCGGTTAAGTCTGAAAATGATCGGACTTCATGTGATGAAGCTCCTAAGGATCGTGACATGGAAAGATGGATATTAGCAATAAAGTCTAAAGTAGACTTCATATACAAGTGTTGTATATGGACCCTCTAGGATCCACCTATATGGGTAAGACCCATAAAGGTGTAAATGGATCTTCAAGAAAAGAGGGAACCTGATGAAAAGGTAGAGACCTTCAAAGCTCGGTTCGTAGCCATGAGATACACACTGTAAGAGAAGACATTGCTTGCAATGAGACTTGCTCTTCGGAAACCATGCTTGAAATCATCAGAATATTGCTAACCCTAGCTGCACAACTTGACTGTTGCATCTTCAAGATGTAAGTCAAGATTGCATTCCTCTAAGAATACCTCTCTGAGGATATTCACATGAAGTAGCCCCAGGGCTTCATGATTGGGGAAAGTAAGGTGTAAAACCTAAAGAAATCCATCTATGGACTCAAATAAGCTTCTTGTTGTTAGAATATAAGATTTGATGAAATTATAAATGTTATGATTTCAAATAGAATCTTGATGTACCATGTGAAGCTTAGTGGGAGTGCCATTGTGTTCATCGTGCTAAATGTAGATAATATCCTAATCATTTGGAATGATATAAGGATGATAATAAGTGTTTTATATTCTGGCTATTCCATACCTTGAGATATGATCTCAAAGATGCCTCTTGGATCTTAGTTCTGAAGTTGTTCAGAAGCAAAGAAAAGAGGGTATTGGGACTGTCACATTTGTAGTATACCTTGGACATATTCCATTCTTGGAAATTCCAAGAAAGGCTTCCTTCCCTTGAGATTTGGTACTGACCTATCTAAAGGGATAACACCTTAAAGAGTTGAGGAAGTGAATGCTAGAACTGCTTGCACCTCTGCATCAGTTACGAGAAGCTAAGTGTATGCTAAATGTGTATAAAAGCCAGATATCTGCCATGCAGTGGGAGTAGTAAAGTGTTACTGATTCTACTATGGAGATAAAACACTTGATTGCAGTAATAACAATATCTTCAAGGATGACAAGGCTTTAGAGATGGTGATCTCAAAGTCTTATCTTCAAGAGCTTAAGACTTTATAGATAAAGATCTAAAAGGTCTTAACTGTGGATACCTTGAGAGATAGTGATCTCCCGGAATAAGGGTATTCTGATAAGGATTATGAAAGTACTGGTTATGATAGTTATTGAGCAATAGTGTCAAGGATGCCATAACTGCTTTGACTAGATTGAGTATAGGTTGCACTATATGCAACATTCGCATTGGATGCGAGCACTGTTACTGAGGAAATGCAAGTGCCGTAAAAGGACTTGGCATAGTCTTGTGGGAACAGAGTGACTGATCAGCTTACCTAGCTATTTTTTAAATAGCCTATGATTGTCACATGAATGTGAATGATTAGCCCATTAATGGCTCTTTGGGCTAGTGGGAGATTGTTGGACATGTGAGCCCATGGCGAGCCATTATATAATAAATGTTATTGCAAATATCATTCCCTGATCTGAAATGAAGAATAAATAATTTGCATAATAGGTCCCTCTGTACAATTAGGGTTATGTACCATGGATATCTTAATGATCATACAGCTGTTGATTCAATTATTGAATCATAGAGGATGGTGCTTGGATGAATATCTAAAGAGTTAGATTGAGGACTCATCAAGTACCATCAAATGATTGTTAAGATGTGATCTCCAGCCTGAGTAGGAGATGGCAATCCTTTCTCACATAGGCTGATATCTGACCGACCTCTTGATGCAGGTCCTCTGCATAGGAATAGAGATTCGGAGGTGTCAGATTAGTTAGGTCAATGGGTTGACTTAACGAGATCGAGATAAACTAAGTCCTATGTTGAATGCTGTCACAGCATAGGCACGCATCCTCTAACCGGAGACAGATGTATTGCTATATGTCTGAGTATGTACATTTGGCAGACCAATAGGTTGATGACCTAACCAAGGTCTATACACCGGCGCGCTGGTGTGCATATAAGGGTATATGAGTAATACGATCTCTCAAAGGGATCATACAGGTTCATTACTGAATCGGAAGACATGAGCTCACTCATGAGATATTGGGAAGAATCAAATTCCGTGCACGGTCGTCTCGCTTTGGAAGCTTGACTAAATTTGTAGGTTTGATATATACTTTGGGAAAGTATATGATCAAGACCTAGGTATGATATATGCTTTTGGAAAGTATATGATCGATACCAAATCCCAATGATCAAATGAGAAACTTAATGATTAAACTCTGAAGAAGATAGTATAAAATTGATCTTGATCTTCGGGTTGATCATGGGTCTTCCAGTATGCAGGATGTACAGGTATTAGGAATACCTGAGGGTGATGTGATCATAAACGATTGTATATCCATGACGCTTCCATTCCGAGGGAGTGATGAAACAGGTCTGGATTTTAGTGACTCCTTCCAGTAGAGAAGCAATATGATCTTAGTCCAAGTGTTGGACATTGGTCTGAATGAGATGCAGATTCAATGAAAAGAGTAGATTTGCTGTCTTGATTTAATCAAGCATCTGTGGGAGGTTCGTAAGATCTGGATTTGAGATAAAATCTCAACATCCAAGTCATATACGTGGAATAATACAATCACCCTGTCCTTATCTCCAAGTATCCGCGGAGAAAGCACATTATTCTTGAAAGGGTTCAAGAATAATTCATTTGATGAAATGTATATCCAAGCAAGGAGGACTTGATGATTAAATGAGATTTAATTATCAAGCATAATATGCATATGATTCATATTATTATCCAAGAAGAAAAACTTGATGATTAAATGAGATTTAATTATCAAGCTTAATATGAATATGATTCATATTGTGAGAATGATTATCTAAGATAATTAAATGGGATTTAATTATCAAGGATTAGAGAATGTGGATAATACTATCCATGTTATATGTGTATTATAAATATGATTTATAATACATATATTGAAGAGAGAGAATCTATGTAAATAGCATTTGTTAATTGATAATGTGGATTGGATTCACATTTATTAATTAAATGGAAATGCAATTTACAAATTAGTTTGGGTTGTGAATATGATTCACATAATGATCAATGGCATGATTGAAATATTCACAAATTAATTTGGAATTAATTTGGTGAATAATTTTGTGATAATTGTTATTGCAAAATTAATTAAGAAATAATAAGATAAAATAAAGAGGAGACAAATTAACCACCTAAATGAGAGGTGGCGCCACCTATGACTCATTCATAGATGACGCCCCCTATGATTTAGGGAGGTTAGTTGACTCCCCTTTTGTTGTCACATTATCTCTTAATTAGTTAAATTAAATTATGTTGATAATGTTGCAACATATTTTAAATTTAAATAAATGTTGTTGATTTTAACCAACAACAATCATAGCCATTGATTTAACATAGACCAAGCATGGCCGTTGGATCTATGTATCCCATGGATTGAGATCCATTGGATCCCAAACTAGTATAAAAGGAGGGCTAGGGTAGCCTTCCAAGGGACAACATCATTAAGAGTTGTACAATGTTACAACTCTCTCTCTCTCATATTCTCGCCCTCTCTCTTTCTCTCCTCCAAAAGATGGTCGTCCATCTTGTGTTGAGAAAGGAGAGACTCTCGGCTTCTTCTTCGACAACTCAAGGATCTCCTTCTTCTTTGGAGTTTCTTACTCTAAAGAAAGACGACGGATTTCGTATGACAAAATCATGGGATCCATCGCTTGGATCTTCATCGAGGATTGCGGGAAGGAACGTGACTCATCATCGCGCCCGCAAGTGCGTTCTTCGTGGATCGGACTTAAGACAGGAGGATCTCTACTTTGGGATCTCGCGATCACAACCACGCTTCAAGAGGTATTCTTTATACTTTGTGGTTTGATGAAATGATCCGAGAAGTGTTCTCGTGATCATGTGGTTTCATCTTTAAAGTTTGAAAATTTTAATTTCCGATGCATCTAGCACCTAGTACGACTAGTTGCCCCGATCGCATACGATGCGATCGACACGCTTCCGTGATGCGCTTGAGGATTCTCAATATCCTTCATTCTACACTTAGGATGACTAGAGCCTAAGTATAGGGGGCAGATCGACTTCTATACTTTTTATTATTTTAGCCATCCTACGCTTAGCATGAGCTATGTCTTTTTCTCACTTCTTGTGCTCTGAGGACATAACACATGCTAAGTATAGGGGGGCGTGTATATATTACATATATACTTTACCCATAGCTCGTACTTCCACATATTTTTGTATATATATTATACAATAATTACGGGATGGGTAAAAAAACTTAAAAATCTTTTTCAAAAAAAAACTTAAAAAAACTTTTCAAAAAATGATTTCCCCTTATTTACTTTAAAAACTTTTTCAAAAAAAATCCTTTCTTATTTACTTATCTTTTTCAAAAAGAACACTTTAGAAAAAAAGTCCTTTCTTATTTACTTATATTTTTCAAAAAAAACTTCAGAAAAAAGGAGAGCACAACTTTTTCGAAAAGAAAATCTTCTTTGCCTTTGTAAAAAAACCTTTTTTAAAAAAACTTTTTCTAAAACTCAAAAAAAACTAACTAATAAGTTTGTTTAATCCCTGACACATTCACTTTCACACAAGACAAGTGATGTTCAAGAACACTTGGTTTATGAGGTCTTGAGATTTTGAGTTAACCAGCCTTAGTCATTAGGGTCTTGGACTTAATTATTCACATTTCCCTAGTTTGAAAGATTTGTGTACTATATTGCATGCTTAGTCTCTACCTTAAGAATATGATCAACACTTCACACACACGACTGCAGTTATGATGAGATGAGTTGAAATTTCACTTGAGGAATTGGGATGTGGGATTTCAGTTTGGACTTGATTTGATGATGCTCAAGGATGTGATAAAATCAATGAAGGCTTCATGAAACCTGAGTGTCAGCATCTTTAGCCAGTATGAGAACATGATTCTTGTACTATCTCTTGACATTTACCTATGTGCTAGGGTGTGATAAAATAAAAAATATTGATCAGTGTGAGCCAACTCTTGATAAAAGCAGTGGAGCTAGCCAAAATACTACAAAGCAATGAAATGTTAAAGAAAAGCTCTCATTCCACAAAGTCAATTATAAAAAGAGCTTCCACCGAAGGCGAGCGCTCCCAATCATTTCAAAGTGTCCACTTGGACCATCGCTATTAGGACCAGGAGTCGGGTTTGCACCAAAAAAAGGCTCTGCATCGTAAGTGCTACTAGTCTAGGTGTAGAAGGTACGATAGGTACTCAAAAAAGGCACACTCCAGTGTATTCTCAGGAAAACAAGTGTAGACGACTCCAAATTCTCTTGACGGACGCACTAATCAACACCAAAAATATGCGTTGCGTAATAAGGCACTTGAGAGGATCCTTGTTCCAATGAGAGGGAGAGAAGAAATGACACAATCCTATGTCCTCTATCTACTCGCCTTCCATCTACACTTTCAAGTCTGACAACTAAAGAGACGGTGGATTGGATGCAAGAAATGATTTATTCCCTAGTGTTGAGGATCGGGTCCGTAGGAGAGTCTCTTAGACTGAAACCTTGGGTGACGTTGTGACTCTACCATTGTAACTGCGGTCAACACTTAAAGTCATATCCCTACTATATATGTATACAAGAGAGTCTGATGATTAGGGAAGTTGGAAACCTTTTGACTAGAGCTTGGTTCAGCTTAGAATTTTAGGATATCTAAAACCGAGAGCTCTTGAATGGATCAAGTCTCGTATTCACATGCACAGTCAGGGGTTAACTAAACTTATTCATTCTTTATTTGCTCGAGGACTAGTAAAGTTTAAGTATAGGGGGTGATGAATCCACGATTCATCATCTTAATATCTTGCTCTTAGCAAAATCCTTGAGTAAAGTCTCAAATAAATGTATATAAAATCATTAAATTAACAAAATAACTCTTGTAAATAAAACACACTAACTATTGTATATTAGATTAAACAAAATGAATTACACATAAAAAGCCGCAAAAATAAAGGAGTTTTATACATGTAAATAGCCCAAAATGTCATGTATTTTTAATAATTTAATTTCAACTCCGTTTTGGCTAATTCTTTCTCCAACTTGTTCATAACGATGTATATAAAAATACAAAAATATAAAACAAAATTTACCTCAAATAAATGCTCCTAGATCCCAAAGGGAAAAAGCCGTAAAGACCAACTTCCAAGCCAAATTTCCGCTCCGTATGAACTTCAAATTACCAAACTCACTTTTAAAGTTAAAGTTAGAAAATTATCTATTCAACGGAAGTGGTTTCGTTAAAATCGGAGCTCATTTGCAAAAGTTAAATTTTGGGACCTAGATGTACATTGTATATTATGTATATATTCATTCTTTCTTCATTTTTTATTTTATCTTTCTTAATTACTAAAAATACAAAAAAATATGATTGAGTTGTATTTTGATTGTATTATTTTATTGTATTTTCCTATTGTAAATATCTCTTACTAAAAAGATAAAAAAAAATATACATATTAGAAAAGCAAACGAAAAAATGCACATGTTGTATGTATTCCCTTGTAAATTCCCTATTATTTTTTCATTATTTATTTTTTTGTTGTATTTAAAGTATCCTACTTTATTTCATTTTATTTATTTAATTATTTTACATTCTCTACAATAACCACCAATTCAACTCCATTATTCTACTATTTTTCCAACTTCCCATTCAACTCCATTAATAATTCAACCTCTCATTCAACTCCACCACTTTAATAATCTCTCATTCCATAGAAACATAGGGCAACAGCCAGCGGCCACTGTCGTCACCCCCTCCTTGTTCAGCCGCTCCCCACTGCCTCCGCGGCCGCGCGCGGCGCAGCCGCCAGCACGTGCGGCGCCTCCGCCCTAAGCCGCCAGCCGCAGGGGCTCGCCGCCTCTTCGACGACAGCGGCTCCACCGCTGACCAAGCCCACCGCCGTCCAAGAGGACCAATGCCTCCGCGGCCACCCTGCACGCCCTCTCCGCTCTCTGCCGACGCCAGCGGTGCCACCGCCACCTTCTTTCCTCCGTCGCGCACGAGCCGCCATCGTCACCTCCCCCGTTGGTTTTCATCTCCACCTCCAGGAAGAAGGTCTTTTTTGTGTTTTTTTATTTCGTGAAAATTGCACTATTTAATTTTAAAGTTTTTATAATTACAAAACAATCCTTGTAGATATTTGTGTTGATTTATTTGTTTTCTATATTTGCAAGTATACCCCTATGTTCATACTTAAATTTTGACTTCAGTATTGCATCATTTTATTAAATGAAAAATGCCATGATGTTGCGCAACAAATTATCTACCATTTGAGTATTTATTGTATTTTTGTGAGATGTGGATAATTAATTAAAAATATTTAACTAAAATTCTTCATATTTTACCCATTATGTACTATTAAATTGATAACTATCTCATAGTTGCTCTAAAAATTCCATAAAAATTAGACATGATGTCTCGCTAAGTGCTTAACTAACTAACCAAATTTCATCCAAAGTGGAGTTGTCTTGTGCCTGAAATAAATCATAGAGTAAATTTCATATTTGACTTTTAATTAAATCCACGTACATCATTTTTGAGAAATTTCAAGTCTCCTGAATGCCATATGAAAATATCTATATGAGATAATTTTCTCTCTGCTTAATGTGAAAATGTGGATTTATTAGAAATTATTTACTCACTGTCACTCTGTTTCCACTAAAAAATCCATAAAAAATCCATATTTTGTCAGAAAATTCCAAAAAATTATTGTAGTCTTCTTGCATCATGTTTTCATTCCAGTAAATTTTTCATCATTTTTGCTTACTGTTTCTGTGAAAAATTATGAAAAAACACATAAAAAATGTGCATTTTTACTTGTTATATTTTAAATCCTAAAATTCCATAAAAATGTATTTTGCATTCACCACTAGATTAGGATTATAGAAAAAATATAATTTGGCTAAAGTGGATTAATTTCATATTAAAATTAATTTGGCTAAGTTGTTTGTTTTCTTAGTGTCTTAATTCAACCGCATCTTGCATTGGCATTTCATTTTACATAAAAGAAAATCTAAAAAAAATACCGCTTGAAAATCTAAAACTTAATTTTCAAATTACCCCGAAGTTGTTCCTTTGCCTCCCTGTGTTCGACCCCGAACTTACCCGGGATATAAATTAAAGCTGAGATACTCTTCATGAAGATCTTTCTCTCGGTTCTAACTGAATCGCTAAGTACACGTACTACAACGTGCACGAATTAATCATCGTATTTAGCGATTCGTCAATGGTGAAGTATTGGGGGATACCATTAGACATCTTGAGCGAACGCGATGCTCGGTTTACATGTCAATTTTGGACGACCTTATTTGAGATGCTGGGATCCGATCTCTAATTCTCTACCAGCAATCACCCGCAGACGGATGGTCAGATGGAGCAAATCAATACGTTGCTGGAAGAGTATCTTAGGCATTACGTGACGACCAATCAACACAATTGGGTTAGTTTACTGGACACTGCCCAATTCTCCTACAACCTACAGCAGACCTCCACCACAAGCCAGAGTCCATTTGAGATCATGATGGGTAGGCAACCCCTGACACCGTACAAAGTGGCTAAGAAGAATAGCCAAGGACGGTGTCCTGTTGCACATCGCTTTGCATTGGAGAGGCATGATCGGTTGGAGGAAGCGAAGGACACGTTGGCTCACGCTCAACACAGGATGAAGAAGGCGGCTAACAAGAGTCGTTGGCTGGTCGAATTCCATGTTGGGTAGAAAGTGTTGTTGAAGCTTACTTCTCATATTTGGAAGAAAATCCTGAGGAAGACGGTGCACAAAGGGTTGATTTCTCATTACGATGGACCTTTTGAGATAGTCCGATGTGTGGGAGCGCTCTCCTATCAACTACATCTTCCAGAGAGGCTGAAGCTACATCCTGCATTTCATGTCAGCTTCCTGAAGGAGTACCATGAGGACAAAGAAGATAACACCAGGAGGGCATCAAAACGTGACCCTCCTAATGTCCGGGTTCAACACACGAGGGATGTTGAGAAGATTCTTGATAGGTGCGTGGAGGGCCAGAGCAAGAAGAACAGAGGATCTTCTTCCTTGTCAAATGGAAGGGACTCCTAGAGGAGGAGGCAAGTTGGGAACGTGATACAATCCTATGGTAGTTCGAGGACTTCATCGAGGAATTCTTGAAGATGCAGGATCATTCACGGACACCTGATGGATTAGGTGGGCAAGGCATGTAACATTCCCAACTCCTAAGGTACGAGAATAGCGTGCAATATTGGTATCGCACGCCCGTGTGGTTCGATGGCCACATTATGAAGTTCTGGTGGACTTCACCTTAGCTAGCGGATAGCTAAGGATGGGGTTTACCGCACGAAGGTCCAAGACTACAGGTTCCTCTTGGCACAGTACAAGTGTTCGGTGGTACTTGATGGAGCTTGAGCTGCAACATCCTACGTAGGAGCGTGGGGCCCACTGATGATGTGGCATGATGACATGGCATGCTGACGAGGCAGACGACATGGCATGCTGACGAAGCAGGCGACATGGCGTCGATTGTAGAAGATGAAGGGATTACACGGAAGATGAAGAGCCAAGGTGCATGAAGAGTCACCTCGAAAGACGAAGGGTCTCCGTAGAATACTAAGAATCCTTGCATTCATTGTACATGTAATAATGGTGTCCCTTCGTATACTCCTGGCTTGTCTATATAAGGAGGGGTAGAGCTCATTTGTACATAACACACTCAGAGTGAGTCTCTTGCTAATACAAAGAGGATTCAGTGCCAATTGCTCTTGTGTTCTTGTGCTAGTGCTTGTATTCGAGTATTCTAGCGGTGTAGTTAATCGGTGTGCTGGTGTACATCCTACATGCAAGGGGAAGGTTGGTTAGCTTGCGGGAAGCTAACACCGCACGTGTTAGTCTCAAAAATTAGAGTTTGAGATTTACCCCTGTTACAGCTACCACCACCACCACCTGCACAACCGGTGCCACTACCACCACCAGCAGAAGTCGCACTCCACTGTCACCACTTGCATCCGCTACTACCATTGCTTGCATCATTGATACCATCACCACCCGCTCATTGTCAAACACCACCGCTTGTTGCCACAACTATCAATGTCGTGTTCGCGCCGCACCACCATAATGTCTCCTCTGTTTTGATGCATGCCATCGTCTCAATTTAACAGTGCCACCAAGAACGAGTTGTTGCTCAATTCGCTACCACATCCATTGTCATGCCCTCCACTCTGTCATGTGTCACCATCCCGGCTCTGTAAGGTCTCAATGTACCCTCTACTGCCTGCCTCGTCGCTACAATAATAAAGTGGCACTCCGCTGTGACATACCTATTTTTATTGATATTTTCAACTTTTTTGAATTTTCAAAATTAGGGGTGGTAGACAGCATTGGATGGTAGAAGAATTGAGAAGGTAAATATGATGGCAATGGGAAAGTTGATGCCATATGGTTTTTAGGTCGGATTTGAGTGTTTTGGTATCTTTTTGGGTGCGGTTCCTATATATCTTCTACAAAGCCTTTCTTGCAATAGATGTAGCGCAAATATTAATATCTACCGATCAAAAAGTTAGAGACGCTACAAGAAAATGTACTAGATGAGACGGTAATCAGGGACGATTTTACGATGCCCATCCCATCTACCACCAAAGGGAATGGTCATTTAGTGATCATCCCTTAGATTTACAGAAGGATAAGGTTGAAGCATATGATCGTCTCCTCTGATGTAAAGTATCCTCCTCAAACTAAGAGAGACCCAAAGGGATGGTCGTACGGACCATCCCCTTTGCTTGAGGTACTCACTGGATGCTTTTTGTAGGTGAAAGCAACTATAGGAGACGATTTTGACCATCCCCTCCAGCATTTCTGGCACCATCTCATCATCTCGAAAGCGAATTTCTGGCACCATCTCATCATCCCGAAATCGAGGATGATCAAAGGTGACGATTCCTACAACTATTCCCTTTGTTTGAGTTTCTCGTTGGATGCTTTTATGGGTAAAATAACTCATAGGAGACGGTTTTGATTGTCTCCTCCAAGCAAGATCCGAGGAGACAATCATGATGACCATCCCATTCGCTTGAGTTGTTTAATGGATACTTTGTTTAGTGAAATCACCCATGGACGATGGTTTTTACCGTCCCCTCTATCCTTCTGGTGTTGTCCCATCACGCTCTAATCAAGGATAACCCGAAGGTGCGGTCCTAATAAGCGCCCCCTTTAGCTCAATCATCATCATCCTCCCTCTAATGGGGAAGATATTTTGACTTAAGACACCATTAGAGATGGTCAAAACGACCATCCTCCCAATGGTGTCATCGAGAAAATTAGCCCCACACATTTATTTCCCTCAATTTGTGCTCCATTCTCTCTTCTCCTCCATATATATGCCGCTGACATGGGCAACCTCCTGACGCGTAGTCGTGCTCCTTCATCGTGGTGCTCATGTATTGGCATCTCGCTATTGCCTCATCAATGTGTTTCCTCCTTGCTGCTATCACTCCCTCCTCACTGACATGGTGTTCCTTCATAGTATTTCCAACCTAGCCTTCGATTGTCCTTGTTGTCTCATTTGATCGCTTTGGTATGTCTTTCATTACGAGAAATTTTTAAAGAAACAACAATGTTAATGTAAAATACATCTATTTCTATAACGACCAATATTCTAATTATAAAAATTAAGTATGAACAAATTAATAAGAAAATAGAGGAGAGAATGTTAGTTATTAAATGGGCAAAATCAACTCTTCCTATATCCTATTTTTTGACTCGGCCTATTTTGAGATAGAGATATAGAGAAATATGACGAGAGAGGGGAGGGAAAGCGTGAGAAAAGGGTGATCGAGAGAGAGAAGAAGAAGAAATATTAGAGAGAGAGAGAGGAGAGAAGAACCCGTAGGATCTATTATTGATCATATCTCTACACATTCAAGATAATTATTTAATCATATCTATTAGTCTCGCTAATGATATTTCTTTTATGAAATCTAGGCATTATGTTTATCGAATCGAACCAACATGGTTCGTTCCCCGTTAAAGTATCTACTTGAAATAATCTCTTGATTTTAAATAATAATTTATATGGATGTAAACTTCATCTTTTTCTTAATGATTTAGGGTTTAATCCATGCAATTAATTAAGTGCATATCTTGATAATGATAGATAAGTATTAGTTAACTTCATGAGATCCGGTCCCTATACTTTTATTAAGTGCAAATCAATTCTAGATCTTAATCTCAAGTTATCTACGAAAAGAAAGATTATAACAAAGTTGCAGAGAACATTACAATGTTTTGTCTCCTACACCTAGATCTCAAGTTAATTAGTTAATACGTAATCATGTTATTCTTATAAGTCCGGATGGTGAAGTTTGTTGTGTAATTAAAAGGATCTTTGCTCCTACATGTTTTGCACACGTAAATAAGTTCTTCAGAAAATATGTCCACATCATCATGAATTAATTAGAGTTGGGATTTGATATGAGCATGTTATTGTGTAATACCTTATCTTGTCTGGTGTAACCAATATTAGAATGGTAATAAGATCTGACGTTATTCTAATAATACAATATATGTTTTCTAAATAGGCCTTACACAATAATGTTAGTCAATAGAGACTATAATGTGCGAGACAGTAAGTGGTGTCTATTTTCCATGTCAGTATATCCTAAGCTATTTGTTATATATTATTTTGTATATGGACAAATTGATGGTATACATGGATATCACCATTGAGATGTTATCATAACACCTACCGTTCATGTCAATTCCTCATATCGTATCTGATTCTATAATACAACACATGACCTATTCACTGAGATGTTACTGTAATTAACTCTATTAACATGGAAGTAATTACCTCTTTGTATATAATCTATGCATCCAGCTTCCTGTTGATTTCATGATGTATGTTGTATAAATATAGTATAAGTTATGTGCTATGTTTTTTCACATGTGACAAATATGATGTAACATCATACCTTAAACTCATATGTGCGTATCATAACTCACATTGTTAAATACAATAATAGAGCCAGCCACAAAGTTATCATCAATGAGTTGATCTTATCAAAGTACTGAATAACTATATATGTAATAGAGAAACGTTCAATCTTCTACTATTGATAAAGAATAATGTTATGTATATCACATACCATAGTGATTAGTGATTATTGAAGCTATCAAGTCATAAAAGTTGACAATTTATATTTGAATTGGCATGTTCACATGAATCAATATTGTATGAAAAAGGAAATTGTATCTAAAGAATTAGAATTTCCTAAACATAAATAATGTCACTTAAACGGTAATCGGACCTAAGCGCTACATCTAAGGTGGGAGCCACCTCTAGAGTCCGTTTATCGATGGCCTAAAGGGCAACACCTTCCGTGGGTGACAGGTTCAGTAGAACCTAATGAAAAGTCCACCTTTGACTCATCGTTGATGTCATCATGTTCTATGTAATGATTGAGTGACTGCTTGTACCGGCGGAAAAAGCCACCAAAGCTGCCCAACAAATTATGAGATAAGATGAATTTGTAATGAATAAGCGAAGTGCTTATGATGAAGCAAAGTGCATGTTTGAAGGTTAAGTGTATATGTGCATTTATGTGACATGATAAGTATATATGTGCAATTATGTGAAATGTCAAGTGTATATGCGTAATTATGTGAAATGCTAAGTGTATATGCATAATTATTTGAAATGCTAAGTGCATAGATGCAATTACATGAAATTATTAGGTATATATGCAATTATGTTATTGTTGTGAGCATATGTGAAAATATGGTTAATCTTAATGGTGTATATAGAAAGTATTATGTGCAATGCATGAATACAAAAGAATACTCTTTTGTATATATAATTAAGTTCATTAAGAATCTATAGGAGGATATTACATGTGTTAAGTCAAATATTTTATTTTGCATAATAAGATTGAAAACTATAATTTGTATGTAGCATATGTGTAAATAAAGTGAATGTGTGAGTGTATACGTGAAATATGACATGTTGTATAATATGAATACCCTTGTATATGATAATAATTACGAGTAAGTTATATTACGGTTGTGAATTACTTTTTCATATATTGAGTTAATGATGTTGTGATCATTGCTAATGATAGGTATATGGATGTGACATCTTTACATTTTTGAGATTCGATATTTTTAGGGAAATCACTTTATGCATTTACATGAGAATGATTATGGAAAATCATGAAATTCTTCTTTATAATAATTGCAAATGTTGCTAATTGTACTCATAGATAATATAGGAAAATATTATTCATAATTGAAAAATAAGATAAATATTAAGTTCTCATGTTAAAATTATTTCTGTTATGGATGAAGTATTTAAGGTAGACTAATGAGGACTTGATTTTTCGCTAGTCGGTTTGACCTTATCTCGACACATACTGAGCGTTAAACTCATAGTATTCTTGTATTTTTATTGTAGGTTAATGTGAGAAGGCAAATTTAGTAACAATTTCGAAACTTTGCGAGTTTCGAAGGAAGGATATCATTATGCCCACTGGAACAAAGGATCTTAGTTTTGTATTAGAGATGTATACTTTTATTTATAGAGGAAGGTTAAGATGGTTCCTTCTGTTATTTGTGATATCATTGATGTTCTTGAGTAACACTCGGATCCGATGTGGCATTTGATATGTTTCTACTGGTCACCAAGGGTCCGGGCTGTTACAATTCCAATAATAATGTAGTATACTATCTTCAAGTTATGCACTTTTTACAGGTTGATGAATTTTATTTATTGATGTCACCAAGTATTTCCCTATCCTTACTTGAAGCCATCTATGATCTTCACTAGAGGAGCTATGCATATGGCAAGAGGTGATTTCTGCTACTTATAGAAAAGAGAAGGGAGCAATATTACCGACCATCCTTGGGAAATATTGTGTTCTTATGTGGAACTGCATAATCGAATGTCCATAAAAATGGTGTTTTTTACATTGTTATCCATTTACAATAGATAAAGACATGCATTGTTCAAAAAATAACATGTATATCTTCTCATGCAGATATGGTTATTCGATATGAGTTACCTATACTGAAAAGGTACATTAATTGTTTTATTGGATTTCCATGAGAAGTTTATTTAAAGTTTATCCAAATTCATATGTAATTGTTATGATCCACTATAATTTTGAAACACTTGAAGTGTAAAGGAAGATGCATTCGTGGTGGAAGCAAATTGAGACTTAAGAGGAGGAGAACAGAAGGGAGATATTGGAGGATAATTGGAATGTAAAGTATTTCCCTATCCTTACTTGAAGCCATCTATGATCTTCACTAGAGGAGCTATGCATATGGCAAGAGGTGATTTCTGTCACTTATAGAAAAGAGAAGGGGGCAATATCACCGACCATCCTTGAGAAATATTGTGTTCTTATGTGGAATTGCATAATGGAATGTCCATAAAAATGGTATTTTTTTTACATTGTTATCCATTTACAATAGATAAAGACATGCATTGTTCAAAAAATAACATGTATATCTTCTCATGCAGATATGGTTATTCGATATGAGTTACCTATACTGAAAAGGTACATTAATTGTTTTATTGGATTTCCATGAGAAGTTTATTTAAAGTTTATCCAAATTCATATGTAATTGCTATGATTCACTATAATTTCGAAACACTTGAAGTGTAAAGGAAGATGCAATTCGTGGTGGAAGCAAATTGAGACTTGAGAGGAGGAAAACAGAAGGGAGATATTGGAGGATAATTGTAAAGTAATTAGAGATCTTTTGACTATAAGTTTACTTCAAAATTTTTAGAGAAAATTATTGCAGTTCTTTAATTACAAATTTTTACAATATAAGATCATCTCATGCTTTCAAAGGAATATTATTAAGATTTTCTAAGTCACATACTACTTTGGACATGTTTGATATGAATCTTAAGTGCAATGATGTCAACTCCTGAAATCAAGGTCAAGAAAAAAATGAAAAATCCGTAGAACATCAAATCACAAGGTAATAGGGCTGGTTATCGAGCCCAACAAGCTAAGCCAGCCCCTGGCCCCGGCTCGCGCTCGATAAGCCCTGCTGGATTTGAGCTCGAGCTCGGGCTCGAGCTCGGGCTCGATGAGCTCGATCCCTTATCGAGCTGGTTCGGGCTCGATAAGGCTCAAGCCAAGCCCCCTTATCGAGCCCGAGCTCCTTACTTAGCCCAGAGCTTGAGCCCAAGTCGAGCTCGTTAAGGAAAATGGGTACTTTTTGGTGGAAAAATATTTTGTGGGGATTCAACTCAAGACATGCTTTATCAAAGACTGTATTCCTTAACAGTAGGCCACTATCCAAGTTGTGTATAAAATCTTAATTATAATATATATTGTACCATTATATTTTGCTTATAAAAAATTACTATTTTTCCAATACGTGGGAAGGGGGAAAATGTGTGGACGGGAATGGGATTTGAGAATTGGGTCATGACTCATAACTCGTGGGAGGGTCAAAGTTAGTGGATGGAAAATTGCAAAGAGCTAATTTTATTTTATTTATATTATATATAAATATATAAATAATATATGTATATATTCCTTATTGAGCCCCTTATTGAGTTATCGAGCCAAGTGAGGCTTGGCTCGAGATCGGCTCGTTAAGCTATCGAGCCCAAAATTCTGGCTCGGGCTCGGCTTAATAGCCTAATGAGCCGGGCTCACAAACCCTTATCGAGCCGAGCCCGAGCCTGGCTCATCGAGTCGTGACTCAATAGCCAACCCTACAAGGTAACATCTCAATATATTTTCCACTCGTATTTTTTTGATATATATATATATAAATCTCTATGTGTTATGCTAATCAAAAGGACATAGTCAATCAAGTTTAGAAAAATAATGTGTCCGTCTTAGAATTTTTTTTGTTAAATCTGAGTGGAATTTCTGACTTCTTAATATAGATGGATGTGAAAGGTTTATATGTTCTAGGTGTCCCCATGTATTGTTTGGGAATGAGTTTCAATTGACTATATAATAGATTTAGTTTAAATTATTTGCTTGGGAATGAGTATCGGTAGAATACATTCTCTGGTGTGGCTTTACAAAAGTAGGGCTTGATATGCCCTATGATTTTTTAAACAAGATCCAAATTAAAAATTGAATCTTGCATATATGAAGTATATATGCTATGTGTTAAATTTCTTATTGATCCGAGCTATACAGCTCATTTATATTAGCATGTATAACATGATGTTCACAAGGACATCTCTTTTTTTTGTAAGAAGCATATCAATGGGGACGTCACAATCGTTCCCTCTGATGGTCGCCAAAGGTGATGATCGCGATCATCCCCTTTCGTCCAAGCAAAGAGGATGGAGACAACTGTCCCCTTCGGTAGAAAATAGGGGACTTCGCTAACACTATCCCTTTAGATCAAATGGGACAATATCAGAGCGGATGAACATGCGACCATCTCTTTTGATCAAAGGGGACGGTCCTTTGCACAGAGAGGATGATCTGCAACCGTCACATGTTCTACTCCTACTTGTAGCAAGATAACAATCATGAAGTTCAAAATATATTTCAAAAAATTCATAAATTAAATCTTTGAATTATAATATACTTATTTTCTAACATTTTCCCCTTCTCCATCTTTTTTTCCTCAAACCCTTCTGCCTAGAGGGAAGGGAAAAAGAGTGTGTTTAATTTTACACTTGTGTCCTTCCGGGTTTTCGAACACTATTTGTGCCTTATTTTTTGCAGTTCCAATTGTGCCACTATGTTCCTGTCAAATTTCAGTGTAGTGTCCTTCCACTATTACCAATTCCTATAGTTGACTAATAGAATATTAATGGTCTGAAATTTTAAGAATATAGAAGCAAAATTATGATTAGGGCGTAAATATTATCCGAAAAATCCAGAAGGGTAAAAATGCAGAAATCACTTGAATATTTATGGTGATATTTATACATAAACCCCTACCATTAAAAGGGGGTTCCGCTTCGCCCAAGGTGGTTAGTGTCGGTCGACGGTAGAGTTGGAGGGAGGGTGAGGTCACCGTCGTCATGCACACCTACGATGGCGGCGGGAAGGTGATGCAACGCCAGCGGTGGTGACCACATGCGGGTAACCCCCACGTCAACTAACCCCATGTGCCTCTCCTTCTCTCAATTTGGACCCCCCAATTAAAATTAGGGTTTAGGTGTCCTACATGACATCCCACTACTTCTCCCTATATTGTACTTATATTATGTAATATATTCACATGCATTTAGGGCTCCCCTAATCACTATGTGCCATGGGAAGATTTTAAGGTGATTTTCCCCATCCAAATACCCATATCATTCCGGCTAGCCTTGACTCCGAAATCATGATTCGGTATCGCCTTCCGACAGCTCTTTCCTATTTGAAGGGTGTGTGGACTTCATTAGAAAACAATCTGTATCTCATCGCTTCGATAATGTCGATCCCTGGTTGGTCATGCAATTGAACTCACTTTGGATTCATCTACAATTTTAATTGAAATTCTCCGCTAATTATATCACTTTTCGGATCTAAATCATGACATGAAATCTTGGAAACCTAGAGAATGCTTACCAACTGAGCTATAGGTGATTGGTTATTTAGATTGATGCGAGCTTGAATCTCTTAGTGGTTGTATGCCCATTTTTACCTAGGAAAAGGCACTGCAATAGAAGTCTCTTATAGCGTCGAGTAATTCAAGTAACTATTTTTAAATATTCATTGTCACATCTTCCGATGTTCAATTAACAATTTGATGAATCTAATTGTCACAAAAACATGTTTATCCACTCATTGCTAATGGTTAATATAACGATGTTGCCTTTTTTCTTACATATTTATACTATATAAGCCCGGTTAATTCAGTAATGATATAAGAAAAAAATCAATATGCTCTATGCATCGTTGCTAATAATATAATAATAGATAGATATATGATATTCATTGCAAATTTAAATATTTTAAAACAATATTTCAATGAATAATATTTGTTATTATAAACTTAACAACAGAAGATACGATAATGGATCTTGATTTATTCGTTACTACATGAGAATCTAGCATAAGTGAGTTCCATATCCCACCAACGGGATGTATATCAACCGGCTTTGACACCTGACTATGACAGAAAAGATCTAATTTCTAGTATCACAAGCTGCAATACTCGAGGTACTAGTGCAAAGCTCTCATGTGGGTAACATTGTATTGCTTGTTGATATCACACTATGCTAAATTTCCTTCCCCAAAACAAGGTCATTATGCTTATAAAAACAACCCCTATTTATTAATCCAAAAGGTATATAACCTATTATATTGTTGGGTAATATTATAAGAAAAAATATCGGATTGCTTGACATATTGCAATGTCACTTCATTGAACATGTTCCTTGTCCTCCACTTTATAACGTATACATCAATTGTACGCAACTTCCAAAAGCTTTTGTCCTCCGAGACCCACTACCTATGTCTTTGACAAGTAAACTACAAGCTTTCTCGTATCACTAACACTATTATATGCTATGGATAAGTTTTTATCACGTGAACATTTTTTATCATTAAAAAAAAGATTAACGTAAAGGTCCAAAAGCTAGGAATGGAATGCTTGCTTTTTAATTGAAGACAAACTCTCAAAATAAACATATTTCGAGGGTTGTCTCATAAATTACCCGATTAATATAATGAGAATGTTTATCAGGTCGATGTGGATCACCTTTTCTTTGGATGTTGGAGCTCATGGAAGGTATGGGAGCTTTTCAGGAACAGTGCGGTTTGTGTAGATAGTGTGGTTAGAATCTGAGAGTCCATTGGTGGGGGCTGGAATGGTACGAAGATGGATAGATCGAACTGTCTGACTATGATTTGGGCAATTTCGTTGGTCAGGAATGGTGTGGTTTTACGTCAGTAGCGATGCTCTAGAGAGAATATTGTAAAGAATGCTAGAGCATTAATAGAACGTTGGAACATGTAATTTAACTTTGGTAACTGACATGTTTACAAGTCTGTATTCTTTCGATGATTAATGGTGAAGTTTTTGGGCACACATCTATACCGTGGTGCCTTTTTTTTCTTTCAGAAAAATGTTTATCGAATTGTAAAGGACTTCATATTGTGGTTAGATGTGAGGTGGTCATAATTTCTTTTCTTATATACAATCATATCATGATTTGTGTACTTTTTATCTTTACATTTAGCTTCATCCCTTCGACATTATTATTTTGATTTGCCCTTTACAATTAGCTTTCATCCCGTCACATTATTATTTCGATAAATTACAAAATAGACCTCCACTATGACCTCATTTTTCATTTGTAACAAAGAGGTGTTGTTGTAAATAAGATTATCAGTTCATACATTAAACAGTATAAAATCGGATCCAAATGAATTAACAGAGAAACGATACAGATTAAAATCATATTAATCATATGTTTCCCAATCATTATCCGATTATTCAATGTAAACAGGAACCGATTAAAAGAACAGAAACACAAACACAGGCATGATCCAGAAAGGGTAAAGCAATAAACGTATTACGGCAAGCAAAATAAAACAGAGATTAATTTAGAAGTCACCGAAGCGTCCATGAAAATGGACTGTCCTTAGAGAAGATATCGCCCCCACAATACCGGTGCGTAGGGTACTGGCGATCCACTCCCAGGATACGACGGTTCACGATCGTCGTCGGCGCACACCAACGGGATCGTCCTCGATTGTACCTCAGAGAACTGCAGCCGAGAGAGGAGAAGAGAAAGACGTTCGTCCGCGAGAGGAAGAACCAAAGAGAGACGGCGTGAGAGAGGTTTTTCTTGCGAGTGAAGAAAAACCGAGTCGAGTGAGGGATATAAATAGAGGGGCTCGCGTCCTAAAAACGCGACCTTTGGTTTCCAAAGAATGCGACCTTTGGTTTCCAAAAGATGTGATTAATTTAATCGACTTACCAAATGAAATCTACAGCAAAAGTATCGAGATCCGAGATCCGAATTGACTCTCCCGAGCCCGAGCCCGAGCCCGAGCCCGAGCCCGAGACGGAGCGGAACGCGCGCGCGCGCGTGTGTGTTCCTCCATTCCTTCTCTCTACTATTGCTACAAGAGCTTGGGGTGTGGACTCATATTTAAGTCCACCAAAAAGTTTAGTTCTCCCCGGTGTGGGACTAAACTTCCACCCAAACTCCCATATTTCAAATTTGGGAATTCCCAACTTTCCCTCCAAACCATTTGGTTTCCCAATTGAAACCAAATTGAATGCCAATTGTAATTACATAGACTTTCCAATTAAAGTTTAAATACAACTTTGAATACAACAATCCCCCACGAATTCACCAATTTGAAAAAGAGATTCAAAAGGATTTAAAAGACTTCTTTCGGCTGCCCACACTTTACTTTCAGTAAAGGTACCTTCCGGTTTGAACCTCTACCTGAGTTTAGTACTTTCACTTTAACAGGAACGAAGTGAACTACGTCTTGAACTTCAGACCTTAGTATTAAAGTATACGGTAGAAACAACAAAGCGTTGTTCTTGGTACAATCTTCAGGATTGGTGCTCTTAAAGGCCATGCACCCTTATCATGTTTCATGAGTGTGTTCAGGAAAGACCCTCTTCCTTTAACTGCGGCCCACAGTAACACTCACATAGGTGGCGTTCTCCAAGGATGCACTGCTAACATCCTGCTCAAAGGCTTGAACCCATTCAGAGCCTATGCTCTTCCTAAACTTGCAGCTTAAATGGCACTCAGGCTTCCAGGGATAAGACACTCATGCTTACGCATTAAAGTTAGAGTGCCAACCAGTTCTCCAAACAGCTTGTTATTACCACATTGAACATACTTTGTGGGATCTCCACTCAGTTAGGTTGGGTTTCTACTGTAGAGGAACTCCCAATGGGTCTCAGTCCCATACCAAGCCTAGACTTTAGGACTAAAGATCTATCAAGTCCCTTAGTCAATGGATCTGCCGTGTTGTCTTTGGATCCAACAAAATCCACAACCAACACTCCTCGAGACACCAAATCCCTTAACGTCTTAAGTCTGATTTGTATGTGTCTCCTTGTTTTCTGGTTGAACTTTGAACTCTTGATCTTGGCAATTGTGGTCATATTATCACAATGTATCGAGATCGCAGGAACAGGCTGACCTACCATGGGAATTTCAGA
Organism: Ottelia alismoides; assembly: GCA_037367405.1. Classification (NCBI taxonomy): domain Eukaryota; kingdom Viridiplantae; phylum Streptophyta; class Magnoliopsida; order Alismatales; family Hydrocharitaceae; genus Ottelia; species Ottelia alismoides. The sequence goes on from JAZKJV010000114.1 coordinate 731,576, forward strand.
CAGAAGTTCCCTTAGCCATTCAGCCTCAATTCCGGTGGTGTCCAAAGCACACAGCTCGACCTCAAAAGTGGATCGAGCTAAAATGGTCTGCTTCACAGACCTCCAGGAGACTGCACCGCCTCCAAGGGTAAATACATACCCTGTAACACCATTACTCCCAGACTCCTCTATTTTCCCTATCCAGCTTGCATCACTGTATCCTTCTAGTACAGATGGATGTCTACCATAATGCAAACTAAGAGAAATAGTTCCCTTCAAGTACTTCAGTACTCGATCCAGAGCCTCCCAGTGAGTACGGTCAGGACAGCTAGTGTATCTACTCAGCTTTGCAACCGAGAATGAAATATCAGGCCTCTACAATTTGCAAGATACAATAAACTTCCTATTACTTGTGAATACCTTAGCTGGGCTACAGGTACTCCACTTTTACTCTTAAATAGCGTTTTGGATGAATCAAAAGGAGTGCTTACAGCTTTTCAATCTTGATATCCAAATTTCTCAAGTACCTTCTCAACATAGTGAGATTGAGAAATTACAATCCCATCAACTGACCTTGTCAGTTTGAGACCCAAGATCACATCAGCAACACCCATGTCCTTCATCTCAAACTTGCTACTCAAGAAAGCCTTAGTCTCATTAATAATCCTCATATGTGATCCAAACAACAATATGTCATCAACATATAGGCACAAGACAATACACTCATCACTTTTTACCTTGGAATAGACACACTTGTCGGATTCATGAACCTTAAAGCCATATGACAAAATAGTCTTGTCAAATTTTTCATGCCACTGCTTTGGTGCTTGTTTCAATCCGTAAAGGGATTTGACAAGCTTGCAAACCTTTCCCTCATTCCCAGGAGTCACAAGCCCATCAGGTTGATCCATATAGATCTCTTCCTCAAGATCGCCATGCAAGAAGGCGGTCTTCACATCCATTTGGTGGATAGAGAGATCATATACAGATGCCAATGCTATGAGCATCCGGATTGTGGTCATCCTAGTCACAGGGGAATAGGTATCAAAATAATCGATACCTTCCTTTTGCCTAAAGCCCTTGGCAACTAATCTGGCTTTGTACTTTTCAATTGATCCGTCAGGTCTAAGCTTTCTCATAAACACCCACTTGCACCCAATGGTACAACACCCTTTGGGTAAATCAACCAACTCCCAAGTTCCATTAGCCATAATGGAATCCATCTCAGATTTGATGGCTTCCTTCCATTGTTTTGCTTCAGATGAAGCCATGGCTTCCTTGTAACTTGGTGGATCACCCTCGATCTGGTAGACAACAAAGTCGCTACCCAGATCCTTGGCTATCCGAGATCTTTTACTCCTCCTTGGCTCGTTCTCTTCAGAAAGATCATTGGGTTCAGGATGAGTCTCAACCCCCACATTCGATATCCTTTCCACTTGATCTGGAATAGATCCTGATGTGGAGGCGCCCTCAATGGTCAGATTTTGAGGAATCCCAGTCTTTAATGGAAAGACATCCTCAAAGAAGGTAGCATCACGGAGTTCAACAATAGTGTTGACATCTATGCCCGGTATCTCGGACCGAATTACCAAGAACCTATATGCATAGCTATTTTCTAAGTAACCTAAGAAGACCGCATCAACAGTTTTAGGACCAAGTTTCTTTCTCTTGTGTTCTGGGACTAAAACCTTAGCGAGACAGTACCACACTTTGAGATATCTTAAACTCGGTTTCCTATTTCTCCAAAGTTCAAAGGGACACTTTTGCATATGTCTTGGAGGCACCCTATTCAGAATACGGCAAGCCGTATTCAAGGCTTCTCCCCACATATAGGTTGGAAGTCCAGAACTCTATAGGAGAGCATTGATCATGTCAGTTAAGGTTCTATTTTTCCGTTCTGCTATCCCATTTGATTGCGGTGAATATGGGGCCGTAACTTCATGAACTATGCCAAAAGATTTGCATTGTTCATCAAATAAGTTATAGGTATATTCACCTCCTCTATCTGACCTAAGGCGTTTAAGCACTTTTCCTGTTTGTGTCTCAGCCTCATTCTTAAAGATAAGAAATTTCTCTAAGGTTTCATACTTGGTTTTCATTAGATATACATAGCAGTATCTACTGCCATCATCTATAAAGGTGATAAAGTATTTCTTATTGTCTCGGGTCAACACACCATTAAACTCACAGATATCCGTGTGCACTAGATCCAAGATCTCACTATCTCTAGAGACAGACTGAAAAGACTTCCTAGGTGTCTTTACTTGCACACATATCTCACATTTTTGAGTTTTATTAATTGTGTGTTTAGGGATCAATTCTAAATTCATTATCCTTTTAATCGAATTTAGATTTACATTACCCAATCTACCATGCCACAGATCACAAGATTCAAGATTATTCACAACTTGAGACACAGAACTAGAACATTCAGCATTCAAAACATTCAATTCATTAATGTTTACTGAATCACATGTAATTCTAAATAACAAATCAAAGTCAGCCAAATAGCCTTTACCATAAAAGACACCATGTCTCAGAATAACAACTTTATTACATTTAAAGTTTAATTCAAAACCATTTCTAACTAAGATAGAGCCGGATAAAACATTCTTCTTAATGTCAGGAACATGCAGCACCCTATGCAACGTCCAGACACGTCCAGAGGAGAACCTCAAGTTGACTTGTCCTGACCCTAGCACCCTGGCCGCAGAATCGTTCCCCATCTTCACAGTCCCACCGCTGCAGGTCTGATAAGAAGGAAACAATGTTCTGTCAGAACATATGTTCACATTAGCTCCCGTATCCACGAGCCACTCATTTGGATCATGGATATAGTATAGTTCAGGTTTTACAGAGACATACCCCTCGCTAGCCCTGAGTCCCGTAGTGATCATGTTCACTTGTGGACTCCCGTCTGTAGCCTTAGGTTGAGCCTTCAAGGACGGACAGTCCTTCTTCCAATGACCAACCTGATTACAGTGCCAGCAGGTTTATTCTTTGCCTTTTTCTAGATCTTGTCCTTTGGTTTCATTTTATTTTTATTGGGACCCTTTCCCTTTTTATCTTTGCCCTTCGAGGTCATGAAATTGACCTTAGCCTGAATATCAACAGGAAGCACAGATTTTTGTTTCATGTGTTCCTCCTCTATGGCAATAGCCACCATCAAGTCATCCATAGAAATTTTCCCCTTCCTATGTTTCAGGGTCATACCGAAGTCTTCCCATGACTTTGGGAATTTTTCTATGATGCACATGACCTGAAACTTCTCTGGAAGTTTCATTTTGGCATCCTCTAGACCATGGAGCAGGAGTAAAAACTCGTGTGCATGTTCAGAAACAGACTTCCCTTCGGCCATGGAAAACTTCAAGAATTTGTCTACGGAGTATTTCTCAATACCGAGATCTTCGGTGTTATACTTCCGATCCAAATCTTCCCATAGCCCCTTCGCAGTCTGCGTGGATGAACAATATACGTCAAACAACGTGTTGGACAGAGCCAACAAGATGCAACCATAACATATACGGTCGCGTTCCTTCCACGCAGATTGCGCCTTATGGCTATCGGGTGAGGGGTTTTCCGCCTCCACCGTAGGACAGTCGGTTTCAAGCATCGAGATTAACCCTATGGTGGTTAACCAGATCTTCATGCGTTGTTGCCAACGCTTAAAATTCTGTCCACCAAATTTTTCAGGCATACCCGTCATATCTACCCTCGATTTAAACATTGTTTCCGACATTCTAGAATCGGTTCGGGATATCTTCTCTAAGATTGTTGTAAATAAGATTACCAGTTCATACATTAAACAGTATAAAATCGGATCCAAATGAATTAACAGAGAAACGATACAGATTAAAATCATATTAATCATATGTTTCCCAATCATTATCCGATTATTCAATGTAAACAGGAACCGATTAAAAGAACAGAAACACAAACACAGGCATGATCCAGAAAGGGTAAAGCAATAAACGTATTACGGCAAGCAAAATAAAACAGAGATTAGTTTAGAAGTCACCAAAGCGTCCATGAAAATGGACTGTCCTTAGAGAAGATATCGCCCCCACAATACCGGTACGTAACGGTTCACGATCGTCATCGGCGCACACCAACGGGATCGTCCTCGATTGTACCTCAGAGAACTGCAGCCGAGAGAGGAGAAGAGAAAGACGTTCGTCCGCGAGAGGAAGAACCAAAGAGAGACGGCGTGAGAGAGGTTTTTCTTGCGAGTGAAGAAAAACCGAGTCGAGTGAGGGATATAAATAGAGGGGCTCGCGTCCTAAAAACGCGACCTTTGGTTTCCAAAGAATGCGACCTTTGGTTTCCAAAAGATGTGATCTTTAGTTTCCAAAAGATGCGTCCCGAAGACGCATCCTTTCGGATCCCAAAAAACGCGCCCATAATGGCGAGTTGAATTCCCATTTAAGTCGACTTACCAAATTAATCGTGTGATTAATTTAATCGACTTACCAAATGAAATCTACAGCAAAAGTATCGAGATCCGAATTGACTCTCCCGAGCCCGAGCCGGAGACGGAGCGGAGCGCGCGCGCGCGCGTGTGTGTTCCTCTATTCCTTCTCTCTACTATTGCTACAAGAGCTTGGGGTGTGGACTCATATTTAAGTCCACCAAAAAGTTTAGTTCTCTCCGGTGTGGGACTAAACTTCCATCCAAACTCCCATATTTCAAATTTGGGAATTCCCAACTTTCCCTCCAAACCATTTGGTTTCCCAATTGAAACCAAATTGAATGCCAATTGTAATTACATAGACTTTCCAATTAAAGTCTAAATACAACTTTGAATACAACATGTGTCTAATCTTTTATTTTTGTCTCAAATACAGGTCCCCATAGGCTTCAATGACCCTTATCTGTCGATGTTAAATTCTTTAGTTGGAAGTTCAAGGCTTTATTTGTTACAGTTGAAAAATGAGGCCTCTAATTGAGAATCGAAGTATAGTTAGATCCTTTTTGTAATTTATCCTTATTATTTTGGTTTACCCTCTTTCAAACCAGAGACTTTTTCACCATTTTTCTTATGCGGTGAATCCCTTAAAATTCTTGATTTTCTCGTAATATTGAGATTTAATGCATTTTTATTTTACTTTTTATTGGTGCTGCGAAAATCTGTACAGATTCTTATTCCGTACAAGGCGTCGTTCTGATGAGAGATAAGAAATGTTGATTGTGAAGAAATGTGAGATTTATTTCTCATTCTTGTTCGATTAATTTTAGAAATAATAAATGTAAAAAATCCGAACCGATCTTCGATTTCTTATTCTGGCACACACTTAAAACAGTTTAAATAAATTAACCGTTTAGATTTACATATCACTCTACAGTTGAGCCCCACGAGGTTAAAATGCAATTTAAAAGTTTAACGGGAGTCACAGCATAAAATTTGACAAATGACTTGCAGACGCACATGTGTAATATTTCCTTTGAATAATTATCACAAGTGGAGGGTTACTCATGCCATTTTAACTCAACCAGAAAAAACAAAAGGCAAATAAAGGAAAGAGTCATACTTTAGGTTAGATAACAACTTTTTCTCAAAGTAACTGCGCAGCAAGGGTTGGATCAAGGTTTAGGTTCCCCATTGAAAGAACCCCAAACAATGGGGGCTTTATTCTAATTTTACCAAGCCGTACACTGGGCCCACAAAGACTCGTGAGATATGAAAGCCCCACTCGGGCTAGTCAATTTGATTAGGGTCCCCGCGCAAACCCACACATAGGTCCGTGATTTGTGCACCCAATTGCAATTGGGTCTACTTTGTACCCCTCGGCTATGGCCAATTGGGGTCCCCTAAGTTGGCATTTGGTGTGTGGTGTCTAATCCAAATCAAATAGAGTTTGCATCCGACCTTGATGCCGATGCCTATTAAAGCGACCCATTCATGATTTCGCAACAAGAATCGAATACGAAAAAAAATATCGAAGAATAGTACATAAAAATAAGGATTATATCTAGGCATGTCAACGGGTCGGGTTTGGGATATTACTATTCCCAAACTCACCCCCATTTATAATATTACTACTCATACCCGCTCATTTATTAAATGGGTAATTTTTAGCAGGTACCCATATACCCATCGGATATCCGTGTACCTAATGGGTACCCATATCTTTGAAATGGTAAATCTTAAGTTGTTTATAAATGTATACAAGATTTTCACAGGTAGACAAAATAGACTGAGATTGTGTGATATAACAATTCATAGAAATGTGTAATATATAGATAATATTAAATGTTTATATATATATATATATATTAAGTATTTAACTCTTTTGTGTTGATCATTTTTATTTATTAAAGATACAAAAAGGTAGTTGAATATGAATAAATGGATGGAGAGGAGAAAATTGAGTTGGATATTTATACATGTAGATCAATACATATTAGATATGAAATGGATTTGGGTCTAGTTTGATAAAAATGCAATACACATGTCTATTTTTATATATTTTTTATTCGGATTTGGGCGGGGTCGGGTTCGAATACCCACAAGACAATCCCAAACCCGTACCCGTATGGGTAGTCAATTCAAAATACAAACCTGTCCAAAAGTAAATAGGACAGATTTTGGGTCCTTAAATGGGACGGGTTCAGATCGGGTACCCAATGAATAGACCCAGATTGACATCCCTAATTATATCGTCATTGAATATAAAGTGATTTACCTAAAAAAAATTATATTTTTAAAAAAAGTAAATACAACTACGAAGATTTAAATTAAACGAGAATATATTTTAGAAAACGCTCGAAATTACACATCATGGTTCGAGATCCGTTTTGGCTTCAGTCGAACTCGAATTTCGTGTCGATTCAAAGTGTGGATATAATGCAATGGAATTTGAGCATAGTAAAGACGCATTGATTCCATTGTAGGCTTTGTTATTTATGATCTGAAATCGATTCCTCAACAACTCCAACAAATGTTAGGTAAAAAGTCCAAATTCCATTTGTTCTCCTTGTTAATTTAAGCACAGAACAAGAGAGGAAATGATCATAACCGTCTCATTGATTACCTGTATCCGTAGATGCCGATTTCATATAACTAGCCTATATGGAATTGCATTTACCCGTCCCGGTGCAACATTTTGAACTAGATTTATCGGATGGACGGTCGGATTCGATCGGTCGATCCGGTCTCGTGATAACAAAATGTGCTTATAGTGACGGCTATAGCGAACACACGCACACATGCACACACGCACACGCACACAGACACACATCACGAACATATACTTTTATAATTGCATCATAACTCCTGTAACTTTTTCGTATTTAATTGTTGCATGAGTCAATAAAATTATAAGAGTCGTTGTGGGATAATTACGAATGTTATCCTTAACGGGATAAATTATAGGGTCCTGAACTCCTGGTGCAAAAAAACTCCTCATTTTGTGCTGTAATTTCCTTCGGTAAATTACAAAAAAAAACTTCAACTGTGCGTTCATCTTTCAAATGTAACAAGAGACAGAACCTTCAATTTTAAAATTTAACATTGCATGGAAGCTAAAAAGGAGGCCAGTATTTGAGACAAAATAATGCTTCTCTTTATTATATTTGAAAGATAAAGCATTTAATTGAAGATCGATGTATACTTAAGGTCTTTTTTTAAGGGATTTTTACTCGGCATATCTTATAAATTTTGTCAATTTCCTCCACAACCTTTGAAACAACCTAATTCTCTCATCGATCCCGTAAACTTGCCAACTCTTACCCCCATGAACACTCGGGATGATCTGTTTGAAATCTGTGGAAGTTCTTATGATAATTTACAGGGTCGACGGGGTAATTATCTTGTACAATAAATTGTAAAGGTAATTTAAAAAGTTTATAAAGTCCGTCGGATAAAAATCTCTTTCGTAATATATCAAATTTCTTTAAAAAAGTCTAAGAAGGTAATTTTAAGTATTCCACAAATATAAACTATTATTTTTTGGGGGACAGTAGGGCCCACAATCTGTATTAGCACAGACAAACCATGTACCCCAATATCTTTATAAACCCCTCCATCCTCACATTCACTCCACAACTGCAAACTTCCCCCATCTCTCTATCTTCTCTCTCTAGAACCACAATGGGCACTCCCATCCTCCTCCTCCTGTCCCTGGCCCTCGTCGCGACCATCACCACCTCCGCTCTCCTCCCCGCCCACGTCGACGATCCCGAGCTAGTCGCTCAGGACGTCATCAGGTACGCGCAGCCGTCCCCATTGCAACACGTTACTCTTTTCAGCTCTAGTATGTGACCCCGGATTGTACTGTTGCCTACTTGCGCAGGGCGATACACAACAGCACGCGCCGCCGCCAGCTGGGGTTCCTCTCGTGCGGAACGGGGAACCCCATTGACGACTGCTGGCGGTGCGACCCCCACTGGGACCAGAACCGCCAGCGCCTCGCGGACTGCGCCATCGGGTTCGGCCGCAACGCGATAGGGGGCCGGGACGGCAAGATCTACGTCGTCACCGACCCCAGCGACAACGACGTGGTCAACCCCAAGCCGGGCACGCTCCGCTACGGCGTCATCCAGGACGAGCCCCTGTGGATCATCTTCGCGCACGACATGACGATCAAGCTCAAGGTGGAGCTGTTGGTCAACAGCTACAAGACCATCGACGGCCGCGGGGCCGTCGTGCACATAGCCGGGGGGCCGTGCATCACGATACAGTACGTGAGTAACGTGATCGTGCACGGCCTCCACATCCACGACTGCAAGCCGGGGGGCAACATGAACGTCCGGGACTCGCCTGGGCACTACGGCTGGCGGACGATCTCCGACGGCGATGCCGTGTCGATCTTCGGGGGCAGCCACGTGTGGGTTGACCACAATACTCTGTACAGTTGTAACGACGGCTTGGTCGACGCGATCCACGGATCGACGGCCATAACCATCTCGAACAATCACCTGTCGCGACACGACAAGGTGATGCTGTTCGGACATTCCGACGCTTTGACGTCGGACAAGAACATGCAGATAACCGTCGCCTTTAACCACTTTGGTGAAGGGCTCATCCAGAGAATGCCCAGGTTTGTATTTTCTGTTCGGATCTTGATTCTGATATTTTTTTAAATTTAATACGAACATATGACGATAAGATATCTCGTTAGCAGAGGCCGGCTGTAAAGATAGGATGCAACGTGAATCGTTCGATCAAGATCGAGCTGTTCACGTATTAATAGTTCAAAAAACTCTGATTTTGTGTGAACAGCTTGATCGTGTTGGAACGATTCACGTCATACTTTCTTTCACAGCCGGCTCTATAGTATACTGCAAAGGAACCGGTCCCATCTCCTTAGCGACATTGCAAGAAGGAAAAATGAGATTGCCCCAATCTCATTTTCCGATGTTTTTTTACGTTTCAAAAATAAAGTCATGTATTTTCATCATTATATATCTCTAATACACCATTTCAATTTCTTAAAAAATAGAGACTCATATGTCTTCCATCTAGAATATGTAATTTTGTAATCAACCCACTCTAGATGAAGGGCATAGGAGTCTCTGTTTCTTACAAAATTGAAATAACATCTTAGAGGGATATAATGATGCATATATATGACTTTATTTTTGAAAAGAGAATAAAAAAATACCGGAAAATGGATCCACTAAACCCTTGCAATAATACTATGTATTTTTTTACATGCAAAACTACCCCAAATTTTCCTTGCTTTGCAAAACCTTGAGGAGTATTTTTGCAAATGAAAGGAAAATGCGGGAATATTCCTCAACATCACGACTTTATAGAAGTGTTCATGTAATAATCCCTTTATTATATGAAAACCTAAATCTTCAAAAATACCTTTATATAATCTGTTGTCTAGAGTATTTTTGCGTTAAGACGTATTTTTAAATAGAATTAACTTCGATTAGCATTTTGATATGGTTTTACTAAGAACATCCGACATCAAAATATACTTATAAACAGGTAATATTATGCGCATATACTTTTCCAAAAGCAAGGGGTATTTCTGTAAACTAAAGAAGTGTGCAAGGGCGTTTATTAATATCACCAGTTTAAACGGGGGTTGACGTAAAACCCCAGGTTTCATTACAATTATTTTCCACGACTTTTTCTTTAAAAAAATCTTTGTTCGCATCTCGGAGAAGATAAATCTATTTCAGGAAGTAGGGTTTCTTACAAAGTAGCCCCAAAATCGTGTCCAATTATACCATGATCCTTTTATTCTTCGCAATTATACCGCAACCCCAATAACCTTTATTTAATACATATGCCCCTGTCCAAGGGTTCTGGTGCTATAGTTAGGAAGAGCTCAAGTGTGGAATATCATCTGTTGTTTACTACATTACGAATAATGCGGAATTAAATTTGTTGCAGGTGTAGGCATGGGTACTTCCATGTGGTGAACAATGACTACACCCATTGGGAGATGTACGCCATCGGAGGAAGCGCGGCGCCGACGATCAACTGCCAGGGCAACCGGTTCCTAGCGCCAAATACCCCAGACAACAAGGAGGTGAGCTTCAGGACTACTTGCATAAACAATTGAACTTCCAATTTCAAAAAGAAACAAATATACATTTCCATGAAAATAATGGCTTGTTGTGTAACTTTCTTCTTTCGATCAGGTGACAAAGAGAGAGGACACACCGGAGAGCCAGTGGAAGAATTGGAACTGGCGGTCGGAGGGCGATCTCCTCCTCAACGGTGCCTTCTTCACGCCCTCCGGAGGCGCCTCCTCCTCCAGCTACGCCCGTGCCTCAAGCCTTTCAGCCCGATCGGCATCGCTGATCGACTCCCTAACCTCTAACGCAGGCGCACTCGGGTGCAAGAAAGGATCGAGATGCTGATGACAATCTTCCTGCAAAACAGCAAACAACTGAGCTATTAGATTTTTCCTCATTGCAATCTTGCTGTTTCTCCAACAAAATCAGCCTCTTTAATCTCCGTGTGTAAGTTTTAATTTGACCAACCTCTCGGCCATTGCCATTCTGAAGGCAATTGGTCTTGAAGTGTTGACACTTCTCTACAATTTGCACTGTGTGGCATTAATATATATATGTATCAAATTATTGAGCCTTAGATTTGGTTGCTTATGTTTCTTTTGTAATATGAGAACAGCACATGCTGTGCCGACGATGATGATGACATTGGAATGTCACATCGGCAAAAATTAAACTATTGTCTCTCCAGTCCGATCCAGACGATCTCTCACAGGTCTCACACAGTGCAGGGATTTAATGCTTCCTTTGCAGTGATGAACATTAGATTTTCATTAAATAACTCAGTATGAAACTGAAAAAAAATTCAAAGTGACAGCATTTCCAAACTTTCATAATCATAACCCGCATATAAAGGCTCTAGGGTTTGAACTCACTGACCTGTAAATTAATGCATGCAGTACTTATATATACATGTTATTACTTATTAGTAGAGCAGAATAATTGTGAAATTTAAATAAAACTATAGAGAACTCGTAATGTTATGGCCTTTTGACCCATATCCATGCCGCAATTTGCAGGCATGTGATGTGGGGATCCAAAAATCATACCCCTTTGTAGAAGCAATAGGTTTAGGGTTTTGTCCAGGTTTCGTTCATGTCAATGTGGGTAACGCCCATGTACATCAAAAAAAGGGGCAACCGTTTAGGGTGCGTTTGGTAAGTGGTTTAGGGCAGGTAAACTGGTAGATGGTAACTCGTTTTTGTGTTTTGGTGTTTGGATATAGGGTTAAACTGAAGGTGGGTTATTATGATATGATTTTATTGAAGTTTGAAAAAGTGAGTAGTTATTGTGATGTTATTATATTGAAGTTTGGAAAAGTGAATAAAGTGGAGTAGTTTATAATTTTTATATGATATGATAGTATAATATATTATTTTTTGATGGAATTGATGATGAAGAATTGATTTATTTAATTTTTTTAAAAGGAGAAATGTGGGACCCACATTAGAGAGAGGGGGGAGTGGGTTAACCCACCTACCGAACGGCTCCTTAGGATGTGTTTGGTATGCGGGTTAAGGCAGGTTAAATTGGTTGCACAATAATGGAGAAACTTAATGCGACATCTATTTTGTGGACAATATGGTTGGCAAGAAATGGAGTTATTTTTCGAGGGGAGAGATTTTATATTAAAAATGTATTAGAACATTCCAGACTCATTCATGGGTCTTGGTCATTGTAAACTTGTACCTAATCTGTGAATGTAAGTTTTTGGGTGTCCACCTTTAGTGTCAGACACCCTTTTTCTTAAAAAAATATATATTTGTGTGTTTTGGTGTTTGGATAAAGGGTTAAACTAGGGTGGGTTAGAAGTGTTGTGATATGATTGTATTGAAGTTTAAAAAATGAGTAGTTATTGTGATGTGATTGTATTGAAGTTTGAAAAAGTGTTTAGAAGTGGAGTAGTTTATAATTTTTATATGATATTATGTTATAATATATTATTTTTTTGATGGAACTGATTTATTTAATTTTTTTAAAAAGATAAAAGTGGGGTCTACATAGGAGTGAGAATGGGTGGGGTAAAGAAGGTAAACTCCCGAAACCTCTACCCGAATGGGATTTTAGGGTTTAAACTTCAGCTTGTAAAACTAAAGAAAGAGCTCATATTTCATAAGGTTTTTAAACCAATTTCCCTGCCCTAATTTTCAGGCATGTGAGAGTTCCAAAAACCATACAAGAGTGTGGTTTAGGGTTTGAACTCAATGACCTCTAAACTAAATACCTGCAGTTATCCATGTAAATACAGCAGCATAATCAACAAACTTAAAAAAAACTAGTGAGCTCTTATTTCTAAGGTTTTTTGACCCTTGTTCCAACCTTAATTTTCAGGCATGTGTGGATACAAAGATCCATACACCATGGCAGAAGGGATAGGGTTGGTGATGAGGATGGGCATGTGGTGTGTGTGACCCATAAATGTGGGGCACTGCTCTATACCTAAACATAGATTTGCAAACTTTGAAAAAGTTGCACATCACCATGTGACCCCCCACTCCACCTCCTGCCCCCCTCCACTGCATGTCTCTGATTGGCATTGAGCAGTACTTGCTGATCATTCATTGGGAACATTATCTTGTTTCTCCATCCTCTTAATTGAGCATCACATTAACCAAATCCAGTGGGGAGCAGACTTATAGAAACAATGGACAGGTCAACCAATGCAACCAATAATTTCATATATCGTATTTATAAACCAATGTACCTTCTGATAATTATGAGCTCAGAGTTGATTTGCTACGTAATTAGAATGACCAGGGAAAGATTAGACACGTACCTGTCGGCCATGCAGAACTTCCACTTTTATCAAAAAGCACGACAACTGCAACCATCGCTGTCTCCATTCCTCCTTGTATTTTGCTGAACTAGATTACGTACAGGAAGATACCATGGTCGTTACAGAGATTGCATCAAGATGCTCCTAAGAAAAATCCCAACAAAAGGTCAGCACTGATGGCCATGAAATCAAATGACAGTCAGAAAATGCAACTACCACCATGTGCCAATCAGTCCAAAACCAAAATAGTTGCTAAAACATTCATGAGCTGTTCGAAACCAAGTTCCAAGTAGTTAATTTACTCTGGCAATTTCTATAAGAGCAAAGCAAATATTCCTATATTGACTGAAATACTCCACATCACACATAAACAATAAATAAAAAAGATATAGTAATAAAGGACATCCCAACTCTAACTTAAATTAGAACATTTTGCCATAATCTCTGATGGAACTTCTAATAATGTGAAGGAGAGAACAGTAAACAGTGGACAAGTGTGGAAAGGGCGCGAGACGCAGGACTTTAGGCAAATGGCAAAACCTGCACTCTAAATTACTCCAACTGTTTTTCACAACAAAATATAGCAAGCAGGGCAGATCAGATGCACATGGCACCCCACCTGTGTACAGATCCCCCGAAGGCAGGTGTGTTGAAAGGAAAAGTCTTGGATAAATGGCCCATATCCAACACCTCACTGCGATCTCTGGCTGTGTTTGTCTGGCATGATCCATCCAGGCTTCAGAACTGTTGAACAGATCAAAAGTGTCCATGAGACTACTACATGGAATCCACCCACTTACCAATATGGACATTTCGAGAGCATTAATGACCACCAATAACTTGGAGCTCACATAAGAGAGCTCGCTCTAACTTTGTCGTGCACTCACAGATACATACTTTTTTGATGTAATATCTTGTCTGCTAGGGGACCTGTATGAAAATGTTGGAGAAGTTGAGTGCCGTATGATCCTGGACCTAGACAGGTCAAGTTTTATGGCAATGATAACTAGCCTGTGGAAGTGAGATCTACAGCCTTGGGTCTACATGGATCGCAACTTGATTGATGAGGTGTTGTATGATGGTATGATTGTTAGGACATGTGAACCCACGGCAAACCATTATGCAATATATGTTATTGCAATTCCCTCATTAATCTGAAATAAAGAACAATAAAATTGCATAATAGGTCTCTCAATACAACTAGGGTTATGTACCATGACCATGTTAATAATCATACAATTGTTTATTCAAATGTTGAATCATAGAGTTTAGTGCTTGAATGATATCTAAAGAGTTAGATTAAGACTCATCAAGCACCATCGAATGATTGTTAAGAAATGATCTCCAACCTAAGAAGAAGATGGCAATTCTTCTTTAAAGGATATCTAACCAACCTATTGATGCATGTCATTACATATGAGTGAAGATTCATCGGTGTTAGATAAGTTAGGTCAAAACGTTGACTTAACCGGATCGAGATAACCAATACCTATCCCGTATACTGTCACGATATAGGCATGCATCTTCTGACTGGAGATAGATGTGTTACTATATGTCTGAGTATGTACATTTGGTAGATCGATAAATTGATGACCTATTCAAGATCTATATACCAACAAGCTGGGTGTGCATACATGTGCATATGAGTAACACAATCTCTCGAAGGGATTATACAGGTTCATTACTGAATCGGAAGACATGAGCTCAATCATGAGATATTGGGATCAAATGTCTGTACGGTCGTCTCGCTTTGAAAGCTTGAATGAATTTTTAGGTATGATATACACTTTTGGAAAGTATATGATCTTTACCTGGGTACGATATATGCTTTTGAAAGTATATGATTGCTACCAACTCCCAATGATCAAATGAGAAAATTAATGATAAAATCTTGAAGGAGACAATTCAAATGTAATCTAAAACTTCGATTTTATTTTAGGTCTTTTAGTATGCATGATGTAGGGGCATTAGGAATACTCGAGGGTTACGCAATCATAAATAATTATATAATTGTAGTACTTCCATTCTGAGAAAGTGATGAAATAGGTTTGAATTTTAGTGACTTCTCTCAGTAGATCACTAATTAAACTTAGTTCAAATATTTGATCTGAATGTGATTCGGAAGCAATAAGAAGAATAAGATTTACAGTTTCATTTTGTCAAACATCTATGAAAGGTCTTCGAGATCTGGATTTGAGATATGATCTCAATATCCAAGTCACTATACATGGAATGTACAATCGTCATGTCATTATCTTCAAGTATCCGTGGAGAAAGCATATTATTCTTGAAAGAACTCAAGAATAATTCTAGTGTTGGGAAATTTTGATAAATAAATGTAATTTATCTATTATGAATAATGTGGATATGACTACTATTATTTGGGCATATGAGAATAGTCATCTAAGATAATTAAATATGATTTAATTATCTTATGGCGGTCCAAAAAGACTTTCGTAGTCGTCTCAGCTCAGACACCGCTGTGCCTGCCCAAAACTATGAGGAACCTAAATGGAATGGCTCTCTTAGTTACGCATACGCTCTGATCTGAGTCCCCACGTCCGCTTTTTATCGGCCTGACATTTTCTTCTTTTTTAGAAGGGAGGGGTTCAGGGGGCCGTCCCCTCTATGCTGGCCCCGGTCGGCCCGGGATGGCTTTTTGGGAAGCTCATTCCCACTGCGTTCACGACCTGGTTGGTCTGCCTGCGACCGTGGGAAGACATAAATAATATGGATATCACTATCTATAATAATCATACATTTATAAATGTGATTTATAATATATTAGAGAGATTTATTTGTAGTATTTACAAATTAAATGTTGATGTGAATTTAGATTCGCATTGGACAATTAATTCTAAATGCAATTTATATTTTATTTTGGATGAGTGAATATGATTCACAATTATAAATAACATGATTGGAATTATCATAAAATTTTGCATTTATTTTTATGAAAAAATATGCAACAAATATTGTTGCACGTGTGAAATTTTGGAGAGATATGAGATCTCACCAATTAGGAAAAGCAAAACCACCTTTCCTTTTTGTAGGGTGGACGGCCATGCAGTTCTATTCCATGTATGACTGTCCACTCTATTAAGCAAAGGATGCTTGTCTTTTTTCCTTTATTTTCACCTTGAAATTGATTTGAATTAAATTGAATCTGTTGTAATTATTTGCAACAAATTTAATATATTTTAAATTGATTATTTGTTGTTTCAAGTTTATGCAACAAAATCATGGTCATTGATTGAAAATAAAAAACTATATAAACTATGTAAACCATCGAAGGCCCTCTTTGGTTGGAGAATAAACCATGGAATAGAATACTCGATGGCGACTGGAGGTGTGAATGGCATCAGTAGGTGGGAATGGCGACCGAAGGTGGATTCCATCGTTGACGACGGTTGGAAGACGGTGACCGGCAGGAGCCGGCGCCGAAGGAGAGGTACGCAATGCTTTCGTTGTGGGCGGCTTGGTCACCGAGCAGTTTCGTGTGTGGAGGAGGTCCGCTGCTATTCTTGTGGTGGCTCTGGGCATCGTCGTTTCGACTGCGGCAACCTCGTCGAGTTATCATCGAGAAGTGCGGTGTTGGTGGTGGCAACCAGGTCTCAGGCGTCTTGGGTGCTCGGACGCATGTGTCGAGCCATGGGATTATGTTGACTGTTACGGGCAATCGTTCTTATGCGGAGGTGTTGGTGGGGGGGCTTCGCGGTCAAAAGGAGTTGCCGGTAAGTGGTGTTCTAGTGGGTAGATCTGAAGACCCTCCAGAGGTTGCAGCGGTTGAGCTTTCATCTTTTCTCGGGGAGTCGTTCAAGGGCGATGTTGTCGGCCTTTCTCCTGGGTTGATTCTTGCCCGAGGCCTGGCGACGTGTGAGATTGATGCAATTTTTTCTCGTGGACACGGTCTGAGAGCGTCATGGAGAAGGCCGTGTTTCGCTGACGGGGAGATTTCTCCTTCTCGTGTTGTCCTACGGTTCGGGGGGTACCCCTCCTCTCGCGATCGGAAGGAAGGTTAAAGGAGCTTCTTGCTGGTATAGGAGAGGGTATGGTCCTACTGTCGGATGGATTGCTTCCAGGTTCGGGAGCCGTCCGTGGTGACGATTGCCATTTGGATTAAAGGTCGGCCACCTAGTCATTTGGCAGCTCCGGGTGGGACGTGCAAGCTTTCGAATTGCTGTTGAAGAGGTTCCCCCGCCGCCGCCGCCGACGGGGTTGCGGGGGGTAGGAGGAGGGGAGGCGAAAGGTGTGGGCGACTTCAATGCTGAAAAAGGTGCCTTCATTCTCGAAACGGCTTCACCAATGCCAGAGACTGCGGACATTTCAAACGACTTGTCAGTTCCTATGGTCCCGGGTGCCGGATCTCTGGAGGCTCCTCTTCGGACTCGGGTGCTGATGTGCTCAATGCGGATCCTATTTCAAACCCGGACACAAACAGCGGTGAACGAGTTGCGTCAGATCCTCCCAAAACCCAACCGCAAGTTCCAGGATTGCTGGAGCCTTCCAACATGGTTTCGTTTATTGCACCCATCATGGGATCAACAATTCCCCTAATGCAAGAGCCGGATTTGCACTGTCTTCCCTTCTCGGATTCGCAAAAAGCTCTCTCTACTGGTGACGTTGCAATCTCGCATCAGAGTCCAACGGCTAAATGTCACAAGGATGACGGTGGCACTTCTTCTACAACTCTCCCTCGTATGATGGCTTGCAATGATGCGGGTGTGTTGATAGTGGATCTGAGCTATTATTTATGTAGAGGATGTTGGCTCTGTGGAGTTCATAGA